>JBAIAC010000422.1:30000-53394 GCA_037349315.1 Chelydra serpentina
TCAAGAATATCCACAGGAGGGCAGCACGCAGGCAGGCCAGGCCAGGCCTCGGCCGGCCAGCAGCCCATTCCCGGGCAGCGCCGGCTCCCTGCGGGGAGGCGCAGAGGGGCCCGAGTGAGACCGGGCCAGTCCGCCCCCTGCCCGTGGTCTGCCCCCGAGGCTTCGGGGGCCGTGGGTCCTCCGCAGGGGCAGCCCGGGGGGCACCTGCACACGCGCCGTCCGTTACAGAAGGCCGGGCCTAGCACGGGTGACTGGGGGAGGTCCCGGGGGCCGGAGGCCGGGGCCGGGGGTTCCCGGAGAGTCCGAGCGAGTCGGCCCCATGCCCCGGGTCTGCCCACGAGGCTTCGGGGGCCATCGGTCCTCCGCGGGGGCAGCCCAGGGGGCCCTGCACACCCGCCGTCCATTTCGGAAGGCCGGGCCTAGCACTGGTTACTGGGGGAGGTCCCTGGCGCCGGAGGCCGGGGCCGGGGGTTCCCGGCGAGTCCGAGCGAGTCGGCCCAGTGCCCAGGGTCAGCCCCCGAGGCTTCGGGGGCCGTGCGTCCTCCGCGGGGGCAGCCCGGGGGGCCCTGCACACCCGCCGTCCGTTACGGAAGGCCGGGCCTAGCACGGGTGTGACGGAGCAGAGAGCGAGATGGATCTGACCTGAGAGGCTGGCTGCATTGGGACAGGCTGCATTGGAAATGCGAGACTTTACCTGAGGCTGCAACATGAGCCAGGACGGGGGTTGGGAGGTGACACCTTTGGCTGGGAGAATGGACAGGCGAGAGGAGGGGCTCCGGTGGAGGGGAAGAGAGGCTGCCGGAGGGTTTGGCTTTTTGGTTTCAGTTTGGAGCTGGGTGGTGAAACGCAGGGAGCCCCAGAGCTGGGGTCTAAGCTCCCTGCCCCCCCAGAAGGCCCCAGCTGAGGGGTCCTGGTCATACTTACAAGCTCTGTTTGGACTCTTTCCTGACAACGCTAATAAACCTTCTGTTCTACTGGCTGGCTGAGAGTGACATTGAATACTGGGAAGAGGGGTGCAGGACCTGACTCCCCCACACTCCATGACACCCCCACCCCAACCTCACCCTCACCATAACTCCCACCCCAACCGCACCCACACCATCACCCTTCCCCCAAAATTGAATCCTAACGCTAACCTTTACCCTCCCCCTCATCCTGATCCCCACCCTCACCCTCATCCCCATCCACACTCCCACCCTCACCCTCACCCACACCCTCACCCACACCCCTACCCTCACCCTCACCCTACCCCCAATCTTTAATCCTAACCCTAAACCTAACCTTTACCCTCCACCTCATCCTGATCCACCCCCTCACCCCCACCCACACTCCCACCCTCACCCTCACCCCCACTCCCACCCCTACCCTCACCCTCAACCCAACCCCAAACACCACCCCCACCCCCACCCTCACCCTAACCCACACCCTCACCGTAACGCTAAACCTCACGCTCACCCCCACCCCCACCCTCACCCTCACCCACACCCTCACCGTAACGCTAAACCTCACTCTCAACCCCACCCCCACCCTCACGCTCACCACCACCCCCACACTCACCCTCACCCTCAACCACTCCCTCACCCCAACCCTCACCCTCACTCTCACCCTCACACTCACTCTCACACTCACCCTAACCCTAACCCTCATCCTCAACATCACCCTCACCCCAACCGCCAACCCCACCCCCAACCTCACCCTCACCCCAAACCCCACCCTCACCATCACCCTCACGCCCTCCCCCAACCCCGCACCCAACTTCACCCTCACCCTCACCCTTACGCCAACCCCCGCAATCAAACTCCCCCTCACCCTGAAACCCAAACTCACACCCACGCACAACCCCACCCCACCCCCACCGTTACGCTAACCCTCCCCCACCCCCACTCCAATCCCTCACCCTCACTCACACCCCCACACCCACCCTCACCCTCACCCTCACCACCACCCCCACCCTCACCCTAAACCCAGCACCCACCCTCACTCTCACCCTCACCCTAACCCTCACCCTCACCCTCACCCCCACCCCTACCAAAAGACTGGCAGAACAATCTAAAGAGCTTTTGGAGGAGGTTTCCCGGAGAAATATGGCACTAGCTGTGATAGAATTGAAAGGCTCATTGTAAGGAAGTTTTCACGAATCCAGCGTTACCTAAAGCCCAGCAGTGCATCATAAAGGCTTTTTGAAATAGGATTGCAGGAGAAATTTTGCAGTAGCAGTGAACAGGTTTTAATTGGTCATGGTGAGTTATTTTTACTAATCCATCACTGTCTATAGCCCAGCAGTGCAGCATAATGGCTTTTCGAATAGGATTTCAGGAGAAATTTGAACAGGATTGAAAAGTTCATTGCGAGGTATTCTCACGAACGGATCTGTACGAAAAGCCAACCACTGCAGCATCATGGCTTTTGGAGGAGGATTCCAGGTGAAATTTGTCTGTAGCAGTGAACAGAATTGAACTGCTCATTGTGATGAATTTTCATAAACTGATCTCTATCAAAAGACTGGCAGAACAATTTAAAGAGCTTTTGGAGGAGGTTTCCTGGAGAAATATGGCACAAGCTGTGATAGAATTGAAAGGCTCAGTGTAAGGAATTTTCATGAATCCAGCATTACCTGAAGCCCAACAGTGCATCATAATGGCATGTGGAGGAGGATTCCCTGAGAAATTTGGCATTGGAGTGGAGAGGAATTAAATGCACATTGTAAGGAATATTTACTAATCCATCACTGTCGAAAACCCAGCAGTGCAGCATAATGGCTCTTGGAATAGGAATTCAGGGGAAAATTGATTGTAGCAGCGAACAAAATTGAAATGCTCATTGTGAGGAATTTTCTTGAACCAATGTGTACAAGAATCATAGAATCATAGAATATCAGGGTTGGAAGGGACCTTAGGAGGTCATCTAGTCCAACCCCCTGCTCAAAGCAGGACCAATCCCCAATTTTTGCGGAGATCCCTAAATGGCCCCCTCAAAGATTGAGCTCACAAGCCTGGGTTTAGCAGGCCAAAGCTCAAACCACTGAGCTATCCCACCCCCCGCAGCAGCACATGAAACTGGCGTTTGAAAGAGGATTTCAGGAAAAATTTGGAATTTGCAGTGAACGGGATTGAAATATTCATTTTCAGTATTTTTGACTAACCGATCTGTACCAAAAGCCCAGCAATTCATCAGCATCACCCTAATCCTAACCCGAAACCCTCACCCTCCACCCCACCCCCACCCCCAACCCCCACCCTCACCCTAACTCCACCCCCCAACCACACCCCAAACCCTCACCTTCACCCTCAATCCCACCTTCACCCTCACCCTCATCCTCACCCTCAACCCAACTCCCACACCCACCCTCACCCTCATCCCCAACCACACACCCACACCCACACTCACCGTCACCCTTTCCCAAACCCCACCCCCACAGTCACCCCCACACCAACCCTTACCCTCAAAGTCACCCCCACCCACAACTTCACCCTCGCCCCAACCGCCAACCCCACCCTCACCCTCAACCTCACCGTCACCACCACCCCAACCCCCACCCCCACCCTAATCCTCACCTTAACCCCCACCCCCACCCTCACCCTAACCCCAACCCCCACCCACAACCTCACCCTCACCATTATCCTCACCCCCACCCTCACCTGCACCACCACCCTCACCGCCACCCCCATTCTCACACTCACCACCACCCCAACCCCAACACCGATCCTAACCCTCACCCTCACCCTAACCCCACCCCATCCTCACCCTGACGCAATCCCCTACCCCCACCCCAACCTCACCCTCACCCTAAGCCCCACGCTCACCCTCACCCCCAACTATGACCCTCACCCTCACCCTCAAACCCACATCCACCCCAAGCCTGACCCTAACCCTCACCCCACCCCCAACCTCATCTTCACCCCCTCCCCAACCCCCACGCGCACCTCCACCCTCACCAAAACCCCACTGCCACCCTCACCCTAACCCCCACCCGCACGCCAATCCCCTCCCTCACCCTCACCCACACCCTCACCCTCACCCCCACGCCCAACCTCACCCTCACCCTGACCCTCACCCCCCACCCTGACCATCCACCTTCACCCTCACTCCCACCCCCACCCTCATCTTCACCATCACCCTCACCCGCACCCCCACCCCCACCCTCACCCTCACCTTCACTCCACCCCCACCCCCACCCGCACCCTCATGCCTACGCTCACCCCCACCCCCACGCTCATCTTCAGCCTCACCTTCACCCTCACCCCCATGCCCACCCCCACCCTCACCCTCACCCCCACCACAACCCTCACCCCCACCCTAACCCTAACCCTCACCCTAAACCCCACGCCCACCCTCACCCTCACCCCAACCTCTCCCTCACCCCAACCCCCACCCCCAACCATCACCCTCAAACTCACCCTAAACCCCACCCCCCACCACCACCCTCAGCCTCACCGTCAGCCCCACATCCACCCCTACCCTGACCCTCGCCCCCACCCCCAACCTCACCGTCAACCTCACCTTCACCCCCACCCTCACTCTCACCCCCACCCCCACCCTCATCTTCACCCTCACCCTCACCACCACCACCACCCCCACACTCATCCTCCCCCCCACCCCCACACCCATCCTCACCCTCACCCTAACCCACACCCTCACCCCCACGCTTACCATCACCCCCACCCCCACTCCCACCCTCACCTTCACCCTCACACCTACCTCACCCCCAAACCGTCTCCAACCCTACCCTCACCCTCAACCCCACTACCACTCTCACCCTCACCCCCACCCCCACACTCACCCACACCCTCACCCCCACCCCAACCCCCAACCCCACCCTCACCCTCACCCCCACCCTCACCCCCACCCCCAACATGACCCTCACCCTAACCCCCACCCCACCCTCACACCCACCCTCATCCACACCCTCACCCTCACCTCCACCCCAACCCCAAACTCACCCTCACCCATACCCCCACCCACACCCACACATTCACCCTCATCCTCACCCTCATTCTCACCCCCACCCACACCCACACCCTCTCCCTCACCCACACAATCCCCCCACCCCACGCCCACCCTCACCCTCACACCCACCCCCACCCCCACCTCAGCATAACCCCACCCTCACCCTCACCCTCAGCCTCACCCCCACCCTAACCCTCACCCCCACCCCCAACCCCACCATCACCCTCACCCTAAGCCCGACACCCACCCTCACCCTCACTTTCACCCCTACCCACACCATCACCCTCATCCTCACCCCCACCCTCACCCCCCCAACACTCCCCCACCCTCACCCTCATGCTCACCCTCTCCCTCGCCCTAATCCTCAGCCTCAACCCAGGTGAGGGTGAGGGAGGGGGTGGGGGTTAGCGTGAGGGTGCAGGTGAGGCTGGGAGTGGGCGGTGGGGGTGGGGGTGGGGGTGAAGCTGAAGTAGATGGTGAGGGTGAGGGTGGGGGTTAGGGAAAGGGTGAGTGTTCAGGTGAGGGTGGGGTTGGATTTGGGGTTGAGGGTGAGTGTGGGGGTGAGGGTGAGGGTGTCGGTGAGGGTGGGGATGGCGGTGGGTGTGTGGGTGAGGGTGTGTGTGAGGCTGGGGGAGGGCGTGAGGGTGGGGGTGCGGATTAGGGTGAGGGTGGGGGTTAGGGTAAGGGTGAGTGTGAGGATGGGGGTGGGGGTGCTGGTGAGGGTGAAGGTGATTGTGGGGGTGGGGGTTAGGGTGGGGTGAGGTTTAGGGTGGGGGTGGGGGTTGGGGTGGTGGTGAGAGTGAGGGTGATGCTGATGAATTGCTGCGCAATTCAGATCGTTTAGTGAAAAATACTTGAAATGAGCTTTTCAATCTTTTTCAGTGCTAGAAATTCCAGTAATTTTCCCACAATTAGCATTTCAATTTTGTTCGCTGCTACAACCAATTTTCCCCTGAAATCCTATTCCAAGAGCCATTATGCTGCACTGCTGGGCTTTCGAAAGTCATGGATTAGTAGAAATAACTTACAATGTGCATTTAATTCCTGTCCACTCCAATGCCAAATTTCTCAGAGAATCCTCCTCCACATGCCATTATGATGCTTTGGTCGGCTTTTGGTACAGATCCGTTCGTGAGAATACCTCGCAATGAAGAATTCAATCCTGTTCACTGCTACTGCCAAATGTCTCTAGGAATTATCTTCCAAAAGGTATGATGATGAGTTGCTGGGCTTTTGGTACAGATCAGTTTGTCATAAATACTTAAAATGAGAAATTTAATCCTGTTCAATGCTACAGCCAAATTTCTCCTGAAATCCTTTTCGAAATACCCTTATGCTGCACTGCTGGGCTTTCAACAGTGATGGATTAGTAGAAATAACTCACAATGACCAATTAAAACCTGTTCACTGCTACTGCATAATCTCTAGTGCAATCCTCTGCCAAAAAGCCATTATGATGCACTGCTGGGCTTTAGGTAATGTTGGATTCGTAAAAATTCCTTACAATGAGCCTTTCAATTCTTTCGCAGATAATGCCATATTTCTCCGGGAAACCTCCTCCAAAATCTCTTTAGATTGTTCTGCCGGTCTTTTGGTAGAGATCAGTTAGTGAAAATTCCTCATAATGAGCATTTCAATCCTGTTCAAGGAGTGCCAAATTATTCATGGAATCCTCCTGAAAAAGCCATGAAGATGCACTGCTGTGGTATTAGTACAGATCGGTATGTGAAAATTCCTTGCAATGAGCATTTCAATCCTGTTCAGTGCTAGTGCCAACTATCTCTTGGAATCCTCCTCCAAAAGCTCTTTGAATGTACTGCTGCGATTTTGGTACAGATCCGTTTGTGAGAATACCTCTCAAAAGAACAATTCAATCCTGTTCACTACAAATTTCAAATTTCTCCTGGAATACACCTCCAAAAGCTATTTATATGTTCTACAGGGCTTTTGGTACAGTTCGGTTAGTGAGAAACCCTGACAATGTACAATTAAATCCTGTTCACTGCAAATGCCAAATTTCTCCTGGAATCCTCTTTCAAAAGTCATTTCGATGTAATGCAGGTTTTTTTGGTAGAGATCCGATTAGTGTAAATTCCTTACAATGAGCATTTCAATCCTCTTAAACCAGCTCCAAATTATTCATGGCATCCTCCTCCACAAGCCATTATGATGCACTGGTGGGCATTTGGTACATCTCCGTTCGTGAGAGTTCCTCAGATTGAACAATTCAATCCTGTTCACTGCTAGTGCCAATTTTCGCCTGGAATCCTCTTCCAAAAACCATGATGATGCAGTGCTGGGGTTTTGGTACGGTAGGGTTTGTGAAATAGATGTACTACAGCGTTTTTGGTACAGTTCTGTTCGTGAGAATACCTCACTACGAACAAGTCAACCCTGTTCACTGCCACTGCCAAATTTCTCGTGGAATCATCTTCGAAAAGTCATTATGATGCACTGCTGGGCTCTTCGTTCAGATGGATTTGTAAAATATAAATACAAAGAGCTTTTCAATCCTGTTCCTTGCTAATGCCAAATTTCATATGTATTCCTCCTCCACAATCCATTATGATTCAATGGTGGGCTTTTGGTACAGATGGATTCGTGAAAATTCCTCACAATGAGCATTCCAAGAATCTTTATTACGAATTCAACATTTCGCATGGAAACGTCCTCCATAAGCCATGATGATGCATTGCTGGGCTTTTGGTAGGTATCGGTAAGTCATTAATACTTAAAATGAGCATTTCAATCCTGTTCCCTGCTAGTGCCAAATTACTCCTGGAAACCTCTCCCAAAAGCTATTTAGCTGTACTGCTGAGCTTATGGAACAGATCCCTAACCCCCACACCCACACCCACCCTCGGCCTCACCCTAACAACCACCTCCATCCCTACCCTCACCCTCACCTTTACCCTTACCCTCACCCTCACCCCCACCCTGACTCTCACAGTCACCCCACACCCACCCTCACCCTCATCCTCATCCTCAACCTCACCCCCACCCTCACCCTCAATCTCACCCCCACCGTCACCCTCACTCTCACCCTAACCCTCACCCTCACCCTAAACCCCACCTCAACCCTCACCCCCACTCACGCTGACCCTCAAACCCACGCCCACTCACACCCTCACCCCACCCCCACCATTATACGCACTCTCACCCCCACACCCACTCACACACTCATCCCTCCCCACCCCCACCCTCACCCTCACGGTCACCCTCACACTCACCTGCACCACCACCCTCACCGTCACGCTCACCCCCACCCCCATCCTCACCGCCACCCTCATCCTCACCCCCACCCTCACCCTGATGCTCATCCCAACCCGCACCCCACCACGTCCCTCACCCTCACCGTCACCCCACCCCACGCCCACCCTCACCCTCACCACAGGGTGAGGGTGGGGGTGGGGGTTAGGGTGAGGGTGAGGTTGAGGGTGGGGGTGGTGAAGAGATTCAGGGAGAGGGTGCGGGTGGACGTGGGAGTGGGGGTAGGGTGAGGCTGAGGGTTAGTGTAGGGGTTGGGGTAAGGGTGAAGGTTAGGGTGGGAGTGGGGGTGGGGGTGGGGATTGGGGTGGAGTGAGGGTGAGGGTGATGGTTGGTTTGGGAATTAGGATGAGGGTGTGAGTGAGGGTGAGGGTGGGGGTGGGTCTCGGGGTGGGGGTTGGTGTGAGGGTGAGGGTTAGGGTTAGGGTGAGGGTGAGAGTGAGGGTGATGGTGACGGTGGGTTTGGGGGTGGGGGTGGGGTGGGGTTGGGTGTTGGAGTTAGGGTGAGGGTGAGGGTGGGTGCCGGGTTGAGGGTGAGGGTGAGAGTGAGGGTGGGGGTTGGGGTGAGGGTGAGGGTGGGGTGGGGGTGTGAGTGAGGGTGAGGGTTTGGAGTGGGGGTGGGGGGGAGGGTGAGCATAAGGATGGGGGTGGGGGCGGGGGTGTGAGCTTGGGTTTCAGGGTGAGGGGGAGTGTGATTGCGGGGGTTGGGGTGAGGGTGAGGGTGAGGGTGGGGTTTGGGGATAGGTTTAGGGTGAGTGTGAGAGTGAGGGTGGGGGTGGGGTTGGGGTGGGGGTGAGTTTGAGGGTTGGGGTGTCGTTGAGGGTGTGGTTGAGGGTGAGGGTGAGTCTGGGGGTAGGGGTGAGCGTGAGGGTGAGGGTGGGGGTGAGGGTGAGATTTTGCATTTCGGTGAGGGTGAGAGTGAGGGTGGAGGTGGGGGTGGGGTTTGGGGTTGGGTTGAGGGTGAGGGTGAGGGTAGGGGTGGGTGTGGGGTGAGTGTGAGGGTGGGAGTGGGGGTGGGGTTGAGGGTGTGAGTGAGGGTGGGGATCACGATGAGGGTGAGTGTAAGGGTTAGTGTTCGGGTTAGGGTTAAGGTTTGAGGGTAGGGTGATGGTGTGGGTGGGGGTTGGTGTGGGAGTCAGGGTGAGGGTGAGGGACGTGGTGGGGGTGCGGGTTGGGACACCCCAACACTCACAATCACCCCCACCCCCAACCCCAACCCCACCCTCACTCTCACCCTCACCCTCGTCCTCACCCTCACCCCAACACCCACATCCACCCCCACCCCCACCCTCACCATCACCCTCACCCTCACCCGCACCCCTACTCTCACCCTCACCCCCACTCCCACCCTCACGCTCACCCTCACCCTCAACCCCACCCCCAACCCCAGCCTCACCCTCACACTCACCCGCACCCTCACCCTCATCGTAATGCTAACCCACTCCCACACCTACACCCCCACCGCCACTCCCACCCTCACCCAAACCCCCAATCCCACCCCCACCCTCACCCTCACCTGAACCCTCCCCGCTCACCCTCACCCCCACACCATCCCCACTATCAAGCTCATCCTCACCCCCACCCTCACTCTCACCCCCAGACTCACCCTCACCCTCACCCCGACCACCACTCTCAGCCTCCTCCTCACCCTCATCTTCACCCCCACCCCCACCCTCACCCTCACACTCACCCCCAGCCCGATGCTCGCCGTCACCCACACCCTCACCCTTACCCCCACACTCATCCTCACCCTCACCCCTACCCTCACCCATACCCTCACACTCACCCGCACACTCACCCTCATCGTAACGCTCACCCTCACCCCAACCCCCAATCCCACCCCCACCCCACCCCCACACTGACGCTCACACTCATCCTCACCCCCAACCCCCAACACTAGCCTCACCCTCACCCGACACCCCGCACCCTCCCTAATCCTCTCCCTAACCCCAAACCCACTCCCACCCCTAACCCACCCTCACCCTCACCCGCACCTTCACCCTCACCCTAATCCTCACGCCCACCCTAACCCTAACCCTCACCCTCACCCTCGCCCCCACCCTCACCCCAACACCCCCACCCACCACCACCACCACCCTTACCATCACCCTCACCCTCACCCCTACTCTCACCATCACCCCCAATACCACCCCCACCCTGACGCTCACCCTCACCCTCAACCCAACCCCCAACCCCACCCTCACCCTCACTCTCACCCGCACCCTCACCCTCATCGTAATGCTAACCCACACCCACTCCTACACCCCCACCGCCACTCCCACCCTCACCCCAACCCCCACTCCCACCCAGACCCCCATCCTCAACCATACCCCCACCCCCACCCTCACCCTCACCTGAACCCTCCCCGATCACCCTCATCCCCACACCACCCCCACTATCAAGCTCAGCCTCACCCCCACGCCCACCCTCACCCTCACCCCCAGACTCACCCTCACCCTCACCCCGACCACCACTCTCAGCCTCCTCGTCACAAACACCCTCATCTTCACCCCCACCCCACGATCACCCTCAGCCTCACACTCATACTCACCCTCACCCCTACCCTCACCCACACCCTCAACCGCACCCCTACTCTCAACCTCACGCCCACTCCCACCGCCACCCTCACGCTCACCCTCACCCTCAACCCCACCCACAACCCCACCCACAACCCTACCCTCACCCTCACACTAACCCGCACACTCACCCTCATCGTAACGCTCAACCTCACCCCCACCACCACACCCACCATCACCCTCACCCTCACCCACACCCCCAATCCCACCCCCACCCCACCCCCACCCTGACGCTCACCCTCATCCTCACCCCCACCCCCAAAACTACCCTCACCCGAAACCCCGCACCCTCCCTAATCCTCACCCTAATCCAAAACCCACCCCCACCCCTCACCCACACCCCCACCCTCACCCTCACACTCACCCTCACCCTCGCCCTCACCCTCACCCCAACAGCCACCCCCACCATCACCGTCACCGTCACCCGCAACCCCACTACCACCCTCACCATCACCCTCCCCCTTACCCCAACCCCCACAATCATACTCAACCTCATCCACAAAACCACACCCACGCCCACGCACACGCACACCCCCAACCCCACCCTCACACTCACCCTCACCCGCAGCCCGATGGTCACCGGCACCCTCACCCTCACCCTACTCTCACCCTCACCCCCACTCCCAACTCCACCATCACGCAAATCCTCACCCTCAACCCCACCCCCGACCCCACCCTCACCCTCACACTCACCCGCACCCTCACCCTCATCGTAACGCTCAACCTCACCCCCACCACCATTTCAACCCCCACCCTCACCCTCACTCTCACCCCCACCCCCTTTTCAACCCCCACCCCACCCCCACCCTGACGCTCACCCTCACCCGCACCCCCACCCCCAACCTCGCCATCTCCCTCACCCTTACCCCCAACCCCGACAATCATCCTCACCCTCATCCACAAAACCACAACCACGCACCCCCACCCCACCCCCACCCTGACGCTCACCCTCACCCGCACCCCCACCCCCAACCTCACCATCTCCCTCACCCTTACCCTCAACACCGACAATCATTCTCACCCTCATCCACAAAACCACAACCACGCACCCGCACCCCCACCCCCACCCTCACCCTCACCCGCACCCCCACCCTCAGCCGCACCCCCACCCCAACCTCACCATCTCCCTCACCCTTACCCCAACCCCGACAATCATCCTCACCCTCATCCACAAAACCACAACAACGCCCACGCACACCCCCACCCCCACCCTTAAACTCACCCTCACCCCCTCTCACTCCCTCAACCCTCACTCACACCCCAACCCTCACCCCAACACCCAACCCCACCCCCATCCTCACCCTCAACCTCACTCTCACCGCCACCCTCACCCTACTCCCAAACCCACCATCACCATCACCATCACCCTCACCCCCACACCAACCGGCAACCCTACCCTCACCCTCACCCTTAACCCAACCCCTACAATAACCCTCAACCTCACCCTCACCCCCACCCCCACCTCCACCCTCACCCTCACCCTCTCTCCCACCCCCACAATCAACCTCACTCTCAACCTCATCCTGACCCCCACTCCCACCCAACCACCACCCTCACCCAGACTCATCCTCACCCTAACATTCACCCTCACCCCCACCACCAGTCTCACCCTCACCCCCACCCTCTCCTCCACAGTCACCCTAACCCCCACCCTAATCCCAACTCCTACCCCACCCTCACCCCCAACCTCACCCTCACCCTAAACCTAACTGTAACCATCACTCTCAGTCTCACCCGCACCCGAACTCCCACTCCCAACCTCACCCTCACCCCAAACAACACCCTCATCCTCTCCCCCAACATCACCCCCACCCCCACCCCCACCCTCACCGTAATGCACAATGTCACCCCCACTATCCCAGGGAGAGGGTGGGCGTGGGGTGGGGGGGAGCGTGAGGGTGGTGGTAAGGGCGGGGGTGAGGGTGAGGGTGACAGTGAGGGTGAGGGTCGGGGTGCGGGTTGGAGTGAGTGTGCGAGTGGGGGTCTGGGTTGGGCTGAGGCTGAGGGTGGGGATGCGCGCTGTGAGTGAGGGTGAGCGTAAGGGAGGGGGTGGTGGGGGTGGTGTGCATGGGAGTGGGTGTGAGTTTGAGGCTGACGTGGGATGGAACTGGGGGTGGAGATGAGCGTGAGGGTGTTGTGTAGGCGTGGGGGTTACAGTGAGGGTGAGAGTGAAAGTGAGGCTTGGGGGTTATGGTGAGGTTTAGGGTGAGGGTGACAGTGACAATGTGGGTGAAATGGAGGGTGGGGTGGCGGTGGGGTTAGGATTAGGATGAGGGTGGGGGTGGGGTTAGGTATCTGTACCAGAAGCTCACCAGTACAGCTAAATAGCTTTTTGAGGAGGATTCCAGCAGAAATTTAGCTGTAGCAGTGAGAAAAATGTAATGCTCTTTGTGAGGAATTTTCACAAACCGATGTGCACAAGAAGCGCAGCAGCAAATCTAACTGGTGTTTTTAAGAGGATTCCAGGAAAAAATTTGGAACTTGCTGTGAAAAGGATTGAATTTTCCATTGTGAGGTATTCTCTCGAAGGGATCTGTACGAAAAGCCAAACAGTGCGGCATAATCGCTTTTGGAGAAGAATGGCAGGTGAAATTTGTCCGTAGCAATGAACAGAATTGAAATGCTCTTTGTGAAGAATTTTCAAAAAGTAACGGGCGTTTAAGAAGCTTGAAGGGGAAATTAGGAACATGCCGTGAATAGGATTTAATTTATCGTAGTGAGGTATTCTCACGAACGCAGCTGAACCAAAATCGCAGCAGTACATTTAAATAGCTTTTGGTGGAGGATTACAGGAAATATTTGAATGTTGCAGTGACCAGGGTTGAATAGTTCTTTGAGATCTATTCTTACGAACGGATCTGTACGAAAACCAACCAGTAGAGCATTATTGCTTTTGGAGGAGTATACCAGGAGAAATTCATTGTAGCTTTGAAAAAACTTGAAATGCTCTTTGTGAGGAATTTTCACGAATCAATCTGTACAAGAAGCGCAGCATCACATCTAAATGGCGTTTTTAAGAGGATTCCAGGATAATTTTTGAACTTTCACTGAATAGCATTGAATTTTTCATTACGAGGTAGTCTCACGAACAGGTCTGTACGAAACTCTAACCAGTGCAGCATAATAGCTTTTCGAGGAGGAATCCAGGAAAAATTTAGTTGTAGCATTGAAAAAATTGTAATGCTCTTTGTGAGGAATTTTCACGAATCGATGTGTGCAAGAAGCGCAGCAGCACATCTAACTGGAGTAGTTAAGAGGATTCCAGGATAAATTAGTAACATGCTGTGAAAAGGGTTGTATTGTTCTTTGCTAGCTATTCTTACGAACGGATCTGTACGAAATGCGAACCAGTAGAGCGTAATGCTTTTGGAGGCGGAGTCCAGGAGAAATTCTTTGTAGCTGTGAAAAAATTGAAAAGCTCTTTGTGAGGAATTTGCACGCCCGTACCTGTTCAAGAAGCGATGCAGCAAATCTAACTTGTAATTTTAAGAGGACTCCAGGATAAATTTGGAACTTTCTGTGAACAAGATTAAATTGTTCATTGCGAGGAATTCTCACGAACGGATCTCTACGAAAAGCCAACCAGTGCAGCATAACGGCTTTTGGAGGAGGATCCCATGTGAAATTTGTCTGTTGCAGTGAACAGAATTGAAATGCCTTGTGTGAAATTATCGAAAACTTCAAAGGGGCTGTAAAAAATCTAACGTGCGTTACAAAGAGGATTCCAGGAGAAATATGGAACTTGTAGTGAACAGGATTGAATTGATCGTAGTGAGGTATTCTCACGAACGGATCTGTACCAAAATCGCAGCAGTGAATTCAAATAGCGTTTGGAGGTGGATAACAGAGGATATTTCGCAGTAGCAGAGAACAGGGGTGAATTCTTCATTGCGAGGTATTCTCACGAACGGATCTATACGAAAAGACAACAAATATTGCAACATTGCTTTTGAAGAAGGATTCCATGAGAAATTTAGTTGAATCAGTGAAAAAATAGTAATGCTCTTTGTGAGCAATTGTCACGAATCGATGTGTACAAGAAGCGCAGCAGCCCCTCTAACATTAGTTTCTAAGAGGATTCCAGGATACATTTGTAGCTGGCTTTGAACAGGATTGAATTGGCCATTGTGAGGTATACACACGGACGGAGCTGTACCAACATCGTAGCAGTACTTTTAAATACTTTTAGACGCGGATTACAGGAGAGATTTGGCAGTAGCAGTGAACAGGGTTGAATTGTTCATTGTGAGGTATTCTCACGAACGGATCTGTACGATAAGCCAGCCTAAGTGCTTTTGGAGGAGGATTCCAGGAGAAATGTAGTTGTATCAGTGTACTAATCAAAATGCACTTTGTGAAGAATTTTCTTGAAACAATGTGTAAAAGAAGCTCATCAACACATCAAACTGGCGTTTGGAAGAGGAATCCAGGAAAAATTTGGAACTTACAGCGAACAGGATTGAATTATTCATTGTCAGGCATTCTCCCGAACGCATCTGTACTAAAGCGCAGCATTACATCTAAAACGCACAACCCCCCCCACCACGTCCGTTACGCTCACCGTCACCCCCATCCAACCGCCCCACTTCATCCCCACCATTAAAGGGTGAGAGTGGGGGTGTGGGTTAGGGTGAGGTTGAGGGTGGGGGGGTGAGGGTGAGGATAGGGGTGAGAGTGGGGGTGAGGGTGAGGAAGGGGGTCTGGGTGATGGTAAGGCTGGAGTTGGGCGTACGTGTGAGGGTAAGAATGAGGCTGAGGGTTATTTTGGGGGTTGGGGTAACGGTGGGGTTGTGTTGGGAGTTAGGATGAGGATGCGGGTATGGGTGAGGAAGGGGGTGGGGGTGGGGGAGAGGCTGAGGGTGACGGTGATTGTGGAGGTTGGGGTAAGGGTAAGGGTGACGGTTAGGTTAGGGATGGGGATGGGGATGGGGTGGGGTCAGGGTGAGGGTGATGATGAGGGTGGGGTTTGGGGTGAGGGTTTGAGTGGCGGGGGTGTGGGGATGGGGGTTTTGGTGAGGGTGAGGTTGAGGGTGAGTGTGTGGGTAAGGGTGAGGGTGCCGGTGAGAGAAGGGGTTGGGAGTGGGGGTGGGGGTGAGGGTCAGGGTGGGAGTGGGGGGTGGGGGTTAGGGTGAGGGTGAAGGAGAGGGTGGGCGTGGGTGTGAGCGTGAGGCTGAGGGTAAGTGTAGGGATGGGGGTGGGAGTGGGGGGGTTGGGTGGGGCTGAGGGTGGGGGTTAAGGTTGACGGTGGATTTGCTGATTAGGATGAGGGTGTGGGTGAGGGTAGGGTTGGGGATGGTGGTTGGGGGTGAGCGAGGGTTAGAGTTAGGGTGAGGGTAGGGGTGAGGATGATGGTGACGGTGGGTTTGGGGTTTAGGGTGGTGGTGGTTGGGGCTAGGGGTTGAGGTTATGGAGACGGTGAGGGTGGGTGTCGGGTTTAGGGTGAGGATGGGGGTGTTGGTGGTGGCGAGGGTGGACTTAGTGTGAGGGTGAGGGTGAGGGTGAGGGTGGGGTTGGGGGTGAGGGATAGGGTGGGGGTGTGGGTGAGGGTGAGGGTAAAGGTGGAGGTGGGGGTGGGGGTGGGGGTGGGGTTGGGGGTAGGATTGAGGGTGAGGGTGAGGATGAAGGTGAGGGTGTGTGAGGATGAGGGTTGGGGTGGGGGTGAGGGTGTGGATGAGGGTAAGTCTTGGGGTGGGGGTGAGCGTGAGGGTTGGCGTGGGGGTGAGAGTGAGGTTTAGCGTTACGGTGAGGTTTAGCGTTACGGTGAGGGTGAGGGTGAGGGTTAGGGTGAGGGTGGGGTGGGGTGAGGGTGGGAGTGGGTGTGAGAGTGATGGTGGGAGTGGGGTGGGGGTGGGGGTGAGGGTGAGGGTGGGGGTGAGAGTGGGGGTGAGGGTGAAGGTGGGATTAAGGGTGAGGGAAAGGGTGAGCGTCGGTATGGGGGTGAGGGTGAGGGCGAGGGTGGGGGTGGGGGTGAGAATGAGGGGAAGGGTGAGAAGGAGGGTGGGGGTGGGGGTCGGGGTGAGGCTGAGGGTGAGATTGGGGGTGTGGTGGGAGAGGGCATGAGGGTGAGGGTGAGTATGGGGGTGCGGCTGGTGGTGAGGGTGAGTGTGAGGGTGAGGGTGAGGGGGTGCGGGTGAGGGTGATGGTGACAGTGGACTTGGAGGTTAGGGTGAAGGTGAGGGTGAGGGTGGGGGTGGGGGTGGGGGTGGAGCAGAGGTTTGGGGTGAGGGTTAAAGTTAGGGTGAGGGTGAGAGTGACTGTGACAGTGGGGGTGGGGGTGAGGGTGAGGTTGAAGGTCGGGGTGGGGCGGGGGGGTTGGAGTTAGGCTCAGGGTGAGGGTGTGTGGGGGGCTGAGGGTGAGGGTGAGCGTTATGGTGGGGGTGGGGGTTGGGGTGAGGTTCAGCGTTACGGTGGGGTTGGGGTTGCACGTGAGAGTGAGAGTCAGGGTGGGGGTGGGGTTGGGATAAGGGGTAGGGTTGAGGGTGAGGGTGAGGGTGAGGGTGGGGGTGGGAATGGGGGTCAGAGTGATGTTTGGGAGTGGGGGTTGAGGTGGGGATGAGGGTGAGTGTGTGGGTGAGCGTGGGGGTGAGGGTGAGCGTAAGGATGAGGGTGAGTGTCAGGCTGGGGGTGAGGGTGAGGGCAAGGGCGAGGGTGCGGAAGGGGGTGAGGAGGAGGGTGCGGGCGGGGGTCGGGGTGAGATTGAGGGTGAGGGTGGGGGTGGGAGTCGGGGTGAGCATGAGGGTGAGGGTGAGTGTGGGTGTGGGGTGCGGTTGAGGATGACGGTGATGGTGAACTTGGGGGGTAGGGTGAAGGTGAGGGCGAGGGTGAGGGTGGGGGTGGGGGTGGGGTTTGGGGTGAGTGTGAGGGTGACGGTTAGGGCTAGGATTTAGGGTGAGGGTGAGGGTGTGGTGAGGTTGGGTGTGGTGTTGGTTACCCCAAACCCCACCCCCACACTCACCCTCACCCCCATTTCCACCCTAACCCACCCCCACCCTCACCCTCATCCTCACATGGACCCCCACCCCACCCTCCTCCTCACATTCACCCTCATTCTCACCCCGTCCCGAACAAGTCCTTCTCACCCTCAACTCCACCGCCACACTCGCCCTCACCCCCACCCCCACACACCCCCTCACCCTAATCCTCACCATCACCGTAATGCTCAACCTCAACCCCACCCCCACCTCCAACCTCACCTTCACCCCTCCCCAACCCCACCCTCACACTCAGCCCAAGACTCACCCTCACCCTAATCTTCACCTTCACCCCACCCCCACTGTCACCATCACTCTCACCCACACCCCCCACCGCCACCCTCTCCCCCACCCTTACCCTAACCCCGACCCCCAACCTCACCCTCACCCTCTCTCCCACCCCCACAATGAACCACACTCTCAACCTCACCCTGACCCCCCCACTCCCACCCAACCACCACCCTCACCCAGACTCATCCTCACCCTAACCTTCACCCTCACCCCCACCACCAGTCTCACACTCACCCGCACCCCCACCCCCACCCTCTCCCCCACAGACACCCTAACCCCGACCCACACCCCCCCTCCCAACCTCAACCTCACCCTAACCACCTGACCCTCTCCCCCACCCTCACCCTAATCCCAACTCCTACCCGTACCCCACCCTCACCCCCAACCTCACCCTCACCCCAAACCACACCCTCATTATCTCCCCCAACATCACCCCCACCCCAACACCACCCCCACCGTAATGCACAACGTCACCCCCACCCCCACCCTCTCCCTGGGACAGAGAAGGTGAGGGTGGGCGTGGGGTGCAGGGGAGCGTGAGGGTGGTGGTAAGGGCGGGATGAGGGTGAGAGTGACAGTGAGGGTGAGCGTACGGGTGTGGGTTGGTGTGAATGTGCGAGTGGGGGTCTGGGTTGGGCTGAGGCTGAGGGTGGGGATGCGCGGTGTGAGTGAGGGTGAGCGTAAGGGAGGGGTGGTGGGGGTGGTGTGCGTGGGAGTGGGGGTGAGTGGGAGGGTGAGCGTGGGATGGAACTGGGGGTGGAGGTGGGCGTGAGGGTGTTGTGTAGGGGCGGAGGTTACAGTGAGGGTGAGAGTGAAGGTGAGGGTTGGGGATTATGGTGAGGTTTAGGATGAGGGTGACAGTGACAGTGTGGGTGAAATGGAGGGGGAGGGTGGGGTGGCGGTGGGGTTAGGTTTAGGATGAGGGTGGGGGTTGGGGTTAGGGATCTGTACCAGAAGCTCAGCAGTACAGCTAAATAGCTTTTTGAGGAGGATTCAAGCAGAAATTTAGCTATAGCAGTGAGAGAAATGTAATATTCTTTGTGACGAATTGTCACAAACCGATGTGCACAAGAAGCGTAGCAGCACATCTATTTGGCGTTTTTAAGAGGATTCCAGGATAAATTTGGAACTTGCTGTGAAAAGGATTGAATTTTCCATTGTGAGGTATTCTCACGAACGGCTCTCTACGAAAATCCTAGAAGTACTTTTAAATACTTTTGGAGGAGGATTAGAAGAGCGAGTTGGAAGTAGCAGTGAACAGGGTTAAATTGTTCATTGCGAGCTATTCCCACGAGCGGATCTGTACGAAAACCCAACCAGTGCAACATAAAGTCTTTTGGAGGAGGTTTCCAAGTGAAATTCGTCTGTAGCAGTGAACAGAAATGAAATGCATTGTGAGGACTTTTCAAAAACTAATAGGTACAAAAGCGCCGTAGAACATCTAAGGGGCTTTTCAAAGAGGATTCCAGGATAAATTTGGAACTTGTAGTGAACAGGATTGTATTGATCGCAGTGAGGTATTGTCACGAACGGATCTGTACAAAAGTCCGCAGCAGTACATTCAAATAGGTTTTGGAGGTGGATAATAGGAGAGATTTGGCAGTAGCAGTGAACAGGGTTGAATTGTTCATTGCGAGGTATTCTCACGAACGGATCTGTACGAAAAGACAACCAGTATAGCAAAATTGCTTTTGAAGGAGGATTCCTGGAGAAATGTAGTTTATTTAGTGAAAAAATTGTAATGTCCTTTGTGAGCAATTTTCACGAATCGATGTGTACAAGAAGCGCAGCAGCACCTCTAACTTTAGTTTCTAAGAGGATTGCAGGATAAATTTGGAGCTTGAAAAAATTGAAATGCTCTTTGTGAGGAATTTTCACGAACCGATCTGTGCAAGAAGCGCAACATCACATCTAAATGGCGTTTTTAAGAGTATTCCAGGAACGTGCCCTGAACAGGATTGAATTTTTCATTCCGATGTATTCTCACGAACAGATCTCTACGAAAAGCTAACCAGTCCAGCATAATGGCTTTTCGAGGAGGAAACATGGAACAATTTAGTTGTAGCTGTGAAAAAATGGAATGGATCTTTGTGAGGAATTTTCACGCCCCTACCTGTGCAAGAAGCGATGCAGCAAATCTTACTTGCAATTTTAAGAGCATACCAGGATAAATTTGTAAACTGCTGTGCACAGGATTTTAATTGTTCATTGCGAGGAATTCTCACGAACGGATCTGTACGAAAAGAGAACCAGTATAACAGCATTGCTTTTGAAGATGGATTCAAGGAGAAATTTAGTTGAATCAGTGAAAAAATTATAATGCCCTTTGTGAGCAATTTTACGAATCGATGTGTACAAGAAGCGCAGCAGCACTTTAAAGTTAGAACTTTAGTTTCAAAGAAGATTCCAGGATAAATTTGAGGCTGGCTGTGAACAGGATTGAATTGACCATTTGTGAGGTATTCATACGAACGGATCTGTACCAACGACGTAGCAGTACTTTTAAATACTTTTGGAGCAGGATTACAGGAGAGATTTGGAAGTAGAAGTGAACGGGGGTTGAATTGTTCATTGCGAGGTATTCTCACGAACGGATCTGTACCAAAATCGCATAAGTACAATTAAATAGCTTTTGGAGGAGGATTACAGGAATGATTTGACTGTTGCAGTGAACATGATTGAATACTTCATTCCGAGCTATTCTTACAAACGGAGCTGTACGAAAAGCCAACCAGTAGAGCATTATTGCTTTTGGAGGAGATACCAGGAGAAATTCATTGTAGCTGTGAAAAACTTGAAATACTCTTTGTGAGGAATTTTCACGAACCGATTTGTGCAAGAAGCGCATCAGCACATACAAATTGCGATTTTAAGAGGATTCCAGGATAAATTAGTAACTTGCTGTGAACAGGGTTGAATTGTTCTTTGCGAACTAGTCTTACGAAAGGATGTGTACGAAAAGCCAACCAGTAGAGCGCAATTGCTTTTAGAGGAGAATTCCAGGAGAAATTCTTTGTAGCTGTGAAAAACTTGAAAAAACTTGAAAAACTCGTCCACACCCTTACCCCCACACACATACTCACCCTCACCCCTACCCTCACCCATACCCTCACACGCACCCCTACTCTCACCCTCACCACCACTCCAACCCCCACCCTCACGCTCACCCTCACCCTCAACCCCACCCCCAGCCCCACCCTCACCCTCAAACTCACCCGCACACTCATCCTCATCGTAACGCTCACACCCATCCCACCCCAACCTCCACCCTCACCATCACCGTCAGACTCACCCTCACACTCATCCTTACGATAACCCTAACCACCACCTCCACCCCAAATGCACCCTCTACTTCACCCTCACCCTCACCTTCACCCCCCACCCCACCTTCACCCTTAACCCCAACCCCCGCCTCCTACCCCAACCTCACCCTCACCCTAAAGTCCACACCAATCCCCACCCTCACCATCACCCTACCCCCAAACCTTAACCTTAACCCGAACACTAACCCTTACCCTCACCCTCATCCTGATCCCCACCCAAACCCACACCCTCAACCCCACTCCCACCCTCACACTCACCCCCACACCCACACTTACCCTCACCCTCACCCTCAACCCAACCGCAATCCCCACCCCCACCTACACCCTCACTCTCACCCTTACCCTCACCGAAAATGCAAAAATCTCACCCTCACCCCCACCCTCACCCTCGCGCTCACCCCCACCCCTAGACTCACTCCCAACCCCAACCCCACTCTCACCCTCACGCTAAACCTAACCCCAAACGCCACCCTCACCCTCACCCTTACCCCAACCACTGCAATCACACTCCCCCTCACCCTGAAACCCAAGCTCACACCCCCCGCCCCCACCCTCACCCCAACCGCTACCCTCACTCTCACCCTCACCAACACCACCACCCCCGCCCACACCCTCACCCACACCCGCACCCTAAACACGGCACCCACCATCACCCTCACCCTAACTCCCAACCCCACCCCAACCCCACCCTAAGCCCCAACCCCACCGTCACCATGACCCTCAATCTCGCCCTCACCCTAAACCTAACCCTCACCCTTACCCTCACCCTAACCCTCACACCAACCCCCACCCTGAGACCCACCCCCACCCTCATCCTCATTCTAATCCCCAAACCAACCGTCACCCTCACCCTCACACCACCCGAACCCCCACCCCCACTCCCCCCCAAACCCTCACCCTTAACCCAACCCCTACACTAACCTTCAGCCTCACCCATACGCCTACTCCCACGTCCACCCGCACCCTCTCCCTGAATCTCTTCACCCACCCCCACCCTCAACCTCACCCTCAACCTAACCCCCACCACCACCTTCACCCTCACCCTGTTATGTTGAGGGTGAGGGTGGGCGTGGGGTGGGGTGACGGTGAGGGTGAGGGTTAGGGATCTGTTCCATAAGCTCAGCAGTACAGCTAAATAGCTTTTGGGAGAGGTTTCCAGGAGAAATTTGGCACTAGCAGGGAACAGGAATGAAATGCTCATTTTAAGTATCCCCCAACCCCGACCCTAACCCTCACACCCAACCTAACCCCCACCCCCACAATCACCTTCACCCTCAGCAGCACCACCCCCCCATCATCAACACTCACCCTTACCTTAACCCGCACCCTCACCCTCAACCGCACCCTCACCCTCACCCCCAGCCGCACCCTCACCCTCAACCTTCAACCTCACATCCACCCCCACGCCCACCCCACCCTCATCCCCAGCCGCACCCTAACCCTCACGTTCAACCCCACCCCCATTCCCACCCTCATCCTCACTCAAAACCGCACATCCACCCAAACGCTCACCGTAAACCAAACCCCCATCCCCACCACTCACCCACCGTCTCCCTCACCGTCACTCACCCTAACCCTAACCCTCACCTTCACCCTCACCCCAAGCCTTGCCCCCACCACCACGCCCACTCTCACCTTCACCCTCACCCTCACCCCCAAACCCACCGTCACCATCACCCTCACCATCAACCCGACACCAACCCCCCACCCCCACGCCTACCCCCACGTCCACCATTACCCTCACTTCCAACCCCACCTGAACCTCTCCCTCACCCTCACCCCAAGCCCCTCCCCCACTCCGAACCTGACCCTCAACCCCACTCCCAACCCCACCCTTGCCCTCACCCACCCTCTCAAAGCCTGACAATGAATAATTCAATCCTGTTCGCTGTAAATTCGAAATTTTTCCTAGATTCCTCTTCCAAACGCCATTAGATGTGCTGATGAGCTTCTTTTACACATTGGTTCAACAAAATTCTTCACAAAGTGCCCTTTAATTATTAAACTGCTACAACTACA
>JBAIAC010000423.1:0-84306 GCA_037349315.1 Chelydra serpentina
CCTGTCCCATCTCCAGACTGCTAGGGGAGGAGGCAGCCAGTTCCCACGGGGCCCAGCTCAGCTCACCAGGACACGGCAGGGATTCTCGCACTCACCAATGATCAGGCACAAGGAGGGCCAGCTGTAGGGGTCCTTCAGGAACAGGGAGACCACTTGGATCGGATCCACCAATATCCCGTATCTGTAAGAGAAAGGCGGCTCGGGTGAGCAGGAGGGAAGCGCCGGTCGGACGTGCCGCACGGGGCCATGGGGCTGGGTGCCCACATCGGTTCAAGTCCCCACGGATCGCGCCCACGTGGAGGAGCTGCGTCCCATTATGCCGGGGAGCCGTCAGCAGCAGGTCCCTGTACACAGAGTGGTTCCCCTCCTCCCACCAGCCACATATGACATGGACCATCCAGCCCTGCCCCACGCCTGGCGTACGACGGGCGGGAGCGACACGCTGCCGGCATCCCCGGAACATCCTCCACGGAGACCTCTGCCCCGGGGCTCGTTCCCTCGGCAGCCACCTGTTCCCGCCAGGGCGGGGTCTCCTGCCATTAACGCAGTTCCTTAGCGCTCAGGAGCTGAGCCTTCGTGACGAGATTAGCGAGCAGTCTGGGCACGGGAAGGGGCTCTCCCCTCTGCTCAGAGGGGCCGGCTTTTCTCCCAGGACTCCTCTTGGATGTCAGCCACCAGAGCCCTTCTCGGGGCTAGGTTGCAGTGGGCTCCCGGAATCCAACTCGACATCCAGCCCGAGGGACTGAAAAACCCACGCTGGGACTTGAAGTGCCCTGGCAGCAGCTGGCTGTTAGTGGCCCAGGACAAGGCCTTACAGGCCTGAGTGGTGCTTGGGACCGTCCCGAGCTGCAGATTTAAGGAAAATCCAGCCCTGCATTGCCAGAGCTCCCAACTCCGCGGAGGGGGCAAGGGAGAATTGAGAGCGGCTTTCACAAGTTGCAGTACATGTTAGTACCACATGGTGGCGCCCCTGCCCTTGGCATGGGCAAGGTGGCCCTGGCTAGCCAGGGGCAGGCTCCCGAGCCCTGCGAGGGGGCTATGGAGAGCCCAGGGGCAGCGGACAAGGCATTGGCAGGAGGGGACACTCACTGGGCCCACGCCAAGTATCCACGGGAACGTGGCCAGACCTCACTGCCCATGACCAGCACTCCAGGGGCCTGGCGGCTGAAGGTCGAATCTCCTCTGAAACTCGGCACCCGCCATGCTGGGTTATTTGTGCAGCCCCAGGCCCGCAGGGTCGCCCCTCTGGCTCTTTGGACACCAATACCTACAGGTGCCAGTGTAGTGCCAGGGGCCGGCCTCCACCGGGTCCCAGGGCAGGCGGAGGGATGGTGGCCAGCACACGCTCCTTGGAGGCATGTAGACACTCATTAAGCACCAAGGCCAGGCAAGGGGCTGGCGAGACGTTTCCCAGGCACAGAACTGGAACTCGGAGCTTAGGGGGGCCGTAAGCAGGGTCACTGCTCGAGGCCCTGCCCAGAAAGCTGGGGCAGGAGGGTGCTGGGTGGGGCCTCGAGCCAGCGTGGTCACAGCCGCGTGCATTGGGGCACCCGGAGACCGCCGCAGAGAGCAGAACGCACCACCTGCCTCTGGAGGCGGCTCTGAGCACAGACCCTCTCCTCTAGGCCTCGGTACAGGGAGCTCCCAACTCCCCTCGGACCTTCCCACCTCGCTCCCAAGCCCAGCAGAGCGCGTAGGACTGACCAGCCACGTCACACTCACGGGGCTCTGCCGCAGCTCTGGAGTCTGCACCCGTAGTGCCGGCAGGACCCCCGCAAGCCCCGGTCGCTGCTCCGGGCCACCCCAGAGCGAGGCCCCACCCCACAGCTGTGCCCCTCGCCTGCACTCGCTTCATTCCCACGGTGCCCAGAGCCGCTGCGGGGGCAAGGGGCTGGGAGTGCAGAGCAGTGCGCCCCACAGGGCCTGAGCGGTCAGTCTGTGTGGGGCTCAGCACGGGCAGGGAGCAGGGGTCTGAACGGACCCAGGGCAGGGGGACCCCCGCTTTGTGGGGCACCTTTAGCTCGTGACAGAACTTGTGAGCCGCTGACTCAGCAGCTCCTGCTGCTCGTCCCATAGGCGATCAGGCCCCATCCCGCTCTGCCGTGGGAGCGTGTCTGCAGCCAGCCAGAGCCCCCCGCCCCCGCAGCCTGGCCCCGGTGCGGAGCCGGAGGGGTCGGCACTTACTTTATGAGGTTTTCTAGGAAGAGCCGGGCGTTGCTCAAGACCTGGAAGAGAAGGAGCCAGCGTTACTCGGGGTGGGACTGGAACTCGGAGCCTGGGCACAGCTCCCAAAGGAAAGGGGGGAGGGTCCCACACAGGGGCTCAGCTCAGCAGGGATGGGGCCTCCAGTAGGCTCAGATCCAGACTCGCAGTGGCAGGCTGGAGGGTGTGCGCGGGGGGGAGGGGGGTTAAAACCCTGTTACTGCCCTTCAGAGCGACCCACCCCCGAGGGGCGTTCCAGAGCACTTGGCTGGGCTCCCGGCTTCTCCCACCCTGCCCCCCAGACACAGGCCTTTGCCCCTGCAGGCTCGGTCTGTGCCCGGCAGGACCCCAGCCGTCTGCCCGCTGCTCTGTCCCTTGGTAACCGGCCCAAATACCCCCGTGGAGCTCTCAGAGACGGCTCCGCAGGGCGCGGGGTCAGGCCCAAGGGGGCTACACAATCCCCACTTACAGGGCACCTAGTTTAAGTAGCCAACAGGCCTCAGTGGGTCTCTGCAAGCTTGGGGGGCAGGTGTGTTGTGTGCAGCTGTGTTGCAGCTGTGTTGTGCCCAGCATGGCAGGGTGGGGCTGCCAGAATATGAGTCTGATCCCGCCCCGTCCCCTCCCCTCGATGGAGGGCAGCAGAGCCCGCACTGCAAGTCACAGCCATAGGCGACCGGCACCCTTGCCGAGTCCATGGGGCGCAAACCAGGCCGGCCAGCTGTTCTCAGGGGGCAGGCGGGGAGACTGGCTCCCAGGCAGGCGGCTGAGTGAGATCAGAGCCCCAAGGGGAGATGTGGCCCTGGAGTCAGGCTGGGGCATTTCTGAGCCCCGAGGAACCTGGCTGCCCAATACTGAGCAGAGGCTGGGCTGGTTTGCCAGTGCCCGAGACATGGCACTTCAGCCAGAGCAGTACCCTGGGGCTGGCTGGGCTCCAGGACGGCACCTACCCCGGGAGCTCAGGAAGTTTTGAGCAAGCGCCCGTTTCCCCATTTCCTGCACTCGGGCAGGGTGGCCGTGCACTGTCGTATGCGGCCGTGTTCCTCCCCAAAGGCACCGAGTCCCCACCACAGAACTGGGAGTTCAGACCCTCTTCTCACACTTCCTCCCTGTGGGTTTTGACTTGGAGAGGACAGGCACTTCCTACAGCGAACCTCAGCGCCACCCCCCAGCCCCTTCCGGCCCCGGGAGTCTGCACTGCAGCTCACTGCCTGGCGAGGTTTCCTTGGCGAGGTCTCCCTCGCCTGGCTCTGGCAGTTCCCAACCCCACAAGGTGCCTGGCTGCACAAGGACGACCCTGCCGTAGGCGCTCGGCAGCTCCAAGTCCGGTTATTAATGCATTCGCCCTCCGGCTGCCGGCAGCCCCCACGCCCTTCCAGCCCCACCCCGCCGCTGCTCAGGGTCAGCTCAGCCCTCACGCAGCCCACGGGAGCAAGCAGAGCCAAAGGTCGCCAGGCAGTGAAGCAACAGGGACTGGCGCTGGGCCAGCGGCTTGGTGAGCACTGGGAACCCAGCAACGCCCAGCATGCCCAGCACACAGCACCCCAGCCTCGCAGGGGTCACCAGGTCTAGGTGCAGCCCCAGGCTGGAGCTGGGGGGAGAAGCTGCCATCCCAGCACAGGTAGGGGCTTGTATAGAAGGGGCTGGCCAGAAAGCCAGTCAGCCTTGTCCAGCACAGGGACAGGGGTCTCTGGAGCCTGCCCCAGCCCTGCTCTGGGGAGACTTCGCCTGCCCCAGGAACAGAGGGTGAACAGCCTCCGCGGCTGGCCTAGCGCCGACAGGAAGGTGTTTCTGCAACTGCCGCACGGGTCACTTCCCGATCCAGCAAGAGCCTCTTCCCTCCCCCACCCCCCCGTTCCACGGTGTCCCAATCTAGACGGGAGCGCTTGCATCACACGGACAGAAGTCAGTACAAGGGCTACTGCGAGCCCAGGACGTGAGTCAGGAGTGAGATAAGCACTCACAGCACACGCTGCCGATCCCGGCGTCTCCACACTCCCCAGTCCCCTCTGGGAAGAGTCAAAGGCCGCTCCCACGGGTTAGCAGGAGGTCAGGTAGATGCAGCTGCCTCACTTCCCCAGCCAAGCTGCTTGGCTCAGCCATGCTGCTCTGCCCATGCCAGCCGTGCCCCTGCTAGAGTGCGCCACGCCTGTATCCCACGGGCCCAAGCCAGGCGTGGACTGGCTCTGCCGGCCTACGGCCCTTATTGCCCAAGGATCAATTGACCCGTGTTATGCAAAAGGCTAAGGATGAAGCGGTGGCTCCTGGCCCCCCATGCTGCACTCACATGGTGCAAGGTCCTTGCATCTAGCTTTCCCTATGGGCTAAGGGACGGCAGCCCTGGCCACTGCTCCTCTGGCTAGGTTAGCCCTTGACTGGGTCCCCTCCAGGTCCCCCCACCCCATCCCCAGGCCGATTCTCAGGTGCCCGCCTCAGTCCAGTGCCAGCCCTCGGCTTCCGTTCAGCCCTCTGCCGTCCCGACGCGAGCACGGCCAGGGACCCCGCCCCCCCGGGGAGACTGCGCGAGTGGCAGCGCTTCCGTCTGCAACGCGCTTGCTTGCGGAGGGGCCTTGCGAGGGACGCCAGGCAGCCAGGGTTGCGGGCCAGGTGGGGAGAGCGCTCACAGCAGCATGAGATTCTACAGCCTGCTCAGGTGTGGCCCAGGCCCAGAACCGAGGCAGGATTGTGGAGGAAATGAATAAGGAAAAGTTATTTACTTGTTCTCATAATAGAAGAACTAGGGGCCACCCAATGAAATTAGTGGGCAGCAGGTTTAAAACAAATAAAAGGAAGTTCTTCTTCACAGAGCGCAGTCAACCTGTGGAACTCCTTGCCTGAGGAGGCTGTGAAGGCTAGGACTAGAACAGGGTTTAAAAGAGAACTGGATAAATTCATGGAGATGAAGTCCATTAATGGCTATTAACCAGGACTGGTAAGGAATGGTGTCCCTAGCCTCTGTTTGTCAGAGGGGGGTGATGGATGGCAGGAGAGAGATCACTTGATCCTTACCTGTTAGGTCCACTCACTTCAGGGCACCTGGCATTGGCCACTGTCGGTGGCCAGGATACTGGGCTGGATGGACCTTGGTCTGACCCAGTACGGCCGTTCTGATGTTCTTATTGCAATGGCAGCTGTGTGTAAAACCCTTTCAGCAGCAGCGGGTATTAGCCCCATTGTCCAGATGGCCAAGTGGAGGCAGAGGTGAAGGGGCTTTCCCAGCGCCCAGCACGTCAATGGTGGAGCGGAGACTAGAGCCTAGTGGGGCCTGATTTAGTCCCTTGCTCTAGTCACAGGAGCCTGCGCTCTCCCATGAGGCCAGCCAGTAACTTGAAGAGCCTCAGCCGGACCCGCTGTGAGCGGTCACCTGCGGGTCTCAACTCCCCGTGCGGGGGGAGCCCTTCAGCTGCCGCACTGCTCCTCAGCACAGAGCGTGGGGAGCCCCAGCGGGCAGACAGGCTCCATCACGGACCTGCCGCTGCTCCCCACTTGGTGCAGTTGGGTCTAGAACGGCCCTGCCCCGAGGACCGGGCCAGGCTGGCTCATGGCCAACTGCTCTGCTCCGTGCAAAGTCTCCTTGCACGAGACGGGGGAGCTCCGGCCAGCGTGGATGTTTGGGCATCAGCACCTAGAGGAGGTGCCAGAGCGCCAGGCCAGCCTCCAGGTACCAAGCTGAGCCACCAGCCTTCAGTAGCACCGCGGTGGGGAGACGCTGTCCCCGCCCCCGCAGTGCGGGCGGCCCAGACCCTGCTCCCACTCACCAGCATGACCACACACCAGTTCAGGATGCCCCGGTAGTTGCTGTACCCACTGGACGAGCTGAGCAGAGACTCCTGCACCTTGTGACACCTGGAGAGAGAAGGCAGAGACCCCGGCCGATTAGACAAGCCCCAGTGAGAGGTGAGGACCCCACCTCTCCCAAGGGAGCCCCCTCCCACGGCTGGCTCCAGCCCCTTGCAGCCGCAGGCATCCTTAAGTGGGTGCCACAGCGCTCCAGCTTCCATCGCGGGCAGGCTACGTCCTGCTAGGACATCACCCTTCCCCTGCACAACCCCCCAGGCCAACCCGGGATCACTACAGCTCCTGCTTGTGTGCAGAGCGCGGGAGCGATTGCCCTCTCCTGGCACCGCCCAGCTGGTAACGAGAGCCGGCCACCGCACAGCCCTGCAGGCCACCGGAACCTGGGTGCCCCAGGGAGCAGAGTGAGTCACACCCAGGGAACCTTCATGGAGAGCTACTGGAGTGGAGGACCAGGAAGCTAAAGGAACGGTCACAAGAGGTTTAGACTTTCCCCAGTCAGACTCAGAGGCCAGAAGAACCTGCCAGGTATCTCGTCCGACCTCCTGCACGTCACAGGCCCCACGCCAACCCCACAGGCTGGAATCTGGACCACGCCGGGGCAGCCAGACAGCCGCCATCTGACGACGGTCCTAGGATGGTTGGTGGGTCCCAGTTCGGTGGACAGTGTCCATGCCCGACCGGGGCAGTTGGCCACCTCGGCAGGATGGAACGGGCCCTGGGGGCTCGGAGGCGAGGCAGCAGGGCAGGCGGGGAGAACTTGGCACAGTTTCTGCTGTAGAGTTAGGGAACCGAAGTGTGCCGAGCTGTCGGGAATAACCGGAGCAGACCGGGTCTGCACAGCAGTGACAGATGGGGGCTGGCCCATGCCGCGGGGTGTTTCACTGCAGCAGAGTCGGCCGGGCTCGGGTCGGAGGCCTGGACTCCAGGTCCGGTGAGGTGGGAGGGTCCCTGAACTTGGGCTCCCTCCCAAGCCTGGAAGTCTATAGAGCAACGAAACAGCCCCACAGCCTGAGCCCCATGAGCCCGAGTCAGCTGGCACGGCCCAGCCACGGGGAGTCCTTTGCTGTGTGCACAGCCCCATAGCACCTCAAGTTGTGGGGCGAGAGGCTGGCTGACAACTGGCTCCTCTGGCACCACGGGGCTCTCCCAGGAGCGAGGGCTTTTTCCCCGAGCTCCTCCAGACAGCGGAATTAACTCCACCCCCACAGGAACTAGGGGCCTCCCCACCTTCCGCTCCGGGCGCTGCTCTGCCCACACCCAGCAGCAGAGACATCAAAATCTCTACCTGAGCAAGACAGCGCACAGCGCACACTGCTCCCCTGGGGGACACGGCAGATCAGTCACCCTGCCAAGCACACAGCTGAAAGCGCTCGGCTACTCGGGAAGAGTGCACAGAACAGAGCAGCACTGCGCTCACGCCGGTCGCCGCAGGAGTCACCAGAGCCAGAGATCTGAGCAAACAGCGGTGTTCAGAGCCGCCTGCGCTGGGGGTTCGGGGACGGTCTGTCCCCTGCAATGGGGCAGCGGCCCACGGCCAAGCACCTCACGCATTCTCCAGCCCGGAGACAATCGGCCCCCTGCCTGACCTGTGCAACGTGACCGACACCGAGGTTAAGCAAAGAGTCTGTTACCTTAACATTAATCACAACCTCTTAAGCTCCTGGGTTAAGCCTCTTGGCCAGCCTCAGGAGCCATTCTCTGGGCTGGAGGGGAGCGTGCCAGGAGCCAAAGGAAGCAGGAGCAAGGCCCTTCCCGCTCACCGGCTGTCAGACCAGGGAGAGCCCCGTTCCCATCAGTGATGGACACGGGGATGCTTGTCCTGATTCCCTGGCCTGGGGACAGGCCACCAGTCCGAGCCCTGCTTGGGCAGCAAGGCGGTGGGACAGAGCTCACTATCCCCCCCCACCCCCCGGGAGCCCCATTCTACGGGCAAGCCCAGCCTTGGAGAGGAGTTTCCCCAACAGGGTTAGTGAGCCCCACGCATACGGCGCAAACCAGGGGCAGGGCTGCAGCACCCCAGGGACCAGGATACACGCCGTGACTACACGGCCCCACGCGACACAGGCCCCACGGGAGTACGGTGGTGCCCAGTCCCCACATGCTGCTGTGACAGACCCCTCCTCCGGTCCATGCAGCTGAAAGATGCCCGAGGCGGCATCCAGCCCCGGGAGCCTGCGAGGCTTGTTTGAGTCGTGCGGACAGGAAGCAAGAGGCCCTGCTTCCACCGGGGTGGGTGCAGCATTTAACGTGGGTAACCAAGCTGTGGCCTCGTGGTGGGCGAATGGCCCCTTCCCTCAGGGCAGGGGTGTGGCTGCCACGTGGCTGGCGCTCGGGGCTGGTCGGCGGAGAGCCAGGAATTCCAGCGAGAGTCAGAGGTCGGAGGAGAAGGGGCAGCTAGAGGCACTTGTGCTCCCACGAGGAGTCAGACTGGGAGCCAGTGACTGCCTGCCCAGGGGGCACCCGTCAGCTGAAAATCCTGCTCATGGCATCCACCTGGCCAGACACAGGGGTTTTCAGCTCAGTGGGGCCAGAGCTCGGCATCCGGTCTCAGGCCAAGCCAGATTGGCAGGGAACGGACTTCTGTATCACCTTACCCAGAAGTACTTGAGCTGGGATTATCCCTAGGATCAAGGCAGGGATATGCCACCGAGTTCCCCCACCGCTAAGGGCCTCGCTGAGCCTCTTACTAGGAGAGAGACGGACGAGTCAGTCTGCCGGCTGCTGGGCGTGCCGACTCGGGTTTGTGCGGTTCGCTCTGACTCGCCCCTTTTCCTGGCCCAACACTCAGGAACTCGTCTGCATATGAAGACTAGGCAGCCGCCCGCTCTCTCGTAGTCCGGGGCTGATGAGTGAGGTGCATAGCCAGGGAGGGGGCAGACAGACATCAGGCCAGCAGAGGCCAAATGAGGACTTGCCACCCAGAGCCACCACTGTGGGTCTAGGACACAGCAGCGAGGAATGGGAGCCAGCTTAGAGCCCTACAAGGTTTTTCCATTGAAATGAGAAATGGTTTGAATCATTTCTAGGCACCAAATGTAGACACTCCACTTTCTCCTGCAGCGGCAGGCGAACCCACACGAGCAAGGGCCAGGGCAGGGCAGGCGGAGCGAAGGCTGCAGGGAGGAGGGAGAGATTTGCCTCTGGTCTGGGTAGTCACCAGAACGAGGGAGAGGAGTCCCTGGCTGACTGTACTGAAGGACACCTATTACACGGCCAAACCCGCCAATCTTGTGCGCACGGTGGTTGCTATTTTAGACACAATGCCGCCGGACTGAATTGACATTTCTAGAGCTGGTGTCTGGTCCTTAAGAACCACAGCCAAGAGGTAAATGACTTGCTCAGAGTCCGTACGTCTCCAGGGTTGAAGTGGAACCCAGGTGTCCTAGGACAGACACAAGTCACCTTTAATCGCCTGTGCCCATGTTCTACGGTAGCACTTGGGGTATGTCCCCAGGGAGCCGTCAAGAGTATTCTGAGCCAGAAAGATACAATCGGGTGGGGATGGGATTAAGAATCCTGAAATACAGCAAGAGGCCTCCGAGTCCAGGGCAGGCACTGTAAGCAGATCAAGGACCCCTCACCCCACACTAGGCTAGAAAGTCAGTGGCCATCCTCAGCACCGCAGCTTCCAGCAGGGTTTTGACTCCTCTCCTACTAGGTCCTTCCTGGCTGGGACTCGCTCTCCAGGGTGGAGGTTTCCCTGTAACCCTCAGGGAGAGAACAGCCTCTGCACCCACTGATCCAACCAACCAATGTTCTTTTGATCACCACACAGGGCAAGTGTCTCTCCTGGCTAGACGACAGCCGTCCGCGCCCCAGCACCAAACAGTAGGGTGCCTCTGCTCTACCCTACACCTGTTCCCTTCGGCAGGGCCGGCCTTGCCAAGAGAAGTAAAGTCTGGCCACCCATTAGCCCTTCGCCGTCCAGGACTCACGGAGCTCGCCGGATTCCCCTCGCTTTGCGCAGCGGTGCCCATCGCGGGATCGACGCGCGCCCAGGGCAGAGGGACCAGAGCTCACTTCGCTCCTAGTGGAGCCCGCAGCTCTGCCAGCCTGAGCCGCGACTGGCACCAGACAGCATCCCCAGCGCCTTTCAAAGCCCAGCACATGTTGAGCTCAGTGCCTAGGGCTGCTTCTCCAGTGGCCAGCCTGAGGTCAGGCCTTACCCGCCCCCAGACACCCACCTGCCTGCCCTATGCCAGTATCTCTAGCCCCAGTCAGGCAGAGTAACTGAAGAGTGGAAGAAATGGACTTATTCCCCACAAGCAAAGGGCCCCGAGCTCCTCTAGCCGGGTGCGCGGCTGCCCCTCTAGCCAGGCCTGCTGCAAGAGGAGCTGTGCTTAGCCCCTGGCTTGGGCTTTGTTGCTGACCTCAGCACCACTTAGTGACACCTGGAGTCTTGGCTGCTTCCTACCCCTCTGGGATCCTCCTCCTCCGCACAGCAGAGGTGTGAGGGCAAAGTCCTCAGGGCACAGTGCGGGCCACTGTTCCTCCTTAGCAAAGCCAGGGGACTCTGAACGCCATTTCCTCCCTCACCAGCGCTGAGAACCGACACTGTTCTCCACAACCTTCCTGCTCAGGTGGGCGAGGAGCCGGGAGCAGCACCTTCGGCAAGGGGGATATTATATGTGCCCCGTTAGACTCCGCTCAATCTTGCCCCCAGGTGCTGCACCCGAGCCCGCCCTGAAAGGCGTCTGCTCTCCAAACCTGAGCAGAGCAGGGAGTGGCCAGAGCAGGTTATAGACCACGTGTTTGCAGAGCAGGAGAGACAGCCAAGCCTGGGGCTTGCACAATGAACATCTGCACGGCTACACGCACTAGGACACCTTAGCATTTAAATGAACCGAGTGTGTTCTTTGCACGGCACTGCTAGTGCGGCCATCTTTCAGATCAGAAAACAGCCGTTCCGACCAGTCTTGAGAGATCCCATGGCAATCCGTAAAGGGAAGGGTGTGTCCCTGAATTCCCAGGGAAATGCCAACCCTGATTACCCTCCTCCTGCCCCCCAAAACACACCCTTGCAGTCTCATTTGGATGCAGGATTCTTCACGGTGTGTTCCACTGTGCTGTTTAACACCCTCATGCAACACCCCAGAGGAGGCTGCATTTCAGTGGCGGATGAAGTGAGCCACGTAGACTCACAGACATGTAGGGCTGGCAGGGCCCTCGAGAAGTCAGCTGGTCCAGTCCCCTGCACTCATGGCAGGACCACGTAACAACCAGACCATTCCTGGCAGGTGTCTGTCTAACCCATTGATTCCACACCACCACCACACGGGCTTCCAGCCATTAAAGTGAGCGACAAGGGATGGTCCAGAGGTGCAGGCACAAGCCTAGGACTAGGGGTTCAATTCCCCTCTCCACCACAGGCAGTCCCCTTTGGCAAGTCCCCTGCTCGAAGCCTCAGCCCCCCAGCTGCACTCTGGGGTAACTGCCCCCACCCTGACATACGGGGAGGGAGAAAGCCAGGAAAGGTTGTGAGGTTCAGACACTGCGGAGATGGGGGCCAGGGGAGATGCTCCAGAATCCTTTAGAAGACGAGCAGGGAGCTGTCCACATGGCTAGTAACTACATGGTCATTCGTCCTCCCTCCAGGAGGGACTCGCTTGTTCTCTCCAGTCTTGAAAGCCTGAGCTCAGAGCAGAGGCTGGCGCTGCCTTCGTACAGGGCCTAAGACAGCGAGGCCCTGATCTGGGCTGCAGCCTCTCGGCTCGGTCACCAATCAGCTACAGAAACGCAACCACCGTCTCCAGGTGAAACGGATCCGAGACCTTCAGCTCGGCTCGTGCCCATGAGTCAGTTTGCTTGGGACCAAGATTAAGCAGCAGACACAGTCATGTGCTTTTGTTCTCTGCGCTCCAGATTTGGCAGCAAGTCTCACAGCTGGGTTCTATTATCAGCCTCCAGCGGGCAGCTCACCTACATCAGCTGAGCAGCTCTCCAGCGCCCGTGTAAAATCTCTAGCGCCTGTGGGGTCAGACTGCACCGCACCATGTCCCCTCCCCCACACTAACCGGGAAGGGACAGGGCCTTGGATCACTGCTGGCAGTTCTTCTACAGGGCAAGAGTCCCTCCCTCGGCCTCCTGAGAAAGGTGGACCAGGCAGTCAAGTCCCCTCTCCCAGAAAGGGGGCAGGAGTAGAGGAATTCCTCCTGTGCAGGGTGGGAGACAGGATGAAGAGACCCTGTGTGGCAGGTACATGGACAGTAGCTGATGCTGGGTCCCCACCCCAGTGGTACCACTGTCCCAGGCCACAAGGTGGAGAAGAGATGCCCAAGCCGCCAGCACAGACTGGATTTGCACCGTTCGGAGAGAACTTCTGAAATCGCCGTTGACAGACCAGCTTGGGGAATCCTGGAGAAATTCAAGAGACAAATCCAGTCTTGGTGACCCCTGCCAGGATCTGCTGTATCATTCAGCAAAGCCAGGAATGAGCGGGAGGAGAGGGCAGGCAAGCCAGTCGGCAGAACTGAGAACGAGCCGGGAGCCTTGCCGTTACCGTCACGGAACGTCGGGCCTATCTACAACGCCCATCGCTCTGGGGTCTCCACGGCATGCCCCGAACGGGGTCATGCCCTCAGCAGAGGGGGGTCACAGCAACCCCCGGTGGGCCGAGGACACCATTTTGCTCCGCACAGCGCGACCTCACGTGCACTATATGCTCGAGGTCACACTGATTGGAGGATGCCATTTCGTAGAGCGAAACCTGGCATCATGCACGCTGTCTGGGGCCCTGGGAGGAGAGCGGTCATTTAAACGGGGCTGTGCCAGCAAACAGTTCGGGAACTCCTCCCCCCGCCACTCGTGAATTCACAGGACGCCCTTGGGAGTCCCACTTCACACCCAGCAAGGGAAGGGAACCAAGTCACTTAGCATCTCGAGACCAGCCAGCACTATCAGCAGGTGTGCGAGGCAGTGTTTCAGGCCAGACAGGACCATCGGATCACCCCGTCTGACCCGCATGTCACAGGCCACCAGCGCCCGCACTCAACCCAGCTACGGAGAGGAGACCCGCAGCAGCGTAGGCTGGTGTGTGCCAGAGGTGGAGAACACCAGGCACCGAGGGGCACTGGTGCCCAAGGCTCTGCAATGGCAGGGAATTGATTCAGTGAGATGCGAGGATTAGCTGGGTGTAAGTGACCCACACGCTGCAGGGGAAGGCGAACGCAACCCCCCACCCCCGAGATCCCTGCCAGTCTGACCAGAGGGGAGATGGGGGAGACACTCCTGCCCACACATAGATCAGGGAGATCCTGGCATGTGAGCAAGAACCAGGCAGCCAAGAACCCAAAAGAGGCGGCTCGGTGCCAGCTCAGAGCCCTGGCTCACCCTGGCCAATGTCCCATCTGCCAGGGCCCTGCCTGACGCTTCAGAGAAAGCTGATAAACTATTAGAATACACCGGGGGGGGGGGGGGGGGGTCCCTTTCTGACCCCTGCTGACGGCTGGCTCAAACCCTGAAGCAGGAGCTTGAGCAACACAAGACACACTGGAAGGGAGCCCCAGGGTTGCTGAGCCCTGCCCCCACCATCACAAGCGACCCAGTCACACACTCGCACTCAGTGCGGCGCTCGGATGGCCATGGAAATCTGGCCCGTCAAGGCTGATTTCTCCTCCCCGGTTACAAGTGCTGATTCGCAGGACAGGATGTTATAAATACACCGAGGATGCTCTAAAAACGCCACCACCGCATTATGGGATTGGAGATCTCCGGGTGTGGTCCCAAGAGACCAGCCCCGTGTTAAGATGTGGTCCACGCTTTGCAGCCTGGGAGCCCATTACAGCAAATGCCTCCCGCCCGAGGAACGGGACGGCCTCCCTCGTGCTATCAAAACCAGCAGTGAGCAAGACAGTAACCCTGGCATAGCAGCCCGGCTTCAGGGCAGCATTTGACAGTTTCACAAGATCCCTACCAGGGAAGCTCACTCAGGCTGGCTTGGATACAAGTGTTGCCATGTGGCCTGAAACGGGCAGAAAAAGGTAAACAAAGGGACGATGAATGGCAACGTGTCCAGCTGGGGCGAGGCCTCAAGAGACCTGATCCAGTCAGGGCCGGTCTCCTTTCCAATGCCAACCCTTCACCTTTAACAGGGCCGCCCCCCTGCCCCGCCCCCAGGCGCTCACCACACTTTCCAAACAGGACACAGCCTCAGCGCTCCCCTGCGGGAACGGAACGGGACGGGGGCAGAGTACAGGGGACACGCACAGGACACTACATTGAGAGGAGTGGCCAGCGCAGGATCGAGATTAGCAACACGGCCATAAAACAAAGTGGAAGCCAAATAGGTGAGACGCTCACAACACATTCGGGCACCGATGGCGTAACCAACCCAGAGCACGGGGACAGGCCTGTTCTGTGCAGAGGGAATTTGAATTACGATCCTTGAACCATGCTCTGCGCTTATCTGCATGCGCCGTTACCTGCGCCGCGTGAGTCAGACCCATAGCTGCAGCTACACTGCACAGACAGCCTGGGACATTGTTAGGGTCAAGAGTTAACACTCACATCATGGTTACACACAGCCGTGCCTATAGCCAGCGTTGGGTGGGTGGGAGCCAGACTATGGGGTACAGGGGCACACAGGAACACCGGAGTGATCACAGACATCCCCCCCCACTGCACCCAGTGTGGGGGGCACTAGGCACAAGGGGGGGGCAGGAACTGGCATGTAGGGGCAGCACTAGGTGGGGGCTCTGAAGTCTGCCCCATTGCTGGAAGAGAGGACAGAGCTCACCCCAGCCGGAAGGGGTCACAAGGGGAGGAAGCCCCTGGGCACATGGGCCCAAAGGAACATTGGGGGGGGGGGGGGGTGTCATGGACCCGGGCAAAGGAGAGCTCCTGAGGCCAGGGCCCACGGGGAGGGTCCCGGTGGGGGCCTGGGCTACAGGGGCACTGGGTGGGGATGGGGGACCAGACTATGGGGGACCCATAGACCCCCCCCAGTGCACAGCACCCCATGGGGCCCCCAGCTCTAGAGGGCCCCATAGACCCCCCCCCAGTGCACAGCACCCCATGGGGCCCCCAGCTCTAGAGGGCCCCATAGACCCCTCCCCAGTGCACAGCACCCCATGGGGCCCCCAGCTCTAGAGGGCCCCATAGACCCCCCCCAGTGCACAGCACCCCATGGGGCCCCCAGCTCTAGAGGGCCCCATAGACCCCCCCCAGTGCACAGCACCCCCCTGGGACCCGAGCTGCGGAGCCCCGTGGGGGAGGGGGGGACACGGGCTCTCGGCCCCCCCTTACCTGAAGTCCCCGCAGTTGTCGGGGTCGCTCTCCGCGGGGGTCTCCGCTGCCGGCTCCGCCTCCCGCTCGGGCTCCGCCTCGGCCGGGCTGCCGGCGCTGGGCCGCCGGGGCCCGGACCTCCTGCGGCGGGAGCCGCCCGCGCCGCGCTCCCCCATGCCTGGCTCTGCGGGCCCCGCCGCGCCGGGAGCCCCGTCCCCGCCGGGCTGCGTGAGCTGCTCGCCCTGCCCCTCCAGCGTGCCCCGCCCGACTTCGGCTCCGCCTCCCGGCCGCCGTACCCGCCCCGCGGCACCGCGGGATTTGTAGTCCCGGCCGCGCCCCTCCAGCGTGCCCCGCCCAGCTCCGGCTCCGCCTCCCGGCCGCCGTACTCGCCCCGCGGCACCACGGGATTTGTAGTCCCGGCCGCGCCCCAGCGAGGCTCCCCCGGACGGGGCATGCTGGGGGATGTAGTCCCTTCGCCCATCCCCCCTCACTGCATCCTGCCCCAACACCCCCGCACCACCATCACTGCATCACTCCCTGTCCTAACACCCCCGCATACGGTGACCAGAGGTCCCGATTTTATAGGGACAGTCCCGATTTTGGGGTCTTTTTCTTATATAGGCTCCTATTACCCCCCACCCCCTGTCCCGATTTTTCACATTTGCTGTCTGGTCAACCCTACCCCCGCACCCCCATCCCCCCATTACTGCATCACTCCCCGTTCCACACCCCCATCCCCATCACTGCATCCCTCTCTGTCCCAACCCCCGCACCCCATTCCCCTCACTGTATCCCTCCCCATCCCACTCCCCTGCACCCCCATCCCCACTCACTGCATCCCTTCCCATCCCAACCCCCCGCACCCCCATCCCCCTCTGTGAAACCCTCCCTCAACACCCCCTGCACGCCCATCCCACCTCACTGCATCCCTCCCCATCCCAACCCCCTGCACCCCCATCCCCCCTCACTGCATCCCTCCCCCTGTGCCCTCATTCCGTCACTGCATCCCTCCCCGTCCCAACCTCCCTGCACCCCCATCCCCTCACTGCATCCATCCCCCTCACAACCCCCCCGCACCCCATCCCCCATCACTGCATCACTCCCCGTCCCACCCCCTGCACCCCCATCCCCATCACTGCATCTCTCCCCCCAACACCCCGCACCCCCATCACTGCATCCCTCCCCGTCCCAACCCCCCGCACCCCTATCCCCCTCACTGCATCACTCCCAGTCCCACCACCCGCCCTCGCTTGCTCTCTCCCACCCTCTCTCACATGCTAAATTTCACGGCAAGGCCCAAACAGGCGTATTTCTTGTTGTGACAGATGTATTATGCTAAGTTCAGGTTTTATTTGTTACAGGACGCTAGAGCTGGCAGCAAAATAGTCAAAAAGGGTAATTTAAAAAAAAATGAAATTTTACAAAGGTTTTCATGATTCTTTCCCTCCCCGCTTCCCATTTCTCGTAACCAGCTCCGTGCTTTTTGTTCACTAAAGTTATTGTAATTTTAGGTGTGGAATTGGGATCACACATTATCACAGCTGCAATGGGTTTATTAAAGGCCCACTTCCAAAGCCCAAATACAAATCCATAGAGCACAGCCACTGAAATGCACCTGTCCAGATACCTATAGAAATAAATCTGTAGAAACTGACTCCCCCACCTACACGCAGATACACACGTGCATTCTTGTGTCCACATCTAGCATGCACTAACACTTATACGTCCACATTACTTATTATTACAATTGTTGTTTAATGCCTAGAGACGCCGACTAAGGTCAGGGCTCCACGGTGGTAGGTGCTGGACGTAAAAAGAGAGAGTCTGCAACAAAGAGTTTATAATGTCGCTAGACAAAGGTGGGGAGAAATGTCTGAAACATAGGCTCTTCTGCAATTACTAGTCAACAACATCCACTTTCTAAGAAATAATACGTTGCTATTAGAGATCCCTTCTCTTTTAAAAACTTGTTATGAAATGAATCCACATGTTTTATGTCATCAGTTTTTGTGTGCACAAGCCAGCAAAAGGAATAAAAGTCAAAGAGTTAGGCTGCAAATTGTATTCACACAGGTATACACACATGTGACAATACACACACCTCCCTACACAAAGACACAGTCTCTTACACACATACAATGCCTGCATGCCTACAAAGAGATGCTTTTTCATACACTTTTCCAGGGGCTGCCTAAATCACCCAGCCAGGAAGGGAGGAGAGTGGGCTGCAGGGGAAAAGATTGGGGGGGGTGGGGTGGAGGAGAGAGGATGGGGAGGGAAAGAGGCCGAGGAGAGCAGGGTGGGCGTTAGGGGGGCAGTGAAGGAGAGAGGAGGAGGTGTGGGGGGTATGTGGGGTGGATGGGGATGCAGGGGGAGGCAGAAGGCTACAGGTGCATGAGGATGTGGGGGGCACAGCAGTGTATAGGAACATCATGGGAGTGCAGCAGTGTATGGAGGTGTCACGGAGTATAGGGGAGTCCGGCCCTGCACCCCTCTTCCCCGGATTCACTGGGAGTCTCAGCCAGCCAGTAGAACAGAAGGTTTATTAGAGATGCCAGGAACACAGCCCAACCAGAGCTTGTCAGTACATCCAGGACCCCTCAGTCGGGTCCTTCCGGGGGGCAGGGAGCTTAGACCCCAGCCTGGGGCTCCCTGCATTTCGCCCCACAGCTCCAACCGGGGCAGGGAGGCCAGACCCTGTCTGCCTCTCTCGCCTCTTCTCCGGCCAGTTTCAAACTCCAACTCTCTAGCCCCTCCTCCGCCTTTCCCAAGCCAGCACACAAACTCCCAGCCAAAGGTGTCACCTCCCAACCCCCATCCTGGCTCATGTTACAGCCTCAGGTAGTCTCACATTTCCAATGCAGCCTTTCCCTCAGGTCAGATCCATCTCGCTCTCTACTCCGTCACATCTCTCCCCCCTTCGAGACTGAACTGAGCGGGGTCACTTTAGCTAGTGACCTGGGGAAGTTCGAACCCGGTCACACCAGGCCGTTACAGTTCGACGAGCTCCCTTAGGTTGGGTGGGCTGGATGGCACCCGCAGGCCGCATGTGGGAAGGTTTATGCGGCCCGTGCCCTTTTCCCATCCCAAAACCCCTGGGGTTCAAGCTGAGATGAGCTCTTTTCCCAGCGCTCCAGTCTGGAGGGCTGTAGTTCGGGCTCTCTTGGTTAAGAGCCTCCCTCTTCATCTGGTCCCCTCTCTGACCACGTGTCTGTGTCACCAGCCGCTCGGCATCGGCCCCTTTTCCTGGATGCAGCCACGTCGGGGCAAAGTGGTGAATATACACTGTAAAGCGCCACCCAAATAGATCCGGCTGCTGCTTCTTAAGGGCCTGCACCATGGCCAGGCATTCCTTCTCTATGGCCTGACCGTTCTGCCTCCAGGGCAGCCGCTCCTTGCTCAGATACCCGATGGGGTATCTCTCCCCCTTCGCATAGGCCTGCACCAGCACCGCGCCCAGCCCTGTGTCTGAGGCTTTGGTGAACACTGTACAGGGCTTGGCCCCGTCTGGGTTTACTCGATCTATAGGGCCCTGGATTAGAGCCTCCTTCAGCGCACAGAGAGCCCTCTGGCCCTGCTCGGTCCAGACTGCCTCGTCTGGCTTCCCCTTCTTACCTAGCTCTGTGATGGGGGCAGCTAGGGAGCTAAAGGGGGGTACAAACCTCTGGTGGGACCCCGCCATCCCGCTAAAGGCCTGGCCCTGTTTCTTGGTCTGGGGAACAGGCCAATCTCTGATCGCCTCCGCCTTGGCCAGCCCTGGGCTGTTGAATGACTGGTTCACCTCTAAAGCCAGCCTGTCCTTGGCCTCTCTCTCCAGGTTCTGGGCTCTTTTCCCAGTTACTCTGAATGGGGGACACCTGATGGAAGGATGGGCTCCCATCTCAGGGGAGAGATCCATCAGGGGGTCTTCCCCCTTCTCCTCCCAATCGTCCCTTACCGGTTCTAGGGGTCCCCTTACTCTCCTCCCATACCACAGCTTGAAAGGGAAGCCCCTTGGTGATTCCTGGGGCACTTCCCTTTGCCATCGGTGGGGCAGGTACTTGTCCCAGTCCTGTGGATGCTGATTGATGCAAGTCTTCAACATCAGCCTCACGGCCCCCTGAACTCTCTCCACCAGCCCGTTGGACTGAGGGTGATATGCAGAGGCCCAGGTGGGCCAGACCCCACCTTTCTCCCACACGCCCCGGGGCAGGGCTGACATGACCTCGGATCCATGGTCTGTAAGGACCTCGCTGGGGACCCCCATCCTGCTGAAGATGGTCAGCAGCGCGTCTGCCTCGGTGTCTGCCCCGGTGGAGGAGAGAGCCACCCCCTCTGGGTAGCGGGTGGCGAAATCCATCACCACCAGGATGCATTTCTTCCCTGACCAGGTTGCCCTGCTGAGGGGCCCTACCCTATTCATAGCCACCTTCTGGAAAGGTTCCTCCCTGATGGGCAGGGACCTCCAGGGATCTTCTCCCTTACCCTGGGCCAGGTACAATAGCCGGTGATGATACTTCGGGTGCCCCACCGGCTGCCTCCTGATTCCCCGCAGTTCCACTTCCCCTTGGGCAGCCCATTCCTGGCACAGGAATCCCTTCTCCCACAGGGATCTGTCTCTGCAGTCTTCCCCAAGGGGGTTTGCAGCGCTGTGGCCAGCAAGTTCCCTTAGCTTCTCCAAGGCGGGATCCCTCTGCAGCTCACTGGCCAGGCCTGGGGTCACGGCCCCACTGAGCCCTGTCCCTGGTGGCTCCCTCCCTGCCGTGGAATCACTTCCCGGCAGCACCTCTGGACCAGGCAAGCCTGGTTGGCAGCCGTCCTGCCCTGCCTGTGTGTCCCCCCACTCAGCTGGGGTCTCTGCTCCCCCGGTGCTCAGCGCTGCCTTGGCTGTCCCTGTGGGGCCAGGCAGCGAGCTCGCTGCTTTGGTCACAGCATCAGAGACTGCCTGAGCCACCTCTCCATTGTGCAGGGGGGTGGGGAGCATCTCTCTGACCCACCCCGCCCTAGGGGTCTGGTTACAGGCAGGCAGGTAACCGGGGCCTGGCAGCTCCTCCCCCCTGCCAGCCAGGTCATTTGCATTTTCACTGACCATTTCCCTCTTAGCCAATTGGTTTCCTGAGTTCAAATTCAAATCCTCGGCCGTTACAGGGCCTGGATCCTGTCCCAAAGATACACAGTCACCCCCCAACAGCACCTCACCGCTGATATCCTGGAGACCCCCAACCACCAGCCAGCCCGACCCCTCCTGGGTCTGCACAGGGATCTGGGCCATAGGCAGGGCGAATGGGTCCGTCCCTGGGACCCTCACCCAGGTCACACAGCCCCCCAGCAGCTGGTGGGGGTGCACCACCCGGGGCCTGACCACAATTCTCTCTGTCCCGGGGTCTTGCCACCCCCCGAATGTCTCTCCATTGACCATCAGCTTCCGCTTCCACTGGGGGTCCATAGGGCTTGAGTCCAGGGCCAGGAGTGGAAATCCGTCCACCATCCCACCCTTCTGGCTGGTGGAGTTTATGGCCTTGGGATCCAGCAAGGGGGTTAGATCCCGGGGCTTTTCCGCAGGGTCTCCCTGGTTCCAATCACCAGCCTGCTCCAAGGCAGTGAGGTGGGCCTCCACATCCCCACCCTCCTTAACCAGGGGCAGCAATTTAGGATCGAGGTTCCCTGCGGAGCTGGCACCCCGGGATCTGTCCCCACTTACCCCTGGCCAGTCCCCTATGCCTCTCAGTTCCACCACCGCAAGTTCACGTTGCTGCTTCTTCTGTAGGTCTTTCTCGGGCTCTTGCTGTCTCTCACCGTCCTCTTGCTCTCTCGGACTCAGCTCCAGTCCCATCCGTCTCCGATCCCCTGCTGGGGAACCCGATCGTGAAGACCCCCGTCTGGTTGGGGACCAGACTCTTGGGGATGCCAGGCTATCACTCCAGCTGCTCCCAGATCCTGCTGTAGCCCCATTGGGGTCCGGAATCTGCTCCCTGGAATGGTCATCTTCCTCCAGCCGCGTGATTAACTGGGCTTTAGTGAGCTTTCCAATGGGTATCCCTCTCTTTTTGCACAGGGTTACAATGCTCTTCTTAAGGAGAAGGCGATACGCCATCACTTCACTGCTCCCAAGTTTGCTGTGGACTCGCAGGCCTGTGTGCTCTTAGCTCCCCACGGTTTCCAGGAAGAACCCCAAGTGTGCCAGCCCTTCTCCAGGTCACCGCCTCTTTGCCAGGGTCGAGCTGCAGCTCCTGCGCCCCTGGGTCCACTCACGGCACCCCCAGGGGAACCCTGTCACTGCAAAATTCCTTCTCTCTCCCAGGGCCAAGCCGCAGGCTCCTCTGCCCCTGGGACTGCTCACTGTAGCCCCCAGGGGGACCCCCTCATTGCACAGTCCTTCTGGTCACACACTCCCAGGGGTTAAGCGTAGCTCCTCCGCTCCCCGAAACCGCTCCTCTGTGAGCCTTCAGCACGCCTGGTCCTCGTTAGCCCCCCTTCGTTCTACTGCTCCCCAGTTACTTACTGCAGGAAGCGCCGTTCACGGGGTGCAGAACATCCCACCGCTGCCACCAGTTGTCACGGAGTATAGGGGAGTCCGGCCCTGCACCCCTCTTCCCCGGATTCACTGGGAGTCTCAGCCAGCCAGTAGAACAGAAGGTTTATTAGAGATGCCAGGAACACAGCCCAACCAGAGCTTGTCAGTACATCCAGGACCCCTCAGTCGGGTCCTTCCGGGGGGCAGGGAGCTTAGACCCCAGCCTGGGGCTCCCTGCATTTCGCCCCACAGCTCCAACCGGGGCAGGGAGGCCAGACCCTGTCTGCCTCTCTCGCCTCTTCTCCGGCCAGTTTCAAACTCCAACTCTCTAGCCCCTCCTCCGCCTTTCCCAAGCCAGCACACAAACTCCCAGCCAAAGGTGTCACCTCCCAACCCCCGTCCTGGCTCATGTTACAGCCTCAGGTAGTCTCACATTTCCAATGCAGCCTTTCCCTCAGGTCAGATCCATCTCGCTCTCTACTCCGTCACAGGAGGTGAATGGGGTGCAGGGCTGTGGGGGGTGAGGGACATGGGGGTAGCGGCTCCTGGAGGTGGAGAGGATGGGTGAGAGCGCTGTAAGGGGTACAGGGCTAGGATGGGTAGGTTGGGGGGCAGGGTGGGATGGGATGGGGGAGGGATGCAGTGAGGGGTTGGAGGGCAGGGGGTGTGACGGGGAAGGATGCAGTGAGGGGGTGGAGGTGCGGGGGGGGGGATGGGGAGGGATGCAGTGTCACGGAGTATAGGGGAGTCCGGCCCTGCACCCCTCTTCCCCGGATTCACTGGGAGTCTCAGCCAGCCAGTAGAACAGAAGTTTTATTAGGGATGCCAGGAACACAGTCCAACCAGAGCTTGTCAGTACATCCAGGACCCCTCAGTCGGGCCCTTCTGGGGGGCAGGGAGCTTAGACCCCCAGCCCGGGGCTCCCTGCATTTCGCCCCACAGCTCCAAACGGGGCAGGGAGGCCAGACCCTGTCTGCCTCTCTCCCCTCTTCTCCAGCCAGCCCCAAACTGAAACTCTCCAGCCCCTCCTCCCCCTTTGTCTGCTTCCCGGGCCAGGAGGTCACCTGATCCCTTTGTTCGAACGCCTTCAGCTCATACCTTTGCCGGGGGAGGGGCCGGGCCATCGCTTGCCAGGAGACAGAGCCATTCTCTGTGTCCAGGCCTCTGCCTTCTAGGGCTTTGTAACAATCATGCACCGTTGTCCCACCACCTAGATACTCAAGCACTGCATAGGGGAAACCGAGGCACCCACACAGTACTCAGGGAAACCTTAACAACAGTCCTAGTTTGTCACATCTCTCCCCCCTTCGAGACCGAACTGAGCGGGGTCACTTTAGCCAGTGACCTGGGGAAGTTCGAACCCGGTTACACCAGGCCGTTACAGTTCGACGAGCTCCCTTAGGTCGGGTGGGCTTGATGGCACCCGCAGGCCGCATGTGGCAAGGTTTATGCGGCCCGTGCCCTTTTCCCATCCCAAAACCCCTGGGGTTCAAGCTGAGATCAGGTCTTTTCCCAGCGCTCCAGTCTGGAGGGCTGTAATTCGGGCTCTCTTGGTTAAGAGCCTCCCTCTTGATCTGGTCCCCTCTCTGACCACGTGTCTGTGTCACCAGCCGCTCGGCATCGGCCCCTTTTCCTGGATGCAGCCACGTCGGGGCGAGATGGTGAATATACACCGTAAAGCGCCACCCAAATAGATCCGGCTGCTGCTTCTTAAGGGCCTGCCCCATGGCCAGGCATTCCCTCTCTATGGCCGGACCGTTCTGCCTCCAGGGCAGCAGCTCCTTGCTCAGATACCCGATGGGGTGTCTCCCCCGCTTCGCATAGGCCTGCATCAGCACCGCGCCCAGCCCTGTGTCTGAGGCTTCGGTGAACACTGTACAGGGCTTGGCCCGGTCTGGGTTTACTCGATCTATTGGGCCCTGGATTAGAGCCTCCTTCAGTGCACAGAGAGCCCTCTGGCCCTGCTCGGTCCAGACTGCCTCATCTGGCTTCCCCTTCTTACCTAGCTCTGTGATGGGGGCAGCTAGGGAGCTAAAGGGGGGTACAAACCTCTGGTGGTACCCCGCCATCCCGCTAAAGGCCTGGACCTGTTTCTTGGTCTGGGGAACAGGCCAATCTCTGATCGCCTCCGCCTTGGCCAGCCCTGGGCTGTTGAATGACTGGTTTACCTCTAAAGCCAGCCTGTCCTTGGCCTCTCTCTCCAGGTTCTGGGCTCTTTTCCCAGTTACTCTGAATGGGGGACACCTGATGGGAGGATGGGCTCCCATCTCAGGGGAGAGATCCATCAGGGGGTCTTCCCCCTTCTTCTCCCAATTGTCCCTTACCGGTTCTAGGGGTCCCCTTACTCTCCTCCCATACCACAGCTTGAAAGGGAAGCCCCCTGGTGATTCCTGGGGCACTTCCCTGTGCCATCGGTGGGGCAGGTACTTGTCCCAGTCCTGTGGATGCTGATTTATGCAAGTCCTCAGCATCATCCTCACGGTCCCCTGAACTCTCTCCACCAGCCCGTTGGACTGAGGGTGATATGCAGAGGCCCAGGTGGGCCAGACCCCACCTTTCTCCCACACGCCCCGGAGCCGGGCTGAGATGACCTCGGATCCCTGATCTGTAAAGACCTCGCTGGGGACCCCCATTCTGCTGAAGATGGTCAGCAGCGCGTCTGCCTCGGTGTCTGCCCCGGTGGAGGACAGAGCCACCACTTCTGGGTAGCGGGTGGCGAAATCCATCACCACCAGGATGCATTTCTTCCCTGACCAGGTTGCCCTGCTGAGGGGGCCCACCCTATTCATAGCCACCTTCTGGAAAGGTTCCTCTCTGATGGGCAGGGACCTCCAGGGATCTTCTTCCTTCCCCTGGGCCAGGTGTAATAACCGGTGATGATACTTCTGGGGCCTCACCGGCTGCCTCCTGATTCCCCACAGTTCTACTTCCCCTTGGGAAGCCCATTCCCGGCACAGGAATCCCTTCTCCCACAGGGATCTGTCTCTGCAGTCTTCCCCAAGGGGGTTTGCAGCGCTGTGGCCAGCAAGTTCCCTTAGCTTCTCCAAAGCAGGATCCCTCTGCAGCTGACTGGCCAGGCCTGGGGTCACCGCCCCACTGAGTCCTGTCCCTGGTGGCTCCCTCCCTGCTGTGGAATCACTTCCCGGCAGCACCTCTGGACCAGGCAAGCCTGGTTGGCAGCTGTCCTGCCCTGCCTGTGTGTCCCCCCACTCAGCTGGGGTCTCTGCTCCCCCCGTGCTCAGCGCTGCCCTGGCTGTCCCTGTGGGGCCAGGCAGCGAGCTCGCTGCTTTCCTCCCTGCCTCAGAGACTGCCTGAGCCACCTCTCCATTGTGCAGGGGGGTGGGGAGCATCTCTCTGTCCCACCCCGCCCTAGGGGTCTGGTTACAAGCAGGCAGGTAACCGGGGCCTGGCAGCTCCTCCCCCCTGCCAGCCAGGTCATTTGCATTTTCACTGACCATTTCCCTCTTAGCCAATTGGTTTCCTGAGTTCAAATTCAAATCCTCGGCCGTTACAGGGCCAGGGCCTGGATCCTGTCCCAAAGATACACAGTCACCCCCCAACAGCACCTCACCGCTGATATCCTGGAGACCCCCAACCACCAGCCAGCCCGACCCCTCCTGGGTCTGCACAGGGATCTGGGCCATAGGCAGGGCGAATGGGTCCGTCCCTGGGACCCTCACCCAGGTCACACAGCCCCTCAGCATCTGGTGGGGGTGCACCACCCGGGGCCTGACCACAATTCTCTCTGTCCCGGGGTCTTGCCACCCCCCGAATGTCTCTCCATTGACCATCAGCTTCCGCTTCCACTGGGGGTCCATAGGGCTTGAGTCCAGGGCCAGGAGTGGAAATCCGTCCACCATCCCACCCATCTGGCTGGTGGAGTTTATGGCCTTGGGACCCAGCAAGGGGGTTAGATCCGGGGGCTTTTCCGCAGGGTCTCCCTGGTTCCAATCACCAGCCTGCTCCAAGGCAGTGAGGTGGGCCTCCACATCCCCACCCTCCTTAACCAGGGGCAGCAATTTAGGATCGAGGTTCCCTGCGGAGCTGGCACCCCGGGATCTGTCCCCACTTACCCCTGGCCAGTCCCCTATGCCTCTCCGTTCCACCACCACAAGTTCACGCTGCTGCTGCTCCTTCTTCTGTAGGTCTTTCTCGGGCTCTTGCTGTCTCTCACCGTCCTCTTGCTCTCTCGGACTCCGCTCCAGTCCCATCCGTCTCCGATCCCCTGCTGGGGAACCCGATCGTGAAGACCCCCGTCTGGTTGGGGACCAGACTCTTGGGGATGCCAGGCTATCACTCCAGCTGCTCCCAGATCCTGCTGTAGCCCCATTGGGGTCAGGAATCTGCTCCCTGGAATGGTCATCCTCCTCCAGCCGCGTGATTAACTGGGCTTTAGTGAGCTTTCCAATGGGTAGCCCTCTCTTTTTGCACAGGGTTACAATGCTCTTCTTAAGGAGAAGGCGATAGGCCATCACTTCACTGCTTCCAAGTTGCTGTGGATCCGCAGGCCTGTGTGCTCTTAGCTCCCCACGGTTTCCAGGAAGAACCCCAAGTGTGCCAGCCCTTCTCCAGGTCACCGCCTCTTTGCCAGGGTCGAGCTGCAGCTCCTCCGCCCCTGGGTCCACTCACGGCACCCCCAGGGGAACCCTGTCACTGCAAAATTCCTTCTCTCTCCCAGGGCCAAGCCGCAGGCTCCTCCGCCCCTGGGACTGCTCACTGCAGCCCCCAGGGGGACCCCATCATTGCACAGTCCTTCTCGCTGGTCACACACTCCCAGGGGTTAAGCGTAGCTCCTCCGCTCCCTGAAACCGCTCTTCCGTGAGCCTTCAGCACGCCTGGTCCTCGTTAGCCACCCTTCGTTCTACTGCTCCCCAGTTACTTACTGCAGGAAGCGCCGTTCACGGGGTGCAGAACATCCCGCCGCTGCCACCAGTTGTCACGGAGTATAGGGGAGTCCGGCCCTGCACCCCTCTTCCCCGGATTCACTGGGAGTCTCAGCCAGCCAGTAGAACAGAAGGTTTATTAGAGATGCCAGGAACACAGTCCAACCAGAGCTTGTCAGTACATCCAGGACCCCTCAGTCGGGTCCTTCCGGGGGGCAGGGAGCTTAGACCCCAGCCTGGGGCTCCCTGCATTTCGCCCCACAGCTCCAAACGGGGCAGGGAGGCCAGACCCTGTCTGCCTCTCTCCCCTCTTCTCCAGCCAGCCCCAAACTGAAACTCTCCAGCCCCTCCTCCCCCTTTGTCTGCTTCCCGGGCCAGGAGGTCACCTGATCCCTTTGTTCGAACGCCTTCAGCTCATACCTTTGCCGGGGGAGGGGCCGGGCCATCGCTTGCCAGGAGACAGAGCCATTCTCTGTGTCCAGGCCTCTGCCTTCTAGGGCTTTGTAACAATCATGCACCGTTGTCCCACCACCTAGAAACTCAAGCACTGCATAGGGGAAACCGAGGCACCCACACAGTACTCAGGGAAACCTTAACAACAGTCCTAGTTCGTCACATGCAGTGAGGGGGATGCGGGTGCGGGGAGGTTGTGACGGGGAGGGATGCAATGACCAGGTTATGGTTTGCTGGTTATGATTATGCCATTTATATGCATGTATCAGTTTTGTAGTTGAAGTTATGAATATTGGCTCGATACTGTCTATATTTCAAACCTGTGCTATGTTTCTGGGTGACAGTTTCAGCTCTGCCTAGCCTGCTGGATGGCCCATTAAGGACCATCAGTTACACAATTGACCCATTGAAAGAAGGTGGACACACCTTGTGACTCAGCAAGGTCTGCAGGAACCTGCCTATGGACAGAACTCTGAGGTGTTTCCATGCCATGTGATGGACAGCTTGTCATTGGGACAAAGAAAGCAGAGGCCGCATGGCAAGAGACTATAAAAGGCTGATGCCTCATCTCCATCTTGTCTTCAATCCTGCTTCTTACCTCTGGAGGGACTTTGCTACAAACTGAAGCTCTAAACAAAGGACTGAAGGACCCATCCCAGCTGTGGATGTTCTCCAGAGACTTGATTTGAACTTGCAGCTTATTCCTTCACTGCTACAAGCCTGAACCAAGAACTTTGCCATTGCTGTATATAATTGATTCCATTTAACCAATTCTAGCTCTCATCTGTATTTCTTTCCTTTTATGAATAAACCTTTAGATTTTAGATTCTAAAGGATTGGCAACAGTGTGTTTTGTGGGTAAGATCTGATTTGTATATTGACCTGGATCTGGGGCTTGGTCCTTTGGGATCGGGAGAACCTTTTTTCTTTTACTGGGGCATTGGTTTTCATAACCATTTGTCCCCATAACGAGTGGCACTGGTGGTGAGACTGGGAAACTGGAGTGTCTAAGGAAATTGCTTGTGTGACTTGTGGTTAGCCAGTGGGGTAAACCGAAGTCCTCTCTGTTTGGCTGGTTTGGTGCCTTAGGTGGAAAAACCCCAGCCTTGGGCTGTAACTGCCCTGCTCGAAGCAATTTGCATACGACACTCCTGTTAATACACCCCACAATGGGATTAGCCCTTTTTGTAACTGCATCACATTGTTGACTCATATTCCATTTGGGATCCACTAAAACGCCCAGATTCTTGTCTGCAGTACGGCCACCTCGCCAGTTAGTCCCCATTTTGTAGTTGTGCATTTGATTTTTCCTTCCTAAGTGCAGTACTTTGCACTCGAGTTTATTGGATTTCATCTTGTTGGTTTCCAACCCATTCTTCAACTTGAAGAGCTCTAATAAATAATAGGTCCTGATCATTGGCAGTAACTGATATTTGCCCAGTTACAAAGCTCCCCTTCCACAAGCTATTTGAGGCTCTGAGCAACCATAAAAACCAGGTGACTTTCAGCCAGATTGCTACATCCGGCGGAGCACGGGTGTCCCAGGGCGGAGGAGTGAGAGCTGTGCTGGGAGGAGACGGCAGACCAGCCGGAAGGCCTGGCCATGCTGTTTGCTATTTAACACGTGGCCTGGGAGTGCTGGACACACATGGAGATGTGCTGCCAGCACCACCAGGCTGCTCCTACGATGGACTGGCCCTCGCTGGGCTGCCCTTGAAGAGGAGGGTGGTTGCAAAGGGCAGCTTCCAGGCTCCAGCTGGGATATTGCACCTCCCTGTTAAAGCATCAGGCTTGCCTAGAAATACTAGGTTCAAATCCCACGTCGGGAGCAACTCGACCCTTTGTCCAGCCGAGGCTCTGTGCAGTTTGCTCTGTCTCTCAGACACTGGTCCTCCAGCTCTGCTCTGCTCGGACATGAATGTTGCTTTGGGGCATTTCTGCAAAAGCCAGTTTCCCCCCCGGGATCCAGACCACAATATCTCCCTCATGCACCGCGCCGCCTACCTGCATGCTCCCGCCCCGCCAGGGAGCTGCAAGCAAGCGAGTCTGTGTGTGTAGAGTTTGATGAACACTCTGACTGTTCTGACCTTCAACTTTCTCCTCCAGTAACAAGACCCCTGTTCTGTAGCCCTGCAGTGGCCTCGAGTGGTGCATCTGCCATGGCCTGGAACGCAGCTTTCGGTTCCACTACAGAGCTCTTCCGCCAACGGCATGGTCTTGCAAGAGCTTAGAGAAAGAGACTTAAATGCAGCATCTGAGTCGGGGGAGCCATTTAAAAGCGGCGTCTGCTCCTTTGTAAAAGACGTGCAGTTGGGGGTCTGTAGTGCACGGAGTGATCCCCGAACGCCACACGTCCCCAGTGTAAAGAAGTTCCATGTAAATAATGTATTAGGGAGAGAAGTTAACACAGCTAGGCTGAGGCCATCACCACCAGGCCAGCCCCACCAGACAAGGGTGGGTACAAAGATGCCTTGGAATGCTGACTGTGTCAGGAAATTGGTGCCCCGGCTGGCTGCCAAAACCAGCAACCCGAGGGCGCAGCTGTGCAAAGCTGTCCAGCGGACATGGGGCGCCAAGAAAGAGCTTGAGAAATGGAAGGAGTTAAAGAGGCCCCACTCCTGAGGCGCTGCCCATCCAGGGACACCTCCGGGGAGTCTGTCACTGTGGTCCTTTTACAACGCTCGGGTCAAAACCAGAGAGCGGCGGTTTGTGCACCACGGGCACTAGCAAAACCAGCGTCAAGATGCTCAATGGGAGAAGGAGGCTTTGGCCTGAGACCGTGGGCATAAAAAGTTCCATGTCTTTATTTCCGGGAGGCTGAGTTATCTGAGACTGACCCTATACCAGTTACTGCCATCGCCCTGCCTGCTGCCCCCAAGAACAGAGAGAGGGTTTTTTCCAGCTACAGCTATACCGTGTGTAAACTTGGATACAGCCCTGGGGGAGACACGCTCGAGAGCCTTTGCTAAAAGTGCAGAGGAGCGGAGCAAAGTCCAGAGCCAGATTTTGTACCCGGCAATTGGATGGAAAACCTGTCTGGCGTCAGACGAAATAGGGCCTGTGCTTGCCAGAGCTACTGCTCAGGACGCGACTCCAAGAAACGTGATCCGGGCTGTTCACACAGAGCGGCCAGCACAGTGTATCCGTAAGCTCCATCACCACCCACTCTCAGCACTAGATGGGATTTGTTTAAAGGCACCAGGACGGGGGGGTCCCAAGGTGCTGCAGAAAAACCTGTGACAAAGGATTGTGATCAGGCCACTGCCCCGTGCGCACGTCTTCCCGGCTCCGCCGCAGGTTCCCCAGCCACGGTTCCAGCCCAGGCCACTCAACGCGTTCAGCCCGCTCCCAGCACAGCAGAGACCAAGGTCACAGTCCAAAGCAAACGCCAAGTAAAGGAGTCTGTGCACCCGCAGGGCTTAATTCTCAACCCCTCTGGCCTTAGCTCGCCCCCAGCAGCAGAGAACCTTCTGCTGCGGCGAGGAGAAGGCCATCGGTAGCGCCCAGCGACGTCCAGATGGGCCCCTGTGAGGGGCTACCTTCTGGGCAGCAGTCCTGCTCAGCCGTAGCCACCCATCCCGCCTCCCTGTGAACGGCTACTCTGCAGTGCTTCTCAGCCAGCCCCCTGCTGAGTGGGGGTTCCCTTTTAGCTCCCCCCTTCCAGTCTTCCAGTCCAGCACCCCCTGGTATTATTAGAATGGAAGACCAACGAATTCCAAAGCACGGCTACCAAGGAATGCTGCTACATGGCGGCAACCACATGGGCATCAAAAGCTTTGGGAAGCAACAAGATTGCCAATGATGGCTATAAACTGAAAATGGAACCGGACCACCTTCAGCACCTTGCTAGAGATCTATCCAGGAGGTCCTCCATTTGCCAGGAGGCCGTGTCCCCTGGGATTTGCCATCATGAGTCTCGTGTAATCACATGACTCCGGGAGCTGGTGCTGCTGGAAAACACACTGAATCTTTTGAGCCGTGTGCTAACACGATGAGAGGGGGCAGTACTGTAGGCACCGGGCCAGAATTGGTCAGCTGTGCAGACACCACAGAGGAACATAGCAATGGCCAGACTAGAGCACACTTGAGGTCCAGCTAGCCCAGTTTGCTGTCTCTGACAGGGCAGGGGCCAGCGCCAGACGCTGCAGCAGAAGGTGTATGAAGGCTGCAGGAGCAGATGTGGGCTAATCTGCCCCCTACATAAATCTCATCCTGGTCTCTGCTACCCAGAGACTGGTTTAGGAGGTTGAGGAACTGCATGTTATGGATTTCTGTACTTATAGGGGCCCTAAATCATTAAACCGAAATGTCAACCATAGAGAGCACCCTGAACAGACCCATGAACCTGCCCCCCTCCTGCTCACCCACCCATGCCCCCACCCCATCCGTGCACCCCCTTCACCCCACAGACCCCTTCACCCATGAACCTGCCCCTCCTCCTGCTCACCCACCCATGCCCCCACCCCATCCGTGCACCCCCTTCACCCCACAGACCCCTTCACCCATGAACCTGCCCCCCTCCTGCTCACCCACCCATGCCCCCACCCCATCCGTGCACCCCCTTCACCCCACAGACCCCTTCACCCATGAACCTGCCCCTCCTCCTGCTCACCCACCCATGCCCCCACCCCATCCGTGCACCCCCTTCACCCCACAGACCCCTTCACCCATGAACCTGCCCCTCCTCCTGCTCACCCACCCATGCCCCCACCCCATCTGTGCACCCCCTTCACCCCACAGACCCCTTCACCCATGAACCTGCCCCCCTCCTGCTCACCCACCCATGCCCCCACCCCATCCGTGCACCCCCTTCACCCCACAGACCCCTTCACCCATGAACCTGCCCCTCCTCCTGCTCACCCACCCATGCCCCCACCCCATCCGTGCACCCCCTTCACCCCACAGACCCCTTCACCCATGAACCTGCCCCTCCTCCTGCTCACCCACCCATGCCCCCACCCCATCCGTGCACCCCCTTCACCCCACAGACCCCTTCACCCATGAACCTGCCCCTCCTCCTGCTCACCCATCCATGCCCCCACCCCATCCGTGCACCCCCTTCACCCCACAGACCCCTTCACCCATGAACCTGCCCCTCCTCCTGCTCACCCACCCATGCCCCCACCCCATCCGTGCACCCCCTTCACCCCACAGACCCATTCACCCATGAACCTGCCCCTCCTCCTGCTCACCCACCCATGCCCCCACCCCATCCGTGCACCCCCTTCACCCCACAGACCCATTCACCCATGAACCTGCCCCTCCTCCTGCTCACCCACCCATGCCCCCACCCCATCCGTGCACCCCCTTCACCCATGCACTCCACACATCTTCACCTCTGCAGACCCCCTCATGCCTGCAGACCCCCTCACCTATGTACCTCCCACCCCTGCAGACCCCCCCAACCCATGCACCCCCTACCCTCATCCCCAGACACGACCCCCCCATTCCATTCCCCTCACCCCCACAGACCCTTCCCATGCACCCCCCACTCCTGCAGACCCCATCACCTGCACCGTCACCCATGCAAGCCCTCGCCCTTACCCTTGCAGACCCCCCCAACCCATGCGCTCCCTACCCTCATCCCCAGACACCCCACCCCTCCAGACCACCTTACCCCTGCATTCCCCCCACCCCCCCACACGCTCCTCCATGCACCCTCCCCCTTGCATCTCCCACCCTCACCCATGCAGACCCCCCATGCTGTCCATGCCCTGGCTCTTTGACACAACCCAAGGCCCTCAGCTCCCTGTGAACTACATTTCCCAGCGCTCCCTGCGCCCCGCCTCTTCCCCCTCCCGCTCCTGGAGTTGAGCGACGGCGGTTCTGTCCAATGGGCAGCGGAGGCCGCTACAATGGGGAGACGGAAGCGGCAGGGGGCGGGCTCTGTCGCCCGGCTGGAACTGGGGGGCTGTGAGTTGGCTCCGCGGCGATGAGCGGCGGCCCGAGGCAGCGGGGGGGCGGCTCGACCGAGCGGCCCCCCCCGGGCAGGCGGCGGGGAGGTGAGAGGGGGGCGCTGACCTCTGGGTGACCCCTGTGCTATGGGGTGAGAGGAGGGGCTGGGGGGCGCTGACCCCTGGGTGACCCCTGTGCTATGGGGTGAGAGGAGGGGCTGGGGGGCGCTGACCCCTGGGTGACCCCTGTGCTATGGGGTGAGGAGCGATTCTGGGGGGCGCTGATCCCCGTGCTCTGGGGTGGTGGGGGACACTGACCCCTGAGGGCCCCCTGTGCTCTGGGATGGGGGAGGTGCTGGGGGGTGATGACCTCTGGGGCATCCCCCCTGCTCTGTGGGGGAGGAGGTGAGGGGGTGCTGACCCCTGGGAACCCCCATGCTCTAGGGTGGGTATGCCCGTGGGGCAGGTCCAGGGTGGGGGGCCGAGAGGCGGCTCCGGTGACTGGCTGCCCTGTGCCGATGGGAGGCAGTGTGGCCTAGTGGATAGGGCAGCGGGCGGGGACTCAGGAAACTTGGGTTCAGTTCCCGACTCTGCCACTGGCCTGCTGGGTGACCGTGGGCAAGTCACTTCCTTGCTCCGTGCCTCGGTTTCCCCATCTGTATAATGGGGATAGTGACCTGGACCCGGTGAAGCGCTGTGAGACCTGTGGATGATAGTGCTAGGAATTGGCATTATATTATCTACAGCTTCCCAATGCTGCCACGGAGCTAGCGTGTTGTGTCTGACCCCCTGCCCTTTGCTTGGGAAATGTGCCGCCCCCAGGTTCGCTTCACCCTTCTGGCCATGAGGCCTCTTCAGGGCAGCTGTGCAGAGCGGCAGAGGGGATCACGAAGTGACGTGTCCCATGCTTCCGGCCTGGCTGGCAGTTCACGATGCAGCTCCCTGGGACGTTCCAGTCCGCGTCCCCCGCATAGGGAGGAGGAGGAGGTTCGGGTGCTTGGGAGTTCAGGCCTCGTTGCTGTGTCTCGGGAGGGAGCAGCCTCGTTGGTGGCATGGCTACGCGCTGGTGGAGGTGGAAAGGCCGTGGCTAGGGAGCGGTGGCGGCACCCCGCCTGTCTCTTTGGGGAGCTGCAGGAGGAAATGGATGTCTGTGAAGCCATCGATAGGGTTCAGTGGCTCGTCGGGCCGACGTGCCTAAGGCCTGTCCATTTCACAGCCAGCGGCACACAGAAGGGGTTGTGCCCCCGCCAGATGGATCGGGTACCCGCTTCGCAGCTGGGTGATCTGGAGCCGGCCTTTCAGTGGGAGATCAAGCCGAACCTGTGACCCTCGGCGCCAGAGGGGAGCTGCCTCGAATACTGGACACTGCAGGGCGGCCGTTTCAGGGCTGGAAAAGAAACGACCGGAGGTGCTTTGTGGAACAGCTGGGAGAACCCGCAGTGGGCGGGCAGGGGAGCCAGGGTGCACCCAACAGAACAGGGAGAGTGTGCTGAGTTGGTGGCCTCTCTATAGAGCATTTCTACTCCTACTGCATCCTGTCACGCCAGAGGGTGCTCCAGACCTGCGCTTAGCCGGCCAAGCATATTGCTGCATCAACGGGTCCCTGAGCCCCCGACCTCGTGGGGCTCCCTGGGAAGTGGCTGATGCGCTGTGCAGCGCAGGGCCTGACGCGTGCGGGTGCTGGTGACGTGCGGCTGGTGTCGTAGCCTTGACGCGCCGGCCCTGAACGTTCTGGTTTCCAGTGGTGATTTATGGAAGGCCGGTGACGAGGAAAGCGGCGGGGAGGGGCTTCCAAACCCTCTGCGCCTTTCTGCCACGGCTGCGTCCCTCCCCTTGCCCCTGGAGTGCTCAGCGGGAGGCACCAGGGCTGAGGTGTGGGGTGATGTTTGCAATGAGATCGGTGGTGACTCCGTCGCATGGCGAGGGCTGGAGCAAGGAGGAGAGAGTCCCTGATGTGGCTTCTGGGGCCGCGGCTCCTGGAATAGTGCGTTCTGCGCTGGCCCCTAGAAAGCCAGCTGCGGGGAAGTCGGAGAAGAGCTACAGAAATGCCAGGGCCTGGGACCAGTGCTGGATGGCTAGATTAAAAGCGCCCCATGTGTCTAGCTCAGCCAGCCAACAAGGGGTGCAGGAGGGAGGGAGTGTGGGGAGGAGCAGGGTGGAGTCGGGAGGAAGGGGATGGAATTTAGCCAGGTGAGACGCATCGAGCTGGGGAGGCCTTTCCCTGTGGGAAGGGCTGGGAGCCCCATCGCTGCCCAGCAGTGAGCTGGCTCAGGCTGCGGAGCCCCTCCCCACCCAGGGGAAGGGCTGGCAGCCCCCTCACTTGGGGTGCCTCAGGCTAGAGGGGCTAAGAGTCCGGAAAGCATCCTCTGGGGAGCGATCCCCGAGCAGGGGATGGCAGCCAGCAGGTTGTAATTGGTGCTCTGCCGGAGCCTTCCTGCTTGTGCTCACGCCCGTCCCGGCTTGTGGCCGCTGCCCGAGCGAGTGCTGCGCAGAAGGGCTCCTCCTGGGTCCCGTGGTGGGGTTAGTCGCAGGGCCAGGCGCACGCGAGCCAGGTGTGCACAGAGGGGAGGGTGACAGCTGCGGGGGGCGGATGTCCCAACATCTGCTTCTCCACCCCCAATGCCAGCCTTGTGAGCTGTTGGAGCCCGCCTGGAGGCCAGCGTGCTTGTGAAACGTGCCAAGCTGGCTGCAGGCGGGTGAGACAGCAGGTTGCACGCCAGTCCTGGGACACTGAAAGGAGCCCACCTGCCCTCGGTAATACCCGGCACTCCCCTTCACCCTGCCACACCCCGCTTTCTGCGACATTCCTAGCATGGCTGGAGCTGTCCCAGTATCCCAGAACAAGCTGCCCCATTGATTCACACAGTGGCAGGGGAGTAGCCTCGGTACGATTCTTCACCCTGACATTTTCTCTGTCTCCGGATTGCTGCTGCACCTTTGTTTCCTGTCCTCCGTGCTGCCCAGGCCCCTTGCCTGAGCCACTCTGGTTCGGTTCGAGCGGCCCGAGGAGCTCCGGCTAGTCGCTCCGAAGGGCGTTACAGTACTGCGCTTTTGTTACAAGGAATGCGCTGGCCACGGCGCTGCTTGGGTCAGTCTCGGAAGATGTGACGAACTAGGACTGTTGTTAAGGTTTCCCTGAGTACTCTGTGGGTGCCTCAGTTTCCCCTATGCAGTGCTTGAGTATCTAGGTGGTGGGACAAAGGTGCATGATTGTTACAAAGCCCTAGAAGGCAGGTGTGGGCAGGGGCCTGGACACAGAGAATGGCCCTGTCTCCTGGCAACAGATGGCCCAGCCCCTCCCCTGCAAAGGTGAGAGATGAAGGTGTTGGAACAAAGGGATCAGGTGACCTCCTGGCCTGGGAAGGAGACAAAGGAGAGGGGAGGGGCTGGAGAGTTTCAGTTTGGAGCTGGCTGGAGAGGAGAGGAACGGGGCAGACAGGGTCTGGCCTCCCTGCCCCGTTTGGAGCTGTGGGGTGAAATGCAGGGAGCCCCAGGCTGGGGTCTAAGCTCCCTGCCCCCCGGAAGGGCCCGACTGAGGGGTCCTGGTTGTACTGACAAGCTCTGGTTGGACTGTGTTCCTGGTATCTCTAATAAACCTTCTGTTCTACTGGCTGGCTGAGACTCCCAGTGACTCCGGGGAAGAGGGGTGCAGGCGCTGACTCCCCCACACTCCGTGGCAGAAGCTCCTCAGCCATCTCCACTCTCAACAAACTAAAATAATTGTGTCGTCCACAGACATCCCTGCTCCCACCTTTCCCAGACCGTTCTGGGCAGGGCTCGGAGCATCCTCCGTTATTATGGGTGCCCGACATTGCCCACGATGATTGCTCATAACTTTCCCAGTCTTTAATTGGCTGGGATAAAGCTTTTCAAGCCAGGTGTCTGCTTCAGGCTGATTTATTATTATTTTATTTTGAAAATTTCAGCTAAAATGGGTCAGCCGGTTTCAAGAACGAGCCTGGAGAAAACGCAGTTTGCCCATGTTAAAATCCTGGCGACCGTGCCTTTGAGAAGCGCTGGCACCTCCATGCTTTGGAGCAGGGACTCGAAATTTGGCATGGGCCTGGCCTTCGTGTCAGGGTGGTGCCTTTTGCCATCCCCATGGAAATCCATCCACATTTGGCCGAGTAACAAGCCTTTGAGAAATTGCAGTTCACACATGCTCAATAGAGTCCATCTGAACATGCTCCAGCCCTGAGGCTGGGGAGACCACAACTGAGAGCAGGGAGCAGTCTCCCCTGTGCTCTCAGTGCCCCCGCCCCCCAGTTCAGTGAACTGGAGGGACCTGCTCTGGGGATGCAGTCAGGGCTGTGGTGAAGGCAGCTGCCTCGTGTGTTGCAGACGTCGGAAGGTGTGTAGTGAAGGAGGCAGGGGCCTGCAGGCAGAGAGGCTGGTCTCATGGTTAAGGCAGTTGAATGCTGCCTTGGAGAACTGGATTCTAGCCCTGTCTTTGCCACCGAGTTCCTGTGTGCTGCTGGGCAAGTCACTTAAACCAGGCTGTGCACAGGTGGCCGCTAACTGTGTGTGCCTCGTTTTCTGGATGCCCGACTTGAGACCCGGGGGCTGGTTTGCAGAAGCGCTGAGCACTCAACGGGAGCTGTGCTTTGAACATACAAAGTGCTGTTAATGCTAAGTACTCTGAAGAGTCAGGTCCTAGGTGTCTCAGATTGGCCACCCCAGTGCCTCAGTGCTCCAGCTGTAAAATGGGGGTGATAGCCGCTCGTTTCCCAGGGGTGTTGCGAAGATAAATTGTTTGTGAAGCACGCGGATGCTATAGTGCTGAGCGCTGTAGAAAAGCCCACGAGGAAATGAAGAATACTGCCGAAGAGCAGGGTTCAGATACTGCGGGAGAATAAGGCTTGGGGCTGCACAGTGGAGAATAAGGATAAGTGAGCATCATCCATCCTGTGCACTGAATGAGGCAGGAATCCTGGGGAACAAATAGTATCTGATCACATAATTAAAGACTGCATTGTAATGCAGCTGCACAGAGGGGCCGGATTAAGTCTTTTTGTATTTTTTGAGTGCTAGATTTGGCAACCTTAATAATGTTCTTTTAATGTCGTTTTTTTCTGTGTGATGAATAATTAAATACTGGTCCCAGTACAGAACCCAGAGCCACCGTTCAGGACAAGAGTCCCGTTGGCATGGGGCTGCACAGGTCATAGAATCATAGAAGATATAGGTTGGAAGAGACCCCAGGAGGTTCTAGTCCCACCCCCTGCTCAAAGCAGAACCAACCCCAACTAAATCATCCCAGCCAAGGCTTTGTCAAGCCTGACCTTAAAAACCTCTAAGGAAGGAGATTCCACCACCTCCCTAGGTAACCCATTTCAGTGCTTCACCACCCTACTAGTGAAATAGTGTTTCCTAATATCCAACCTAAACCTCCCCCTCTGCAACTTGAGACCATTACTCCTTGTTCTGTCATCTTCTACCACTGAGAACAGCCGAGCTCCATCCTCTATGTAAACCCCCTTCAGGTAGTTGAAGGCTGCTATCAAATCCCCCCCTCACTCTTCTCTTCTGCAGGCTAAACAATCCCAGTTCCCTCAGCCTCGTAAATCATGTGCTCCAGCCCCCTGATCATTTTCATTGCCCTCCACTGGACTCTCCAATTTGTCCACATCCCTTCTGTAGTGGAGGGACCAAAACTGGACACAGTACTCCAGATGTGGCCTCACCAGGGCTGAATAGAGGGGAATGATCACGTCCCTCAATCTGCTGGCAATGCTCCTACTAATACAGCCCAAAATGCCGTTAGCCTTCTTGGCAACAAGGGCACACTGCTGACTCATATCCATTTTCTCGTCCACTGTAATCCCCAAGTCCTTTTCTGCCGAAAAGGTCGTCCCTGCATCAGAGCGCTCACGCACCTTTTGCCCATGTACTCCTCCTCACCCTTGACTAGTTTCTGATTCGCCTCAAGATTTTGCGTCTTGCCCCGTCTGCGTTGTTTTCATAGCAGCCTCCTGCGAGGGGCTATGCCAAGGGCTCTCTGGTTCTCCGCTGTTGTGGCCGTGCCTGGACAGCGGCGCTCGCTCAGAGGAGTGTGGCAGCTTTTCTCTTGCAGACGTGCCGGTGGAAACTTGTCCTGTCAGGGTTACATGACGGGGTCGCCTGCGATAGCAGGGACTGGACTTGAGACCCCGGCGGTCCCGTCTGGCCTGATGTTCAGCCGGGTGCTCACAGCTCTGGTCCCAGCCAGGGCCTGTGGTGCTGCAAAGAGGCACTTTGGTCTGTAACTCACCCATTAGAGCCACTGTTAAAGACAGGCCCAGCATCCGCTACCCCTGCACCACCCGGAATGAGCCCTCTCCCTCCTTGGGGTTTGGAGAACACATCTGTTCTCTTCTCTGTAGGGCCCTATCCCACCCTCATCACCTGTGGGACTGCACACCTCCTGGTCTTGTGTCCGGCGACATGGCTAACACCTGTCCCGTGCGGTCAGTTCTCTCCCCCTAGCCTCAGGGGTGTTTCCTTTTGGGAGGGTTTTTGTAAGTGGCCCCCTTGCTCTGTGTGAGAAGGCCGGTCGGAGGAGTGTGCCTGGCATGGGGATCAGGGCTGGCGAGCTTTGGGGTGACCCTTTGTCCCTGGGGAGGCTGCTGCATAGTCTGGATGGCCCCTGGGAAAACTCTGCCTCCTGATGGCAGGAAGGTCCCCTGGGGCCGGAGGACCGGAGCTGTCCCCAATGGACTCCATCCAGACTACCGGTGCTAGGCCGTGCAGTACCTTGAACTAGACTCTGTTCTCTGCGGGACCAGCGGAGGAGGGGGTAGCCAGTGTCGCTGAGGAGATGCGGCAACGTTCTGTGCTGGCTGGAGTGTCCCCCGGCCCGCTGGCCTCACATCCGCGTCTCCGCCCCACGGCTGTCCTTGGACTCACGTCAGACTCTCCAGCAAGGAGCCTCCGGCGACTCGTTTCTCTGAGTTCCCTCCAGTTTGTCGCTTTCTTTCTGGGAATGGGGTGGGGTGGCTGGGACCGCCCGGTGCCCCAGGTGGGAGCTTCCCCTCCCTGCCCTGCCACTTGGCGCCTCATGATGGGAGACGAAACCAAACTGGGACCGAATCCCTGCCTCTTCGGGCGCTCCGCCTCCCGGCTCCCTGGCTCTGTCTCCCCCTGAGGAGCTGGGCGTTTGGCTCATTCACCAGGCTTATCCCTCCGCTTTTATCCTAGTGGAATCTGGGGAAACTGGCTGCCCCACTTCCTGTCTCTCCCCTCCCTGTGTACATCCCACAGGGGGACTCACGGGCCCTTCCCTGGGGAGTCTGCAGGCCTAGGTAGGTGGCAGAGCTGAGCGTGAGCCCTGGGAGGGGGGAAGGGTCACGCTGGAGGGAGGGGTTCGAGTGAAGGATACAGGTGGCGACGGCCAAGCGTGGGTAGCTGGGCAGGGCCTGGACGGTGACCATCTCTCTCCTGTTGGCAGAGCTGCTCGGGTCGAAGAGGAAGCAGAAGCTGCTGTTAATCCACCAGGCCCTAACGAGCGACCCCGTGGCCGTGGAGACCCTCCGGGGGGCAGCGGTGAGCGAGGGGGGGCTGCTCACCGATGAGATCCGCAGGAAGGTCTGGCCGAAGCTGCTCAGCGTCAATGTGTACAACCTGCCCCCCAAGCCAGGTAGGGGGGCTCAGCTCCCTGGGGTGGGGAGCGCATCTATGCCCCTGGGCCTCGCTGCTGGGCTGGCCAGCGCCTTTACAGGGTTCCGGGCACCGGGGGGAGGTTCTGATTGGCTGTCCCATGAGCAGGAAGTGCCTGGGTCTCACTTGCATGGTTGGGTCTATGCGGAGATGCTATAGGCTAATGGTTAGAGCAGGGGACCTAGGAGCCAGGACTCCTGGGTTCTCTCTCCACCTCTGCTGCTGCTGCATCACTTTGCCCCTCTGTTCATCAGCACCCCCTATGTAATGCGATTGTATAGCTCTCGGTGGGGTTAATTCATATTCATAGAGTATCCTGCTTGGATGCCAGGAGAGCAGTGCATGCTGGGGCTTGTAGTCCCTGTGGGTGGCACCTCATGGTACACATGGGAGGTTGTGGGCTGGTGTGCCCAGAAGGTGTGTAAATGTGTGTGGCTGCCAAGGCTCCCGGGAGTAGCCCGCTTGGGTCACTGCGGCAGCTGCGAGCTGCTGCGAACATCTGGCCCTTTGGGAGCTCCCAGGTGTTTACAGCAGCTGCAAAGCCAGGATGAGAGGTGTTGGCGAGGAGCTGCTGCCAAGGCGCAGAGGGGTCAGGGCGCCTGGCCCTGTGTGCAGCACCCTCTGTGGTTCATTGTCCTAGGCTTAGCGGACGACAAACAGCATAATTCAGACCCTGCGCCTGACGGGGTGGGGTGCTGACTGATTCTCGCCGCCCTGGGAGTGGAGCTGTGACCCCCCCGTTCTGCAGACCCTGAGCCAGGAGATGGACTAATGCCCGGGGAACATGGGGACCGGGCCAGAGACTTGCCCAAGCCCATGTCAGAGCTGGGTTAATGTCTGCCCTGTTAGCTCCAACCGTGTGCTCTGCCCACTAGCCGGCACCGCTCCTCATCTCCTTGGCATGCCCTGGGGCCAGGGTGACGGGCAGCCAGCACGGAGCACTCCCTGCCAGCCCCCTGCTCGCCAGCCCAGCGCTGTACGGGTAGCGGCCCTCCACTGAGCTGGAGGTCAGAGCTGGCTGGGGGGCACTGAGCTGGGGCCATGTGGCTGGCCGGACGTGCCTAACCCTTGCGATCCTGAGGGCAGAGGCTCAGACGGGCTCCCCACGCTCTCACCTCCCCGATGCCAGGCTGACCCAGTCCTTCCGGCCAAGGAGGGATACGGGGCAGTGGAGAGGAGGGGCTGCCTCTGCTATCGTCCTGTTCTGTGCGGAGCGTGGGTCTGAGTTGGGGTGCACGCTGCAGACCCCCATGTCAGCCGGGCAGCTCCTTGAGCAGTGAGGTGTGTGGGACTGTCGGGATCGCTCCAGCCCTGAGGGTGCCCCTGACCCCACTGGCCTCTCCTCCCCAGGCAGGGCTGTCCGCCAGAACCACCAGGACTACACCCAAGTGCAGCTGGACGTGAGCCGCTCCACACGCCGCTTCCCCCAAGGTGAGACGTGCCCTGGTGCCGGGCGCGCCCGCGGGCAGCGAGGTTCCCGCCGGCCCTTCCGGGGCTGAAGTGGTGGCAGCTGGGGAGAGCTTTGCTGTGTGCTGGGATCGGGCAGCGGTTAGTCCCAGGTGGCAGAGGCCTGATGGCCCCACCTCCCTCGCTCGGGAGCTGTGGGGGAGGGTGGCTGGAGTTGCTGGGGGGGGGGGGGGGCAGGAGGATTTGAGTGGAGAAGGGGTGTTTGTTTCCCCTCTCCCCAGAGGCCCCACTGCTGGGACGGAGACCCGAGGCCACCTCCTGCCCAGGGGTGTGTGAGATGGGGCTGGGTAGCTTTGTAAGGGGGGTGGGGCGTTCCCAGGGGCCGTGCCCTCATTCCTGCGCTGGGCTGTTGCTCTCAGAGTGGCCGGGGAAGGGTTAAGTGCAAGAGTCAGCGAGGGCCCAGGGTTCCCGACAGGCCCCCGCAGGCTCCTGGTCCCGTGCACCCGCACGCATGGCTGAGCTCCTTGGCACGTGCCCCTCCTCACCGGGCAGACCCCGGCCTGGGCCCGGCGCAGCGGGGAGCGAGCTGCAGGAGAGTCTCCCTGGTAACTGTGTTTTCTTTCTGTCCTGCCTGTTCCTGGCTCTGCCGCGCAGAGCTGGTGCCGGAGGGGAGCTGCCTGCCTCGGAAGGTACCTGTGCCCCTCGCTGGATCCTGTGCTCCCCCCATAGTCCTGCCTTAGAGCTTCCGCTAACCCAGCCCCCCGCCCAAGTGTCTGGCTGGAGCAGCCCCTGGCTAGAGATTCATTCCCTCCCCTCCCCGTCGCTCCCCTGCTGTCTCTGGGGGTGAATCTGGCCTGCCAGGTGCTGGGATATCTGGGGAGGGTCGGTGGGGCACCAGTCTCACCCGGCTCCGTGGGGCCAGCGGGGGCCGCTCGGCTGAAGGAGGTTTGGTGAGGAAGCTCCGTGTGCGAGTCAGGCTGGAAGAGCAAAGGGTCCCTGTTCTATGCTAACAGTTCTCTTCTCAGACCTGACAAACTCACAACGCCAGACGCGGCGATCGCGCTCCCTCCCTGCGTGCACCCCGCACTGGGGCTCGCCGGCCACTCCAGGCCTCTCTGCCTCTTCTCCATAAGCCAGGGCTTGGCTGAGGGACTGGCTGGCTCAGCAGGATGGGGCGGGACGATACGGGGGCCCCCCAGCTCCTAATGACTGGTTCCAGTCTGCTGTGCTCCTGTCCCTCTGGGGGCTGCTGCTAGTTCACGGCCTTGGTGCCAATCCTCAAAGGAAGCAGGCCCAGCTGCAGCAGAGACCACGTCTCCCCTTGGGACCCGCCAAGGCAGCTGGGACAGGGCAGTGCCCGGGTACCTTGGCCCGAGGCACAGAGCGCTCGGTCATGGGGACCTGGCTGGGACCAACTCCCAGGGGGGAGCCCAGGGGAATGCTGCAGGGGCCTCCTGTCTGACAGTCTTCCCACCACACCCCCTGCCCAAGCAGAGCCAGGGTCGGGGAGCTGGGGGCTCCCGTGGGGACCGGCTCTGTGGAGCTGGCTGAGCAGGGCGCTTGCCCTGTGCGGTGCCCCGGGGCTCTGACCCTCCGTCTCTGCGCAGGCATGCGGGCCGAGCAGCGCCAGGTCCTGCAGGAGCAGCTCATCGACCTCATCCTGCACATCCTGCGGGCTCACCCGGAGCTGCATTACTACCAGGGCTACCATGACATCGCTGCCACGCTCCTGCTCGTGGCGGGCGAGCGCCTGGGCCGCGCGCTGCTGGACAAACTCTCCACCCACCATCTCAGGTACCAGGCCAACGCAGCCGCCTTGGAGGGGGTGGGACGTCCCCCTAGGCCTGAGAATCCATGCTGGCACTGCAGGGCACTGTGCCAGCTGGGGTCCCCTGGGGCACCAGCCCTGTCCCCTGGGGGGCTTCGAGCCTGGGTCTCCTGCATTGCATTGCAGAGCACTAACCCCTGGGGCATCAGTCTGGCACTTGAGAGCCCTGGACTGGAATCTCACAGGGTCTCCCTGGGACTAGCAGTGCCCCTTCCCCCACACCCACCAGGCTGCTCCGGCTCGGAAGGGGCGTCCCCTGGGGCTAGCTCATTGCAGGGAGGGGAGCTGCTGCCACGGCGCTGGGTCCTCTGGCCCTTGTAGCGGTGTCTGTCCAAGGGCTGTGAGGAAGTCTTGTCTCTGCCTGCTGGGGGTGAGCTCCCCCAAACCACCACCCTCTGGCAGCGCAAGCACTGCCGGCCAGGCCTCTGCAGGGAGCTCTAGGCGCCCACCAGCCCCCGAGTCCTCGGAGCGTCCCTCTGGAGGGCCCAGCCCCTGAGCCACTGGGACCGGCCCTCCTGCGGGCACAGAACTCCCCAGCTGGTACGGCTCAGCTGAGGGCCAGCGCTGTGCCTAGCACGCAGCACCTGGGCATAGTTCGAGTTTATCGTCAAAGCCAGAGGTTGAGGGGACAGCGAGTAAGAATATTGGAAACAAACGGGTGCATGAAAAACACAATCACAGCCCGGTTCCTAGAGACTGCCCTTAGCTGCCAGGCTACCCTCCTGTCGACAGCAGCTTCTCTCGCCCGAGCGTCTCTCCAGCGTTTTCAGCCAGGCCTGGTGGAGACCCCGCTTTCATGCAGCAAATCGCCGTCCGTTTACTTCCCCGGCGAAGGATGCCAGGGTGTCGTCTTTGTCCCCCAAAAGTCCTAGAGAGCAAAGCTTCGAGGTGCACCTTTGGATAAGAACAGCCAGACTGGGTCAGGCCAAAGGTCCCTCCAGCCCAGTATCCTGTCTGCCGACAGTGGCCAGTGCCAGGTGCCCCAGAGAGAATGAAAATAGGTACCACTTGCTTTCTCCTGTTACTTTTCTCTCTCTGAAGTTTTCACGATCCTGCATTTGCATTCAGCTCAGATCGATGGGGTGAGACCCGTTGTGAACCAGACTCTACTTAATGTGCATGTAAACAGCCTGCTAGAGAAACATTTCTTGTCTGAGAGAAAACCGGCTTCTCACCTTTGCCAGTGGCGAGTCCCTAGACACAGCCCTTAAGAACATTACTCCTCGCACAGCATCTGTGCATGCGTTCTGCAATGATATTGATGACCGGTGCGGCAGTGGCTTTTATTTGAGACCTCGGTGACCCGTGGCAAAGGGTCCCCTTTCTTTCCAAACAACTCTCTTCTCAGACCTGACAAACTCGCTATACCAAACACATGTCTTGCAGGGCATTTATCCGTGAGGAGTAACATGCAAGGTATCTACGGCAAGCTTGTAACTTACCAAGCCTCGTAATCCTTGTGAGGTGTATGTACGAGTAATATTTAGGGACTAATGTAGCTATACGACAGTATGCTTTATGGGCCTGGAGAATAAGTTAGTCACCAGGGGATAATGCGTCTTGGTGACGGCCCACTCAAGCAGGAGGGAGTTGTCACCACTCCCTGGTTAGCTGGTGATGTACTGCAAGGCTCAGTTGTCAGCCTCGGGATGGAGCAAGGCTAATGGATGGAAACCATCAGAGACAACTGCAAACAATCGAAACCACTTGGAGGTAAAAAAGGAACAGGATCGCCCTGTGAGCAGAGACAGACTGTCACTGTAAAGCAGAGTGAGGGGAGGGCCTCTGGATTAATTCACTGAGGAACCATCTTGTGGAGCGGGGGTGTTTTCGTGAATGTTTGGATGCTGGTTCCGGGAAGCCAGCTAACTCTGCGACAGACTGAACTTTGGGGGCCCCGCGGGAGCAGCTGTTGTGTCAGGTCGGAAAGGTAACCGTTAATAAGTGCAGACCCACATGTGCGTTTTGTGCTTTGGTTTTGCACAGTCATCGTTTGTTTCCATCACTCTCTCCTGTTTTTAGTTGAATCTCTGTTCTTTCCTAAATAAACCTTTGTTTCATTATAAGCAGGGTGGATTTGACTTAAATCATGATTGAAATCACTAGTCAGGAAGACTCGATTTAATCATGGATTTCTACATAAAAGTGCATTCTTGTTGGTTGTTATATCCTTAATACATAACTTTACTACTCAGAGATAGATGGAGGTTTCATTTTTAGAAGGTACACACTATGCATTTTTAAGTGATTTATTTTGAAAACTTTTCAGATTAGTTTACTGCTATATCAGAAAATGAATGTTTGGTTATTTCATTTACCAAAGGTAATTGAAGCAGATATTTATGAAGTCACTGGGAGGTGAACTATCTCCAGTTCAACAGATTTATCATTAATATTTGGAGGATTTTCTTGCCATGCTGTATTAGGAGGAGAACATCACCAGACAGACTTTTAAATTGTTTTATTTAACTAAAACAACAACGTTAAGTATTCTGGATTTTTTTCTTCAACAGCAAACATATAATATTTTAACAAAACAAGCATATGAATGTTTTAATTTAATTAAACATGCAAGTTTTTTAAAATCAGGTTTGTTTTTGTTAAAAAAAAATTTAAAATAGTTAAATTAAATATTTAAAAAAACAAATGAAAATTAAATCGACTATGTCAGCCAGGTCAACCTGAGAAACTTAAAATATTGGCTTCTGCAGCTAACTCAGTCGTCTTCACCTTCATTTTCCTGTTCGTTCATAATCTGGAAAAGAAAAACAAGCTTTCCTGCTTTTTCAGGTCCCAAACGATTTCTCAGTTTGGAATGAATTAGTCCAAAGGAAGAAAATATTCTTTCTACATGGCAGAAGAAGCTACTGCTGTTAAAAGTGAGATTATCACTTCAACAGTCTCTGAATCCAAGTGCTTAGTGACTTGCACCAGTTCACTGGTGTGACTTTCTTTAAAACATTATCAGCAAACATATTTCTTGAATGGTTCACCCTTAGCTCTGAAGTTTATTTTAGTTGGCATTATGGAGGGATGATTGCTGGATGTCCATGTCCTAGCCAACTCCTCTTCTTCAGCAGTTAAGGTTTGACCCTGGTACCGAGTATTGAGAATATTTGCAAGAAAATGAGCTGGAGATAGTGCTTGTCCCATTTGTTTTTTTTAATGCTTGTAATTTAACTCTGTCATTGCAGATTTCTCTTTATAAGACAGCACTCGGTTCCTTCCAAATTTCAGCAGCGTCAGCAATAAAACAGCTGTTTCCCTGCATTTTGTTCAAGGCTACAGAAATAGGCTTCAGGGTACTCCGCATGCGTTCAATGTTTCTCGTAAGCCCAATGTTGAGAACTTTGACTGTGACAGTGCCATCTATTTTTTCACGATTTTGTTCACAAACTGTCATCAGATTAGGCCAGTTCTTGATATAGTGCTCAAAACAGTCCACTACGGAGTTCCATCGCACGTCTTGTGGGAGAGTTCGCTTGGGTCCTCCCACTTTTTTGAGAGCAGCTGCTGGCAAGTGGTTGTTACAGAAGTATTTTGCAATTTCAACAACATTAGCCTTTATTTCTGGAACACTGAAGTCTTTGGCTAGGAGGTGCATCAAATGAGCAATGCAACCGTATGTTATTAGCTCGGGACTGTCTTCTAAATAATTTCTTCTCATCTTGGATACATTTGCAGCATTGTCTGTGACCAAGCTGCATACAAGACATTTGAAATTTTTTTCTCAGTTTGTTATAGCTTTTACTGCTACTTCTTGTAAGTATTCTGCTGTGTGTGTGTATTTCCTGATGTATCAATTGTTTCTGTAAGGAAGACACTGTCCTCTTCTGTTGTCACATAAGCACATACAACAGGATCATTGTGGACATCGCTCCACCCATCAAGACTCAGGTTAACAATTTCACCCTCTAGACCTTTTGCACACTGCTCAATTTCTCTTTTATACACTTTATCCAGCAATTTGCCTGCGACATCTGCTCTGTTGGGTGGACTGTATCCTGGTCTTAATGACTGAACCATGTTAATGAAGTGTGGGTTCTCAATCATAGGGAAAGGAGAGTTTGTTGCATAAACAAACCGGGCAATTTTTTCATCAATTACCTCTTTTTGTAATTGCTGGTTCTTATCACAAATTGATCTACGGTTGTTTCTGGATTATGGAGTCGTTGGTTTTTTCTTTTTTTTTTTTTTTTCTTTTTTTTCTTTTTGCTACAGGCAGGGCCGGCTCCAGGCACCAGCTTGCCAAGCTGGTGCTTGGGGCGGCAGGTGAGAAGGGGGCGGCAGTCCGAATCCCACGGCGGCAATTCGGCGGCAGGTCCGCTCTTCCCGCCGCCGAATTGCCGCCGCGGGACTTGGACTGCCGCCCCAGTCTCGCCTGCCACGGCGGCAAAGGGGCGGCAGGTCCGCCGCTGTCCCCTTGCCGCTCCAGAATGGGACTGCCTGCGTCGGGGGCGGGGCCCCGCCACGTCTGCCTGCGTCGGGGGCGGGGCGCCACCAACCCTGCTTGGGGCGGCAGAATTGTAAGAGCCGCCCCTGGCTACAGGTGATATACTGTGGCTATGTGACATACATGATGTGACTGAAACACTATCACTGGTAGATAACTCTGAAACTATAGAAAATGATGGTGATCTTGAAGGTGGATTGTCTTCAGAATCCTGTATGTTGAGGATGGATTCTCCTAAACAAACTAAGTCAATGCAGTTATTGAATTATTACCGTACTGCTCATTTAGTATTTACTCATTGCATGCACTGACGCTCAGTACTACTTTAAGGTGAAATTGTAAAAGGAAGATCTGCCTATTTCAGCTCTTTATTTTTTATCACAACTGCATCTAAAATGATAGTACCATAGGGTAACAACTCTATTTTTTGCTCAAACATGAGAATTCAAGAATAGTCCAGAAGGAAGACCGGCAGTATGAAATAAAACAGTTTGCCAACCTGAAGATCCTGCATGTTCAGACATGTTCCTTTCATCATCTTCAACGCAGCTTCCTCCTGAGAAGGAACACTTCTCATGATGTTTCATTCGGGCAACCAGGCCTTGCATTTCTTTGTTGCACTGTTTGCATTTTGCACGCATGCCTGTCTTACCCACAGGTAGAGAAACTTCATTAAAATAGTCCCAAACTGGGTCTCTTTTACAGCCTGCTGCCATAGATTTTCCCTTCTAGTGAGAGAATGGTATGGTAGATCTCAAATCAATGAAGGCTACACTCAGAAAGACCTCAAGACTTCTGGAATATGCTGCTCAAACAGTTTCACTTTTGTTTCTATTGCCTGTCCCTCCCTTCTCACATTTATCTCCGGACTTCTTCTCCTTGTTCAGATCTATTCCGCCCCGACAATCTTCTAATCATTGAACTTTTTGAAACTTTGCACTTTTAGAGAGACGCAAGGGATTGACTCTGTGCACACCAATTTGCAGAGGGACAATAGGGTTGAGGTCTGTTATTTCTCATCTCTATTTATTTATTTATTTATTTTATTTATTTAAAAACATTTTTGCTGTTAACAAGCATGTTATCTCTGGAGACACAAATCCACAGTCTGAAAACTGCAAAACTAAGCATCTCTGATGGTATCTTCTAGACTGAGCACTGAGTCCCATTGGGTAGATAGAAAGATTAACCTAAATAATCTATACAGAAGCCCTTGGAACCCCATAAGATTGGGTCCCTAATCCATAAGCTATTGGAACTCATTTACAAAACTTTTCTTAAACATTACATGGCTATATTGTCTCATACTATAGAATTAGAATTTATAATCACTATTCCCTGAGGAGATATCTTTGAGCTAGAATGTATCTTAATTAAAACTATCTTTAGATGGGTTTTTTCCTCAAAAAGCATTTTATCCAAAAAATCCGATGTAAATAAAAAAAATCTGATTTTTTTAAATTTAAAAACAAATAAAATTGATTTTTATCCACCCTGATTATAAGTGCTGGGTGTTATGCGGGAGCAGTGAGTTAAGGTAAAACTAGTGATCTGGGGTGCACTGTTCCTTGGGGGCGGAGGATGTGGGATTTCTGGGGGTAGCCAGCGTCAGGGGCTGGATATCGCAGGGGAGTGATTCAAGGGGACTGGGGTGCACCTATTGTTAACCTACAAGGCGAAGACAGGCCGGTGTGAGGGAGCTGGCGCCCAGCCGTTATGGGTAAGGCTACCTTCTGCTAGAGGCCGGGGTAACAAGGAGGCTCATCATCCTGGACACTCGCTGGTGAATTAGACTGTATGTGCCAGACCCAGGAGCTCTCTGTAACCCCTGGGCACCCCGCCAGTTGGCACTAAGGTGTCACACCTCCCCTCGTATGCTGGGGCAGTACTGGCAGACACTGGCTGACCTGTAGGTGCCAGTTCAGAGCCCTCTTGCCTGGATGGGCCGGCGGCTGGTTTAATCTGTGCGGTTTCCATGTTGTATTCTTAGGGCAGTCTGGCGCTGGTACCTTTTGTCCTGTGCGGCCATCTCAAGGGAGCGTGTCCGTTATGACCCCGAATTCCCTGTTAAATAGCTGACGCTTTAGCTGCGTAACGGCCCATTGTCACGTGGGGTGCAATCCAGACCAATAGGGGCTTGTGTCTAGGGTGACCAGACAGCAAGTGTGAGAAATCGGGACAGGGGTGGGGGGTAATAGGAGCCTATATAAGAGAGAGACCCCAAAATTGGGACTGTCCCTATAAAATCGGGACATCTGGTCACCCTAGTCGTGTCACTGCCTGCCCTGTAGCCCTGGGTGCCTTAAACACTCTGCTGCTGTGACTTAGCCAGCAGCCAAGCATGCGGTACCCTGAGTGTCGGCGTGCTGTGCCGCCCTGGTTCAGCGCTCGGACCCCGGCATCCTGCCTACGACGCAACAGCCTCACCCCGGCTTCCATCAGTTTTGCTACTTGCAGAGGTGACCCCAGCTCACCCCCAGACTCGAATTTTCCCAGAACCACATGCTCTGCAACGTCCAGCCCTCTCCTGGAACACTCACGGAAACAATAAGGTTCGTTTGCTCCTTTAAGAGACAAACGCACATCCCAGCGTCTTAACTGCCCTGGGGTAAGTTTCTCTCAGTCCGGCCCATCCTCGGAAGTGCAAGGGGCTGGTTTCCCTTGGCCTCCTAGGTGAAAGATCTGTGCCGAAGCGGGTTTCTCACCTACATTGAGTTCCCAGCGACATCAAGCCCCTTGGCTGAAGGACCTGCCTTTCTCAGCGGTGTCTGTCCAGTGACGGATGCCGACCTGGCGTCTCCTCTCTCCTTATATCTTCCCAACCTCACCGTTCTGTCCCCAGGCTCCGGGTGACTCACGCTGTTCTGCTGTTCCTGTGGCTTCCCATCCCCCCGCTGATTCATATGTAAATGGGGCTGCCATTGTTCTTGCTTAATTTCACTGAATATAAGAACGGCCAGACTGGGTCAGACCAAGGGTCCATCTAGCCCAGTATCCTGTCTTCCAACAGTGGCTAGTGCCAGGTGCCCCAGAGGGAATGAACAGAACAGGGAATCATCAAGTGATCCATCCCCTGTCACCCATTCCCAGTTTCTGGCAAACAGAGGCTAGGGACACCATCCCTGCCTATCCTGGCTAATAGCCATTGATGGACAGATCCTCCAGAATTTATCTAGTTCTTTTTTGAACCCTGTTATAGTCTTGGTTTTCACAACATCCTCTGGCAAAGAGTTCCACAGGTTGACTGTGTGTTGTGCAAAGAACTATTTCCTTTTGTTTGTTTTAAACCTGCTGCCTATTAATTTCATTTGGTGACACCTAGTTCTTGTGTTATGAGAAGGCGTAAATAACATTTGATTAACGAGTCTCTGAAAGGTGGCTCCTGCGTTAATTAATCCAAAAGATAACATTTTGAACTCAAAGTCTCCGATCAGTAATGAAGGCAGATTTGTTTTCTGTACTTTGCTGTCTAATGGGATTTGCCAATATCCTCTTTTTAAGTGTGGAGTGCTCAGATATTTTGTCTGACCCAGAGTGGCTAATGTGCTGTGAGTTCTGGGCACAGGGTGTGCGTCAGGAACTGTGATGGTGTTAAACTTTCTCTGATCAACCCAGAACCTTGTGGCCCATCCTTTCTGGGAGCCATAATAACTGGAGACGCCCAGGGACTGTTTGACCCCTTAATTATCCCCATTTCCAGCATCCTTTTTATCACCTTAGGAATTTGCTCCTGCGTTTTTCCCGTGGTCCGATATGCTCTGCTGGGAGCAGGTTGCGGCTCCACAGTGTTAATCTTATGGACCATTTTGCGAGTCAGTCCTGACCTGCTGGAAAATACCTGGGGGTGACTGCAACATCCTCATAACCTCTGCTGATTCAGCTGAGCTTAGCACTTCACGTAACTCAGTGCTCTCTAGTGAGCTCTTACTGTGGCGTGCAGCCATCAAATCAATGAGAGGTGCGCGCTGAGAAGTCTCCTCTGCACAACATATCATGTTTACAGTGGCGTCCTGACCCTGATCTGCTTTTAACCTGTTCACACGCACGGTCTGTGCAGCAGCCTTGCTGGGGAACCTTCTTGTGTATTGTAAATAACATTGTTATCCCTTTGTGCAAACTCCAAAGGCCAGTCCCAGGAGTTCTGCTTTTTGTACCTTTTTATAGGGAGCGTGACAATGGTAGAGCAGGGGTCAGCTCACGCCAAGGTCCCCGTGTCTCCAGTGAACACTGCCAAATACCTGGCTGGAGCCTGTCTGGACCATCTGTGCCTTAGTGTTGTTCAGAGAGGTGTTAGAATGATAAGACTGTGCTTAGTGCTTAGACTGCATGGAAGGCTGGTGAGTGCTGCCGGCATTCATCTCCCTTCTAACATCTGTATCCACTGTTGTAAGGGGATATTTGAGGGTGTGATCCTCTGTGACTAAGTCACCAGACAGGAGAGAGACAGTAACCAGTGTGAAATGCGTCTCCAGCAGCGGGTGTTCTGTCCTGCCCATCAAGGGGGGCCCATAGTGTCTGTGCATTAAAGGGGTCAGAGGACTGTTGTGGACTGTTCCCCTCCCCCCATGCAAGTGAATTCCTCCCATCAGCTGAGTTCACAGCTCAGAACAGAAGTGGGGAAGGGAATAAAACGCCCTAACGAGGAGGAACTGTATCTTTAGGCTGCTTGGACTCGGGGCGAGGATTACTAGGCAGAAGCAAGAGATCCCCAGTGCTTCTCCTGGGTTAGCCCTAAAGGACGTATAGAGCTTGCGTATCAGAGAAGCTTCTATTACTTTTTGTAGCTCATTATTGTGTGTGTATCTATGGTTACCTGCTTTAACCTCATCAGTAATTCTCCTGTTTCCTTTTCCTAGTTAATAAATCTGGGTATAGTTTTATTACAGGACTGGCTACACGCGTGGGCTTTGGTGTGAGAGCTAAAGCGCAGGGGACCTGGGGTGAGTGACGGGTCCTTGGGGACCGGGAGTAACCTGACTATTGCTGTATCCTTGGGGCAGGGGCCCAGCTATCCCACCGGCAGCTCACTGGGGTGGCAGGGCAGATGGGGGCACCCCAGGGGCCTGTCTGAGACTCCCGGGTTCGGCTGTGGTAGGGCCTGAGGAGCTCACACATGGTAGCTGGTTGGTGAAATCGAATGCAGAACTCACAGCCAATGCGGGGTCGGTGCCGGGTCCCCAGCTCTCTGCCCGGAGGCTGGCACTCACGCCCTGGAGTCCCGGCAGGCAGGTTGCCACTGGCATAGTCAGCAGGAGTTACACATCGGGTGTTATTTGAACTGAGGTTTACACTTGGAGCCCTGGTGCAATAGTTTTAAGTGATGCTCTGGTGGAGAGGCTGGGAGCAGTCAAAGAAGGGGAACAGTTTTACTCATTTCCATTGGTTTATTTCCAGCAAGGGCAATGGACCAAAGGGGAGCGTGGCGATGAGCAAGCAGTAGGAACGGCAGGAGGAGCAGAGAAGCAGGTGCTGAGCTCCCCAAGAAGCAGTGAGCGAAGCTGTCAGAACAAGGAGCTTTGTCGGCAGCCGCTCAGAAGCAATCCGGGCTAGTGGCCATGCTGCACTCATGTGCCATAGGCAGGCTGGGGCACCTGCTCCAAACCGGTGACCCAAGGGGGTCCCTGGTTCCACAAGGCATGCGGGAGACCAAGCAGAGGCAGTAGTAATGGCAAGAGCTGGGGAAGAGGCTGCTCGTGGGGGAGAGGCGGATGGAGCTGGAGGCCTGTGCGAGGAGGTGCAGGAACAGAACCTTGCTGACCAGGACACATGCAGGCAGCTCGAGCAGAAGAGGAGGGACAGGTCACGCCCATAGGACCCAGGAGGAAGGACATACGGGGTGGCTGATCGGGGCTAGCAGATGTCCAGATGTGGGTAGATGGACCCCACCCTCCACCTAGCCCGAGGCATTGCAGACATTAACGGTTGTTCTGGGATTGTGGGAAGTGGTTTTTCTGCACGTGTTCGTTCCTGTAATGATGGGGTGGAGCCTGAGGGCCCATGCCCGCCACAGCCAGATTCAGTGGTCGAGGGGGTAAGCCCTCCCCAGGGAACCTGACTCTCTGTGGCGTATGACTGGCCGTCATGAAAGCTGTGGGCCAGAACTCCCCTGAGAACAGGGCAGACTCGGTGTGCTAAGAGAGCTGAGTAAACACCTTCGGGGCGGCAGAACTCTACTGGCCTGGCTGACCCAGGTGGGTGGGAAGCAGCCACTGGGGGAAGTAGGAATGTTGCGGAGGGCGGAAGCTGCCCTTTACTCTATGGTTTGAGGGTGGTGATTTCAGATGTAATTAAACATACTGAGGTGTTGGAGAATGGTGGGTTCTAACCTGCTGCCTCCAGGTTGCCAGTGGCTAACCCTCCTGCGGGTTTGTAAGAATCATAGAATCTCAGGGTTGGAAGGGACCTCAGGAGGTTCTAGTCCCACCCCCTGCTCAAAGCAGGACCAACCCCAACTAAATCATCCCAGCCAGGGCTTTGTCAAGCCAGGCCTTAAAAACCTCTAAGGAAGGAGATTCCACCATCTACCTAGGTAACCCATTCCAATGCTTCACCACCCTCCTAGTGAAATAGTGTTTCCTAACATCCAACCTAGACCTCCCCCACTGCATCTTGAGACCATTGCTTCTTGTTCTGTCATCTGCCACCACTGAGAACAGTCTAGATCCATCCACTTTGGAACCCCTTCAGGTAGCTGAAGGCTGCTATCAAATCCCCCCTCATTCTTCTCTTCTGCAGACTAAATAATCCCAGTTCCCTCAGCCTCTCCTCATAAGTCATGTGCTCCAGCCCCCTAATCATTTTTGTTGCCCTCCGCTGGACTCTTTCCAATTTATCCACATCCTCCTTGTAGTGTGGGGCCCAAAACTGGACACAGTATACTCCAGATGAGGCCTCACCAGTGCCGAATAGAGGGGAATGATCACGTCCCTCGATCTGCTGGAAATGCCCCTACTTATACAGCCCAAAATGCCGTTAGCCTTCTTGGCAACTAGGGCACACTGTTGACTCATATTCAGCTTCTCGTTCACTGTAACCCCTAGGTCCTTTTCTGCAGAACTGCTGCCCAGCCATTCGGTCCCTAGTCTGTAGCAGTGCATGGGATTCTTCCGTCCTAAGTGCAGAACTCTGCACTTGTCCTTGTTGAACCTCATCAGATTTCTTTTGGCCCAATCTTCTAATTTGTCTAGGTCCCTCTGTATCCTAGCCCTACCCTCCAACATATCTACCTCTCCCCACAATTTAGTGTCATCTGCAAACTTGCTGAGGGTGCAATCCACGTCATCCTGAGTCCAGATCATTAATGAAGATATTGAAAAAAATCAGCCCCAGGACCGACCCTTGGGGGCACTCCACTTGATACCGGCTGCCAACTAGACATGGAGCCATTGATCACTACCCACTGAGCCCGACTATCTAGCCAGCTTTCTATCCACCTTACCGTCCATTCATCCAGCCCATACTTCTTTAACTTGCTGGCAGGAATACTGTGGGAGACTATCAAAAGCTTTGGTAAAGTCAAGGAATAACACGTCCACTGCTTTCCCCTCATCCGCAGAGCCAGTTATCTCATCATAGAAGGCAATTAGATTAGTCAGGCATGACTTGCCCTTGGTGAACCCATGCTGACTGTTCCTGATCACTTTCCTCTCCTCTAAGTGCTTCAGAATTGATTCCTTGAGGACCTGCTCTGTGATTTTTCCAGGGACTGAGGTGAGACTGACTGGCCTGTAGTTCCCTGGATCCTCCTCCTTCCCTTTTTTAAAGATGGGCACTACCTTAGCCTTTTTCCAGTCATCCGGGACCTCCCCCGACCGCCAGGAGTTTTCAAAGATAATGGCCAATGGCTCTGCAATCTCATCGGCCAACTCCTTTAGCACCCTCAGATGCAGTGCATCCGGCCCCATGGACTTGTGCTCGTCCAGCTTTTCTAAATAGTCCTGAACCACTTCTTTCTCCACAGAGGGCTGGTCACCTCCTCCCCATACCGTGCTGCCCAGTGCAGCCGTCTGGGAGCTGACCTTGTTCGTGAAGACAGAGGCAAAAAAAGCATTGAGTACATTAGCTTTTTCCATATCCTCTGTCACTAGGTTGCCTCCCCCATTCAGTAAGGGGCCCACGCTTTCCCTGACCTTCTTCTTGATGCTAACATACCTGAAGAAACCCTTCTTGTTACTCTTAACATCCCTTGCTAGCTGCAATTCCAAGTGTGATTTGGCCTTCCTAATTTCACTCCTGCATGCCTGTGCAAGGGGGAGGTGTGACCGAAAGCACCCCCACATTCATACCCTACCTGCTATTGTAACAGTCTTTGTACAAAATAGGCCTTGGGAGGCATCATCTGAAAACTGAGAACTCACTGGTCGGTAATGTTCTTGCATGATGTATGTCCGTGGTGGGTATTGAGAGCTATGGAAATACGCTACAGAGGGAATGTGTTTTCCCTACTTCCAAAGTACTTTGAAAGACAATGAGGATGTCTTCACATCTCTCATAAACAGACCTATCAAGCAGCAATGGGTGAAGGCAAACCTCACGCTAACAAGTGAGGGAGAAGACAGCATGGTGCTACACCCAGCAAGAGGGAGAAGCTTGGTCTGGGTTGTACCTCTCCAAGAACCCACTGCTAAGGTTTACTGGTTTATAAAGATGGGCCGGGGGGTGGGGGGGCGTGGACCTCAAGTGATAAGCGATTGGATGAGCCGATGGTATACGGCATTACTGTGTTATAAAAGTGTATGGAGTGAGGTCTTTTCAGAAAGCCCCTGACACACTGGTGATTAGTCTCACTGTGAAATGTCTGTATTAATACTACGTAAGGAACTATGGGGACTCATTGATATTAGGCTATACAGTCTGCCCAGGCAGGAGGGAACGTCACAGCTATCTACCGGTCTCCTGTGTACATTCAGCATGGTGGAATCAGAAACAATGGACGCTCCATCGACATAGAACGTGTACAGGGGAGCGGGGAGCCCACAGGAAGGGAGGGGTAGCATGAGCTCATCCTGCCTCTTGAAACAAGTTCACTGAACTTTGGAAGAGACCAGCAAGGACAGAAGCCATCTTTGGCATCCATCACTGGACAGACACAAGGGAACAGAGTTCTTGCAAGCTGAGAAGGACGGGTCCTTCAGCCAAGGGGACGGGGATTGAAGTCTATGGAACTGAATATAGGTGAGAAACCTGCTTAGACAAAGATCTTTCACCTAGGGAGACCAGGGAAGCCAGCCCCTTGTACCTTTGTGGGAGGCCCTGACTGAGGGGAAGTCAGCCGTGGCTGGGAAGGAGAGAGACTTGTGAGATAAACCATAGGGAACAAAACCAGTATCCTGCTAGATTGTTTTAGACTTCGAGATGCATGTTGTCACTTTTATTAGCTTCTGGCCCTTCCTAACTGTATTCCTGTCCCATGCATCACTTAACCGATGTCCTATTGTTAATACATTTGTCTTGAGTTCACTCTAACCCAGCTCGGTGCTGTGTGTGCAGGGAAGGGTGTGTTTCCCCCAGTTACGTTAATAAGCTGGGGTGTGGCTTTGTCTCTTTACAGGAGCAATGAATCTGGTCACTTCTCTGCACTGTCCAGAAACGGGCTGGACATGGTTTGGGGGAAATTCGGAACTGAAATGTGTTGGGATCATCGTGCTGGTGGAAGCCAAAGTGTGGCTGCTGTTTTGCTGGCAGGCTGCTGGACCAGGGACACTCAGGGTGTGACCTACATGTTGGCAGGCTGGCTGGGAGCATCCCGAACTGGGGGCTACAGCAGCAAGGCATTGTAAGGCACCGCGGGTTGCCGGGCTAATGGTGACACAGCCCCTCACTGGTCTGGATTGCACCCTGACCCAGCAGCCATCCCAGTAGCATAGTTGGGCAGGATTTACACGCGGGTTGCCAGAACTGCGATTTACACTGTAAGCAGTGCTGAAATAGTTTTTAGTGATGCTCGAGTGAACAGCCAAGGAAAGGTTACAGTGTGATGCCTTCATGGATATTGTAAATACCATCGTTAACCCTTTCCACGGCCTCAGAAGGCCCCTCCCCTGAGTTCTGCATTCGGGGCCTTTTTATGGGGAGTAACTCCAGCACCGAGTCGCCCACGTCACATGGTGTCTCGCAGGCGTTGTGGTCCTGAGCAGTCTGGTTCTCAGGAGGTTCTGCTGAACCATTCCATCAGAGTCTTCAAATTCTTCCTAAACTTCTATTCGTCTTCAGCCACCGGCTCCCCTTCTGGCTCAGTGTCACCCTCCCAGGACCTTTCATGTGATCTAGGGGACCTCTGACCTTTCTCCCACACCAGAGATCACATAGGGCAAACCTCGCAGACTCTCAGGGTACCTCCCGGTAAGCAAATAACAGGTAACCAGACATCCTGTTGCTTGCCCTCTTTTATACATTCCCAGCATAGATTTGAGGGTTGAACCTTTCAGCTGAACCATTTGTCTCTGGATAATACAGGGCAGATCTCAGCTGTTTTACCCCACACATCTTCCATAACTCAATAAATAGATGGGACAGGAAATTTGACCGATGATCTGATAAGATCTCCTTGGGAAAACCTGCTCGGTTAACTATAGTGAACAGAGACTTAGCCCCTGTTTTAGCCGTTGTGTTAGAGCAATGGCCTCTGGGGACCTGGTGGTAAAATCCACCACCACCACCAATTTAAACGTTTTCCCTCTCCATGTAGGCTAGTATAGGGGGCCTATAATGTAGAATGCTTCCTTGGTTCTTGGCAGGAGATGCAAGGGAGCCTTGAAGTGTCCTGCAGCCTGTTTCTGCTTCTGACAGACCTGGAGTCCGTTTGGAGTCCTGGGCCAGTGCCAATGATTCGTTAACCTTTCCCAGTCCTGTCTGGTCCCAGCCTGCAAAAGGGTGCTAGTGACGTTAACTCTGTCCAATGCTCCGGGGACACAATCAGTTGTTTGTCGAGCTCCCCAGGACTTCTGTTTATTCCCACTGGGGTTTCTCTGTACATCCTACTCTCTTGCGTAAAGAACTTCCCCCTGTTCTCTGTAACGGCGGCATTCCTAGAGACAGCTGCTTGTGAGCTTTCTAGAGGGGTGTCTTCCTCCTGCTCCGAAGCAGAATCTCTTTGGCTTTTGCTCGCCAGGAGAGCTGTCGCTGGGAGAGGGAGGACTCCCCTGCCCTTGAGGCACATCACAGGGGCAGTAGCTTCATCTCCCCACTCAGCTGCCTTTCCTTCCTCCGCGCTCACTCCTGGGAACTTGGAGACATTCCCTTTCACCAGGGGTCACAGTGCTGGGCAGTGAGATTCTGTCATTCGGGCAACTCATCCGCTGGGACGTTCTCAAGAACCCTCCCCCCTTTCAAAGACCCCTGAAACCTTCCCCTTCCAGCTGGATGCAGGCTAAAGGCACTGTGATTTTAAACGATCCTAACGCTAGTTGTTTCGCCTCCTCCCCTGGAAGAAAGGCACTCTCCTGACTCACCTCTCCCCTGAGCAGGGAAATCGGCCGCAGCCGGCACACTCCACCCTTTCCTTTTGCCTTTTTTATAAACTCTGTCTGTCTCCAGGAGGTCAGGGGGACCGAGACCGGCGGCTCCAGCCCCGAAGTCTGTGACTCAAGGGTAGCTGCATTCACCTGAAGAGAGCTCGTTCTTAGGGCATTGCCTTTCATGTCATCAAGCGGCTTTCTTGGGCCAGGCTCTGATCATTCGGATTACTAGCTGGGGCTGGTACTGGGGTGGGGTGGACTTCCCTCCCTCACCCCTCCTTGTTCCTAGGGACAAACCGGGAACCCAGTGTTACGCCAGAGTTTTTGCCTTTCCCTTTGGGGCTTGCGCTCCCTGGATAGTCTCGCTTGTATGTACACGTCCGCTCTTTCGGCAGCTGCTTCCACGGGTGCTGGGTTTCTCCCACACAGCAGTTTGCACTTCCTCTGTGCAGAGCTCAAAGAACCGCTCCCGAGTGATCAGCTCTACCGACTGGGCATAGGGCTTTGCCCTCTTTTTATTTGCTCCAGTTCTTCACCGTTTTATGCACATGTTCCCAGTGACTTGAGATTCCTGAATTGGAGGATATGCCTCTGGTGTACTGGAAACCTTTGTAACAGAGACATTTGAGCAATAGCCTACTTCATAGCTTCATTTACATCCTGTCACGGCTCCACAGGCTTGGGGGTCCCGCTCGTCCTTAAGGTTAGGTCATGTGGGCTCAACACCTCTCAGACTGAGCCTCTGGGCTCCAGCCCTCCTGCTTCGCCCCTTGAGCTCTGCCCTGCGAGCCCAGCTGAGCCAGACGCCTGCTCAGAGCCTCACCCGCTCTGCAGGGACCAGCGCACCCCAGCCAGTCTTTGCAGTGACATCACGCAGCCTTTTCAAAACCAAGCAGGATTTCTTAGGCACCTGGAACCGGCATGGGGAGCCCTGAGGTTAGCACAGGCCCCCTGGCCAAGCCAGAGCAGCCCGCCAGCCGTGCTGCTCTGGATCCATTCCAGGCTCTGTCTCTCAGCCAGGCTCCAGGAGCCGGAGGGGGTGGGGGGGCGGGGGAATCTCCTTCCTCCGGGCTGCTGGTTGCTGAGTGTCAGTGTTCTGGCCACAGGCATTTTCAGTGTCTGGTCTGATTTTCCACTGATCTGGGTCAGCGTGGGCCAGTCCTTCAGTGACCCATTCAGTCATCCCCAGACTGCTGGGTGACACTCGCCTCATGCCCCCTGCACTGCCCCACGAGCAGGCTTAACCCTTTCGCCCCACTGGGCAGCAATGCAAAGCACAGGGGGAAACTGAGCCACGCACGTACAAATACTACAGAAAATTCCCACTTCATCCTACATCCATCTCATTAAACACCTGTAAAGTTTTTTCTGTTAGTTTGGAGGGTGGAACTGTCCTTCTCCGGTCACTAGGGATCTTCTGTACCCTGCAGACCCTTTCTAAGGTGGTTAAATATTCCTCCATGCACTGAGTTTCCCATGCCCAGGGCGGTTTGTCCCAGCCATGTGCTCCGTGGAGAGTTGTCCTTGGTGGGAGGGAGGGGTCTGTCCTGGTTTTTGCCGGTACGCTCCTTGCATGCAGCCTCTCCACCTCTTTTTCTTGGGCTTCTGCTTCTCGGACCTCGCGCCTTGTGGCTTTCTCCACTGCCTGCTTTGGCTTCCAGCTTCTCCGCGGCCTGCTCCGCTCACTCCATCTGCTGGTCCTGTCTCAGCCAGGGTGACTCTGCTTCCTGCGTCACTGAGGATTGTGTGGTGGGGGGCCAGGCCCAGCCTCGCCCTCAGTCCCTTGTGGTGCTGCAGTCTGGTCTCTTTGCCCTTTATCCTGCTCACTCGTTTGACACTTTCCTTCCCCGAAATACACACACTGGGACCTTCCCAGCCGCCTCACTTGGGAAGCTCCTAGAATCTAGTTTAAGAGCTTGGAGTGAGATTTTCAGCTAGCTAGGGAACGGGGTGGGGTGTAAGATCTGCCGACTACGGCGCTGTGGCGTTCCTCAGGCCCCTCACCACCGCTTGCCTTTAGCGTGAGGAAGTCTTGTCTCTGCCTGCTGGGGGTGAGCTCCCCCAAACCACCACCCTCTGGCAGCGCGAGCACTGCCAGCCAGGCCTCTGCAGGGAGCTCTAGGCGCCCACCAGCCCCCGAGTCCTCGGAGCGTCCCTCTGGAGGGCCCAGCCCCTGAGCCACTGGGACCGGCCCTCCTGCGGGCACAGAACTCCCCAGCTGGTACGGCTCAGCTGAGGGCCAGCGCTGTGCCTAGCACGCAGCACCTGGGCATAGTTCGAGTGGAACACGACTCAGTTTATCGTCAAAGCCAGAGGTTGAGGGGACAGCGAGTAAGAATATTGGAAACAAACGGGTGCATGAAAAACACAATCACAGCCCGGTTCCTAGAGACTGCCCTTAGCTGCCAGGCTACCCTCCTGTCGACAGCAGCTTCTCTCGCCCGAGCGTCTCTCCAGCGTTTTCAGCCAGGCCTGGTGGAGACCCCGCTTTCATGCAGCAAATCGCCGTCCGTTTACTTCCCCGGCGAAGGATGCCAGGGTGTCGTCTTTGTCCCCCAGATGTCCTAGAGCAAACATTTGATGTGCACCTCAAGACAGGGGCCCCCTGCCCACCTCCGCTGCTTGCTTCCCCCCCATTCCTTTTCTCTCTTTGAAGTTTTCGCGATCCTTCCTTAGCGTTCGGCTCAGACTGGTGAGAGGCGACTCCTTGTGAACCAGACCACACTTAATGTACATGTAAACAGCCAGCTACGCGTTTCTTGGCTAACAGCCAGCCCGATTTTCACCTTTGCCGGTCCCTAGACTCGGCCCTTAAGAACCGATTTTCAGTGTCTAGGCAGAGCTCCTCACACAACAGCCGTACGTGCGTATCACAATGATAGTGATGAGTCGTGCGACGCTGGGCTTTGAGGCCTCACATGGCACTCTTTGGTAACCCCGCCCCAGGAGATCCCTGTAACCTCTCGCCCCCCCTCCTTCCTTCCCCCCCGTGCCTTCTGTCACTTGGCACTAAGCTGTTCCTGGGGGCCGGTGCCCTGCTGTGCCAGCCCACCCCACTGGGTCGCCGCCTGTCAGTGTGGCCTGGAGACAGCTGAGGCGTGGCTGCTATTGCCTGTAATACAGTGTGGGGCGGGGCTCCCGGTCCCGGTCCCAGCATGCACTGGGTGAGCGCACGGTGATCACGCCCGTCTGCGCTCCTGGTGACTCGCTGGGGAGACCCTCCGCTAACCTCTCCCCGTCCGCAGGGACTTCATGGACCCCACGATGGACAGCACCAAGCACATCCTGAACTATCTCATGCCCATCCTGCAGCGGGAGAGCCAGCGCCTCCATGACTTCATGCTGAGGTACCCACGGTCGCGGGGCTGGGGGGGGGGGGGGGAAGTGCGCCATGCAAGACCCAGCAGTTCCATGACTGACCTGCCCAGAGGCCCCCACCCCCACCCCACCCTAAGATGGGCCCAGGTTGGAAACAGTTGGGTTGGGCCCTACAGGTTGGGAGACATCAACAGAGCTGGTTGGGTGTGGGGCTGCAGGGGCGGGGGGCTGTGGGTCAGGATTGGAGGGTGGAGGTTTGGGGGCGTTGGGGCTGTGGGGTGGGGTTGGGGGGGCAGAGGCCTGGAGGGTGAGATTGGGGGGCAGGGGGCTGTGGGTCGGGGTTGGGAGACAGGAGTGGGGGGCTGTGGGTCGGGGTTGGGGGCGGGGGACTGTGGGTCAGGGTTGGGGTCAGATGGCTGTGGGATGGGATTGGGAGGCTGTGGGTTGGGGGCGGGGGACTGTGGATCAGGATTGGAGGGTGGGGGGTTGGGGGACTTTGGGGCGGTGGGGTTGGGGGGCAGAGGCCTGGGGGGTGAGATTGGGGGGCAGGGGGCTGTGGGTAGGGGTTGGGAGACAGGAGTGGGGGGCTGTGGGTCGGGTTTGGGGGGCGGCACGGGGGGTGGGTATTGGCAGGACGCAGGCGGGCAGCGCCTGGCAGGACCCTCTCTCCCGTGTCTGCAGAGCGGAGGTGGGGACGATCTTTGCCCTGAGCTGGCTCATCACGTGGTACAGCCACGCCCTCAGCAGCTCCCCCCACATCCTGCGTCTCTATGACTTCTTCCTGGCCTCGCACCCGCTCATGCCGGTCTACGTCGCTGCCGCGGTACGTCCGAGTGCAGCCCCGGGGCGCGGAATCGGGAGGGGGCCCTGTCCTCTTGCACCCCGCTTCCATGGGGGGCTGAGCAGCCTGCCTCCCTCGTGCCCAGAGCCAGAAGGGCCCCTTGTGATCACCCAGCCCGACGCCCCTCGAGCGCAGGCCAGCTGGGTCAGTCGCTGGAGGGGCGGCCGCGGAGTTGCTGGAGGGGGTGGGTGGGTGAGTCAGAGGGGGAGCCAGCGCTGAGCCCCGTGTCCCCGTGCGGTGCGGGATCCTGCCCCGCTAGTCCTGCCCAGTGATGATCCTCTGGCGCTTTTAGCCAGTCGAGTTGCTTAACCTGGAGTCCCAGCCCACCTCCCAGCAGGGTGACTGTTCTGTGGCTCCCAGCTCCCCCTGCACCTTGGTCACAGGGTTCTCTTCCGTCCTGTCTCTCGCTGGTGTGCGCTGTCCCTGTTCACTGTTAAACAGCGGCCGGGCTCCACCCCAGAGGTGGCTGTTTTGTCAGTGGTGTGGGAAGGTGATGGGCGGGGTGTAAACCCTAGAGCCGTGTGACGGGGGCGTGGCAGGGGCAGCACCAGGCCAGCCCTTGGCGGGGCTGGGGGTTCTGGCAAAGGCTCCAGCCCCGTAGCCGCGCTGGGAAGCCGCACACGCCCCCTGGGACAGTGACGCGCTCTCCCTGCAGATCGTCTTGCACCGGGAGGAGGAGGTGTTGGCGTGTGACTGCGACATGCCCAGCGTCCACCAGCTTCTGTCCCGAATCCCCCGGGACCTTCCCTACGAGAGCCTCCTCTCCCGGGCCCTGCGGCTCTTCCAGCGGCACCCGCAGGCCGAGTTGTCAAAGCACGCGGCTCTGCAGCACCACAAGAGGTGTGTGTGGGGGGGGGGGCGGGGAGGAGAATCGCTGCTGGACGTGCTCCCGGCCCCCAGTTGTCTCCCAGGCGTGGGGCTGCCCCGGACCCAGGCAGGAGCGTCTGGTTTAAGGTGCAACTCTCCGCTCCCCTTGCCCATGCAGCTGCTGCAGGGCCGGCCGGCTGCCCCCCTCCCCGACCATCCCTGCAGCCAGGGGCCGGGGTTCCCAAACGTCTCCTCGATTTTCCCTCGGCCCTTGGAGCAGCGAGAAAACCAGGCGGTCTGGCCGAGCTCTCGGGCACGCTGGCGGCTGCGGCGGGCGTGGGGGGGACTGGGCCCCCCCTTAGCTCGCGGTGTCTGGCAGCCGGCGGTGAGCTCGTCCCCCTCCGCTGTCACTCACACGTCCAGCCGCCCGCCCGCAGGCAGCCCTGGGGCCGAGGGGCTCCTAGACCACGGTGCTGCCAGAGCGGAAGGGCCCGGGTGGTGGGAGGCCTGGCCCCAATGGCTTTTCTGTGGGTCGCCAGCCCCTAGGCGGCGACGTAATGGCGGACATTGGAGCAGGTCCGATTCCCTCCCCCGCAGGGCAGTAACCCCAGGGCAGAGCCGAGGGCTGCACTGGCCAACAGCCAGAAGCCGGGGGCTTGCGCTCAGAGACGCCCCCCTGCCTTCTAACATGGCCGTGCAGCCGGGGAGGACAGGTCTCCCCATGCAGCGTGGCCTGGCCGGCCAGGGAGAGAGCTGCATGCTGGGACCTGTGCCGGCCACGCAACTTGGCATTAGGTGGGGAGAGCCCCAGCCGGGCCCTGGCCAGCCCTGCGCTAACCAGCTCCCTCCCGGTCTGTTCCCAGCATCTCCATCGGCTCCTTCACCGCCTTCCAGCTGGCCACGTCCCAGCAGCGCCCGGACGCCGTGCTGCGCAGACAGCGGGACGGTGCCCACGCCGAAGCCGCTGCTCTCCTGCCCGCGGCCGGGCACAGCCCGCTGGTGAAAGCGGCCGTGTGGGGGATTTCAGCCACGCTGGGGGCCGCGGCTCTGGCCGTCACACAGACTGCCCTGGAGTGGGCACCGGAGTTCTTACTGCAACTCTTCTAACACCCGCCAGGACCCTGCGGCCAGCGCCTGCACCGGGCCATGGAGCCACAGCCCTTTGGGGGGGCTGCGCCCTCGCACCTCCTCCCACTTAATTTATTGGACTCAAACGCCGGGGCAGCCGAGCTCAGACAGGCTGCGCCCAGCTCAGAGCGGCCAGTAGCCAAAGCACTAGCCACAGCGGCACGGAACTGGGCCGGGCCTTTCCTGCTGCTGCCTGAGCCGCTCATAGCCTGCAGCGGGGAGGGCTGGGATTACGCCCTGGGTCAGAGCTGGGCCTCGAACGCTGGGTCTCTCCTAGGGCTGTGGCAGGCCCAACCCCGGCTCTCACGGGGCAGCATGGAACGGTGACCTCAGGCTGCTTGCAGGGGAACAGAGCACTAATCCCCAGCCCCCCACTATGGCCCCAGGGAGCTTTCCTAGGTCCCTTTCTCCAGCCTCTGCCCCGTGGGGCTGCATGGGGGTAGGTGCTTGCACAGGACACGGGAAGAGAGCTGGCCCACACCCCAGGGGCCAGGCAGCCCCTCCTCCACTAGCAGGATGGTGTGAGCGTCTGGGCCTGTGGGTGCGGCGAGGCTCGGGAAGCGCTGTCCCAGCAGAGCGCCGGGGGGGCGCCGCAGGCCGGGGCAGCATGCGAGGATGGTGGCAGGCAGGGATCACTAGAGGCGTGAGGGCGCACGGCCGTGAGCAGAGCCTGGAAGGCAGTGAGGCAGGGTGCCCCACGCAGGCTGTGCCAGGGCAGAGAGGCCTCGCCTGGCTCGCTGCTTCTCTCCTAGTGCCTGCGTTGCACCCAGGGTCCTCCTGGCATCTCCTCTGTACCCACTCTTGCCTCGGCCCTGCCAGCCCAGGAGGGCGGGACACCGGGCCCAGGGGCTGGGACGGGCCCTTGTCTCAGGGCTTCGACTTTATTTCTTCCCCATGAAGCCAGTGCAGCACGTCAGCCGTCCCTTCCCCCAGCCCGGGGAGCAGTTAGTGGCACCTGCCTCCCCCTGCCGGTCCCAAGAGGTAGCAGCAGGACTGGGGCGGGGGGGCTCCCCCAGCTGCAGGGCGGGCGGGGGGCTGCCTGGGAAAGACCCAGCCCGGGGGGCGCTGGGTACGTGTGTGAATAAAGTGTGTGATCCTGGCCCCCCGTCTCTCATTGGCTGGGGGGGTGGGGTTGAGGGAAGCAGGTCCAAGGGTTAGAGCAGAGGGCGAGGGGGCAGGAGGGCTGGGTTCTGCTCGCCCTTCACGGCCTCGGTGGCTGGGCAGAGCCCGAGAGAGGCCGGCTTCCGTGGTTCTGGGGTTAGGGGAGCTCAGTGCGAGCCCCTGGGGCCTGAGCTACCCACCCCCAGGTGTAGTCCATGGCAGCTTTGGGTGCCCAGTACCTTGCCTGCCTCCCGAGAGCTGCCCCTGGGTGGGCAAGGAATTGCTGGGCCGGGGGCCGTTTGCCAAGCGGCTGGCTGGCCTAGGGTGGAAACGCTCCCTGCTGGCGGAAGCTCTCTGCTTCTCCTGTGGCGTTTTGGGGGCGTTGTGAAGCCAGACCCTGCGTGGAGCGGGATCATTCCGGGGTTGGGGTGCTCGGTGCCACACGTGGGTGGAGAGCCTGTGCCGCCGGTGTAGGGGACTTCACTGGGGATCGGCAGCCCCTCCTGCACTGGGCTCACCAGGGAAACAAGGGGGCTTCCTGGGCTAGCCTGAGCCTGTTGGAGCAGCTCTGGGAGCCGGACCCCACCCACGGAGAAACTTTCCTACCCCCCGGCCAGGCTGGCTGTAGGCGCCGGTACAACTGCCTGGGTGGCATCTGGCAAGAGCTTTAAGCCTCTCTCCTGTACCCGGCCCCAAAGCCCCACAGGCTCTCGGCCCCCCACTTGCAAGGACCCAGCACAGACACCAGCTTTTAATCCATTCGGTGTGTACCAAGTTACATATTGTATCATTCTAGTTTTTTAATTAAAATGTCAGGAGGTATCAAGTCGAATGCCCAAAAGTCTACGTACGTTGCATCAACCCTATTACCTTTGTCAACCAAATTTATAATCTCATCCAAAAAATATCAAGTTAGTTTGACAGAATCTATTTTCCATAAACCCAGGTTGATTGGCATTAATTATGTCACCCTCCTTTAATTCTTTATTAATCGAGTACCGTATCAGTGCTCCACTATCTTCCCTGGGATAGATTTCAGATTGACAGGCCTCTAATTACCCTGATCAGCCTGTTTGCCCTTTTTAAATATTGGCGTAACATCAGCTTTCTTCTTGTCTGCTGGAACTTTCCTGGTCTTCTAAAACATTGAAAATCAACATTAATGGTTCAATGAGCTCCTCAGCCAGCTCTTTTAAAACTCTTGTATGCACGTTACCAGCTGATATTTAAATGTCTAACTTTTGTAGCTGCTGTTCAACAGCCTCCTGAGAGCCTAGAGGACTGGAGCGAGCGTTATATGGGATGACACCTTTTTTTGACAGAACAAAAATATTTATTGAACACTTCTGCCTTTTCTGCATTATTATTGATAAGTCTACAATTTCCATCTAGTAATGAATGGACAATTCTTTTTGTTCCTGATATGCTCCTTATTGTCCTTAATTCTGCTGGCCATAGAGTTCTCCTTGTGTCCTTGTGCTTCCCTTATTCATTTTCTACAGTTCCTAGTTTCTGATTTATATTTAGCCATTTCTGCTCCTTTCTGACTGCACTGAATCCACTTGACAAGAAACAAGTGCATTAAGGATGGAGAAAATAAAAACAAGGGGTTTTGTTTTGTTTTAAATAATTTATTTGAACTGGCCACCCTTACGGTTCCCATTCAAATTCCACTAATGTTGGCTAAGAGATGTGATCATTTCTGGAAACCTTAAAAGAATGTCCACCCCCTGCCTTGTGCCAGACACTTAGCAGCTAGGTAATGATGTTCTGAGCACTGCATGTAACCTGGTCAGTGAGGGGACGGGAGTGCACACTGGGCTAGTGAAATATTTATTTATACGCCTATAATGCTCCAGTTCAGGGGGAATCTGGACAGGCAGGTGACAGCGGCTTCCTAGATATCAAAACAAAACACACACACTCTCTTTCTGGTGCCAGTCCGAAGTGGCACCGCTGTTTTGCCAGGCTGGGAGGCTAGCAAGGCAAAAGGGTTATAAACAGTTCAAAGGGGACCGTATTCCTTAGCCGGGAATGAGTCACCTGGGGCTGTCCAGGTGCTTTGGGAGGGAGACAAGCCAGCAGAGAAAGTCAAGAGGAAGTTCATCTTTCCAAGGTCCCTGGGCATGGAAAAGAGGGAGCCTCCCGGGAAGCCGCTCTGTGCGTACCCTGAATTATTGTGTGGAAGGTATATTTTATCTGAAATACTTTTGTTCTCAATAAATGATTCTTTTGCTTAAAGGAGGCCATTTGGTCACTGTCGCGCCCACGGGCATTGCCCTCAGGGCAGAGACTTGCAAGGTCTACACCGAAGTCAGACCTGCTGAGGTAACGCACACGGGATACATGGGGCTGCCCCCCAGGCTCTGGGTTGAGAATGGGAGAATTGCACCCATCTGTCCTGATGGCTTGAGGCCTGAAACCTGAGCAGGGGGGACCTCAGTGAGACCAGGAGAGGGGTGAGGTTTCCCCAGGCACCCTGATTTGAGACCTGTCAGCATTTCTAGAAACTTGACAAGGCGTTCCAAAGAGCACCTTGCGGTCATAGTCAGCCTAGTGGGAAGTTTTATTTTTCTTAAAGATATAAAATCTGAGCCTTCCCTCCGACTCACATGCCAAACCTCCAACCCACACCCAAAAAGTGAGGGCTGAGAATCAGCAGCTGGCAAGAGCAGAGTGAACCAGCAATGCCAAGACAGGAGCTGCGTCGTCGGACCAGTAACCTAAGCAAAGCGCTCGGAACTAATGCAGGAGTGAAACTGGTCAAGCAGTTCATTGTAAATGACATTTATGGAGGATATTTTGGTATTTTGCCTACCACTTATTCGTAAATTCATTTTTGTGGTTATTCAGCCGGCTCTGTGCGTCCGTCCATCTCCACGTTAGACACCCGAGGCATGTCTACACTACAAAATTAAGTTGTCCTCACTTAGGTTGGTGTACAGCCGCTGCTGTAGTTACATCACTTGTGTGCGTGTGTACACTTTGCTCCTTGTGTTGACGGTGCGTGAACTCACCAGGCGCACTTGCACTGGGATTAGTCCCCTCTGTTCGGCACTGGTGAAGCCACATCTGGAGTATTGTATCCAGGTTTGGGCCCCGCACCACAGAAGGGATGTGGACAAATTACGTCGGCAGGAGTGAAATTTTAGTGTAGCCCTTTACAGAGTTAGGGTGACGTCAGCTGCCTGGCATCGACCTGACGCTGTGTGTAGCCCAGGGCTCAGTCGTTAGTCGGAGCTCCAACTCGTTAACATACCACTGTGTGGGCTTATCCTAGCAACACATTAAACACACCGGGGTTAGGGCAGCAGCAAGACCCCTGTTTAATAAAGGTCCAACCCAATTCCCACAGAGGTGAAGCGTCTCATTGACTTCAAGAGCTTGTCGGAGCAGAGCTCAGGGAAGAGTTTCTTTGTGGGGAAAAAACAGCTGGGCCGTGCAGACTAGAAGGAGCAATAGGGAGCAGCCCATATGCTAATAAAACTATAACCCTTCTTTGCAACAGGGGCCAAACATTAGCCGAACAGCCAGCAATGTCTCTGCAACTGCCAGAAAGACCCCCACCGACCTTTACAGGTGTATGTGTGATGGAGGAGAGTTAACATTTTTAAAGGACCGTTTTCCTTTGTTCAAAATAGATCCAGACCAGCCGGTTATATGCAGAGAGCAAGTTACCACGAAAATACCTTTTCTAAAATCCTTTCCCAGCAACAGCCTGCCCTGCTGTCCCACTAAGGCCCGGTCGATATTACAAACGCTGAGCCGGGATTGCTCTGCCTAGTGCAGAGCTGTGTATGCCGACAGGGAGAGTTTCTTCTTTGGCCTAGTAACTGTGACCCTGGGAGCCCAGGGGCCAGCTCATGCCAAGGTCCCATGTGTCAACGCAACACTGACAAATGCGTCTCTGGAGCCAGCTGGCTCACCCGCGCGTTGGAATTGTTCAAACAGGTGTCGGGAGTCCAAGACTGCGCTTTGTGGATTGCTCATGAGCGGCTCACAGGTAACATCTGTAGCCCCTAGTGCAAGGGACTGTCTGAGCGTGTGAGCCTCTGTGCCCTGTGTCACGGAGTATAGGGGAGTCCGGCCCTGCACCCCTCTTCCCCGAATTCACTGGGAGTCTCAGCCAGTCAGTAGAACAGAAGGTTTATTAGAGATGCCAGGAACACAGTCCAACCAGAGCTTGTCAGTACATCCAGGACCCCTCAGTCGGGTCCTTCCGGGGGGCAGGGAGCTTAGACCCCAGCCTAGGGCTCCCTGCATTTCGCCCCACAGCTCCAACCGGGGCAGGGAGGCCAGACCCTGTCTGCCTCTCTCCCTCTTCTCCGGCCAGCTTCCAACTCAAACTCTCCAGCCCCTCCTCCGCCTTTGTCTGCTTCCCGGGCCAGGAGGTCACCTGATCCCTTTGTTCCAACACCTTCAGCTCCCACCTTTGCCGGGCAAGGGGCCGGGCCATCTGTTGCCAGGAGACAGAGCCATTCTCTGTGTCCAGGCCTCTGCCTTCTAGGGCTTTGTAACAATCATGCACCGTTGTCCCACCACCTAGATACTCAAGCACCGCATAGGGGAAACTGAGGCACCCACACAGTACTCAGGGAAACCTTAACTACAGTCCTAGTTCGTCACACCCTGTAACTCACCAGGCAGGAGAGAGCCATTAAGCAGTGAGAAGTGCCGGCTCCAGAGGCAGGCGCTGCGCACGTCCTGCCCCGCAGGGATGGCCCATGGACACCAGAGGGACCGTGTGAAACATTAGAGAGGACAAAAGCCCTTGTTGCTCTGCTCTTCCCCACCTCCGTGAAGCTGAGTCATGCAAGTGGATTCCTCCCAATAATCCCATCAGCTGAGTTCACAGCTCAAAGCACATGGGGGGAGGGGAATAAAAACCCCTGACAGAGAGGGACTGGATCTCATTGCTGCTTGGACTCTGGAGGGGCAGGTTTCTAAGCAGAAGCAAGAGATCCCCAGGGCTCAGCCTGGGTCAGCCCTAAAGGATGTCTGGAGCTTACTTATCATAGAAGCTTCTATTCCCTTTTGAAACCCACAGCTGTAGCTTATGTGTGTATGTATATTTGCCTTATTTAACCTTGGCAAGAACTCGCCTGTTTCCTTTTCCTGTGTAATAAATCTGGGTATAGTTTTATTACAGGACTGGCTACGCGCGTGGGCTTTGGTGTGAGAGCTAAAGCGCAGGGGACCTGGGGTGAGTGACGGGTCCTTGGGGACCGGGAGTAACCTGACTATTGCTGTATCCTTGGGGCAGGGGCCCAGCTATCCCACCGGCAGCTCACCTGGCTGGCAGGACAGATGGGGGCGCCCCAGGGGCCTGTCTGTGACTCCCGGGTTCGGCTGTGGTAGGGCCTGAGGAGCTCACACATGGTAGCTGGTTGGTGAAATCGAATGCAGAACTCACAGGCAATGCGGGGTCGGTGCCGGGTCCCCAGTTCTCTGCCCTGGAGTCACGGCGGGCAGCGTTACACTATCACCCCCCGCCCAGCCTTCTGTTGGCACCGTTGTGTCTACACTGGGGGTTTTCCCAGCACGGCTCTGGCAGCCAGGGAGTGTGGTTGTTCCCCGCCGTCCAGCACAGCCAGGCTGACAAACCATTGTAACGTAGCCCCAGCCCAAAGGCAGGGGAACAGTAGCCACAGTGAGGTAGCCATTCACTTCTGCTGAAAGAGAAGCAAGAGCTGCCGGCAGGGGCCGGAGGGCTGGCGAGGGTCACTCCTCCAGGAGGATGTTCTGTTCTGTTTCTTGCATTTGCCCAGGAAGTCGCGGTCGCTGGCACATTTCGCTTCCTTTCTCTTCACCTTGTGGAGTTTCCATTCAGACGGCAACATCCAGGCTCTCCCTGCTCCTAGCACTGCAGTTGTACCTGCGTTGGGCCCGGGATGTTAATATGCGAATACCCTGGGACCGACAAAGCTACACCACCACTGCAAAACCCAGGAGTTCTAGTCAGAGAGCGGGGCCGGGGGAGGGAGCCCGGCTTGGGGGAAGTAGCACGCGAACACCACCCGGCCAGTAGCGAGCTCTGTTTTCCAAGTCTCCCCTCAAACAAGGGCAGGATTTTGCTAGATTTCTAAGCACGAGCCCAATGAACATAGGGCCCCCCCGCTCCTGCTAGGCGAGTTTTAATTTATTTTTAATTTCAGGCTTAACTAAATGTTTGCTCAATACTGTACCTGCTCTCCCAGCTCAGGAAGCGTTACTTATAACATGGTAACGGAAACCTGCACGTTGCTACCCTGCCCTTCAGCGCCCAGCGGGAGAAAGAGACCAAGAATTTAGGACGCCCTGCAGACTGGTGAACCTCCCTCTACCATGAGTCACATTCAGCAAACCAGCCAGCCACGCCCAGGACTCTGATCATCGTTAAAAACAAGAAAACGCCGCAGGGTTGGGGGGTCACACTGTCTGGAGAGTCACAAGAGGGGCCCTGGTAAGGAAATTCAGAGCAACCCTGAACTATACACACCCCTCTGCAAGAGGTTCCAGAAAGAAGAGATCTGACCACATCCAGCCGCACAACGTATTGTATTATTCAGAGTCGAGTACAAGACATCAGTGTCGGAAATGGGGAACGAGACCTCCTGGGTAACTTCACTTTATTTTCTATGACGTCAAAGAAGGGCTGCTTACAGTTGATGGCATATTGACAAAAGGAAACTCCATCAGTGCGGTTGTATGTACCTGCTACAGCCTCCGAGTGCATGCTACTGAATTCACGTTTTCCTATTACTGTTTCATAAGTGCAAACTCTACCATAGACACACCAGAAGAGTCTGAGCAGGGGGTTGGACTAGATGACCTCCTGAGGTCCCTTGCAACCTGAGATTCTATGATTCTATGATTCAGAACCAATCGAAGGAGACTTTCATCTGATGAGCTCTGATCATCATGCACTAATTTTGTCATGTCGTTTGGATCTTGGATGCTCAGCTGAGGTCTTTCTCCAAATGTTAATCTTTAATCGGCAGAATATTGGCCCTTCAGCTTCAGACATTATTACTTTGCATGTAAAATAGCAGTTTAAACTCCTTTGTTGTTTTACTCTGCAGTTCCAACAGGCTGTATAATAAAAATAGTTGTATTCCTGGTGATAACCTCAATTGTTCTCTATTATGCTCCCTTCGCACTTTCAGAGAGAAGATCACTCGTTAGTTGATCATGTCCAGATGTGTCTCTCCCTGTCTGTTAGAAGATCTATGCTCTACAGCCCTGTACTATTGCTAACTGAACTAGGGGTATTGCATTGTGGTCATTAACAGCTGTGATCACAACAGCCATCCTAGTTCATATTCCGCCCCACCCAGAGAGCCAACGCCAACCCTGCCTCAGGCTGGGACGTGACTGACACAACGGATAATGGAGGACAAGATACCAAGTCAGTTATCCATGCACATGAAGTCACTTGCTTATGTAAACATCATTGCATTCGCGCACTTCACATATCTACCTAACGGACCGGTGGCACAACCTGGATAACCGCTCAGATTATGAATCGTGTGTAGATTTATGTAAAGAAACTGCCCTGAGTTACTCTGCCAAGTAGCAGGTGCTAAGGGCCAGTGACACTTACTAACCCTGCGATTCAAAACACCCAAACCCAAACCACCCTTGTTTGCGCAGCCCCGAAGCTCTCGCTTTGACTTCGGGGGTTTGTCTACACAGGGAACTGCGCTTCTCAAATAACGCCCCCTGTAGACAACTCGTAGGCAGCGTTCCCAGGCCCTGTAGTGCACTACACCTCACTACATCTCCCTATTCTTAAGGCCTCCTCACCGGGGAATAGGGAACCGGAAGCTCCCATTTTCTATTGGCACACAGGCAAGGGCCAAATGGAGCTATTTTGTTACAGCGCTTTCAAAGTGATTATTCAGCCTTACGCAAAATCGCTAAGAAACAGCAACCTCCTAAATTCCAGGGCAGTCTAGTTTCTACAACAAATCACCTGTCAACACATGCAAGAGGTGCGATGACACCTAACCCCTGGTGTAGAGGATTCAGACGAGGGGAAATACGTTTGGCAGAGTAAGGCCGGGTCTACACTAGGAATTGACACCAGTGTAGCTGTGTCTGTCAGGGGTGGGGAAAATCCACATGCCGGAGCGATGTAGCTAGACTGACCCAGCCCCTGGGGAAGACAATGTGAGGTGGCGGCAAAATTCTTCCATCAACCCAGCTACCACGGCTGGGGAGGTGGATTAACTCTGCTGATGGGAGAATCCCTCCATGGGCCTAGGTAGTGTCTGTGCTGAATTCCTACAGAGGTGCAGCTCCGGCATTACTCTACGCTAACCACCTACATTTACCAGAGTGCCCTTTACGGGCAATTACTTTCGAAAAAGATCTTTGTGAAGCAGCTTGAAGTCTGCCTTTCCCAGGCCTTATGTGTCTGTGCTTTTTTACTGTAACTCCTACAGCCAGCCACGATTAATGCCAAGTGAACGAAAGAAGAATATTTTCTAGCTAGAACTTGCTGTTAACCGCCAGCCAGGAAGGAAATGTATTGCAAGTGATCCTGTTTGACTCTAATGACGCCGGCTCCCTCTCCATTTCACTTTACTGGCATGTCCTAACAAACACCAGTTCCTAAAAACCAGTTCTCCAGGGGCCTGAGGTCCCGAGAGGTCACCTACATGCTGCTCAGTGAAAAGTCAGCACCGGAGATCTCTGCATTTAGAAAAGAAACCCAACCCCAGACTAATTGCTATACCTCTGTCTAGCCAAGGCTGGCAAAGTCACACGTCAGAATGGATGAGGAGTTTAACAAAGGGAGAAGAGACTGGTATCACAGCCTCCTGCTAGCAGAGAGCTGCCTGGTGCAGACAGGAGAGGCCGAAGAGAAGAGAAGAGACGCTGCAGCCGAGCAGGGAGAGGGCTGGCAGCAGGGTGGGGAGGGATAGCTCAGTGGTTTGAGCATTGGCCTGCTAAACCCAGGGTTGTGAGTTCAATCCTTGAGGGGGCCATTTAGGGATCTGGGGCAAAAATTGGGGGTTGGTCCTGCTTTGAGCAGGGGGTTGGACTAGATGACCTCGTAAGGTCCCTTCCAACCCTGAGATTCTGTGATTCTGTGATTGGCCACCAGGGCTCAGGCTGGCACCTGTTCTACAGCAGAGGTCCCTAAACTGTGAGCAAGCCACCCCCCGTGGGGGGGCACAGAGACATGTGCGGGGGGGTGCAGCAGGGCCCGGCCAGCCCCTATGGAGGGTGGGAAGGGAGCGCCACCCAGTCGCGCTCCGCTCCAGCCCCGACCCCAGCCATGCTGCCAGGCTTGGCCCCTGGAGCCATTCCTGGACCCAGCTACAGCCCCAACCTCGGCCCCCTTCCCCCGTCCATCCACCCCCCCACCCCCCCGCCCAGGAGCCGAGACAGCTGCTGTGCTCCTGCGTCAGCACCGCCAGCCCCCAGCCATGGAAAACCATGAGTCCGACCCTCGAAAACCCTGAGATTGGCCCAAAATATCATGACTTCAAACAAACAATCCAGGGATGTTTGGGGTCCGTCTTTTGCCTTTTTAACTCCCCTCCCCTCCTCGGCTGGGCAGCGGGTGAGGCTTTGGGGTTGAAATATCAAACACACACTGCTCCAGCCCTCTCTCCTGGCTGGAGACTCCATCACCCCTGACCTGGGGGGCAGCTAGCCACTTCCTAGCACCGTCTTCACTTCTCTGCCTCCTGCTGCCCTGGGGCGCCTCTGTGGGCGGGTCTCAGCAGCCCCACATCCCCCCCTTCCAGGCTCCTCTCTCTGCTATGGGGTCACACCACGGCAGGGCAGGGCTGTGTCCTCAGCCCCGCTGTCCTCGCCCAGTGCTCTGCCCAGCCCTGAAAGTCATGGGTGCGAATGAGCCTCTCATGGTGTCATGACAGCACCTCCTGGAGGCAGCAAAATCCCAGGGCTCAAGATCAGTTACTGAGATCTGCTGACGCTGTGATGTGGCCTTCCCCTGGCTAGGGTGACCAGATGTCCCAATTGTATAGGGACAGTCCTGATTTTGGGGTCTTTTTCTTATACAGGCTCCTATTACCCCCCACCCCCATCCCGATTTTTCACACTTACTGTCTGGTCACCCTACCCCTGGCTGCTCGGAGGGGACGCCTCTTCCTCCCACACACACGCAGGCTGGGGGAGCTGCTATCCGATCCCCTCCATTTCCCACCCCATCACTGTCCTCTGCACCCCCCCAGCAAACCTCCCACCCCCCACATCCCCTGCAGCCCCCAGCCTCCCTCCCACCCACCTCATCCCCTGCACCTCCCCATCCCCCTTTTCCAGGGTCTCTGCTGCTCCTCACAGGCCCTGTGTCCCGTCCAGCCCCTGACCCCCGTTGCTTGTGTCAAAGCTTCAACCGCCTACAGAAGCGGGGGAGATGGCAGCCATCTTTATTAAGGGCAGCCTCCCTCCCACATCCAGCTGGACTAGAGGGAAACGGTGGCCATCTTGCCGGCTTCAGCCCCATTGGCGTGAAGTGGGAGCTGGTGCCTCTGCCCCCTCCTCTCCCCACAGAACCTGCCTCCTTCTCCTGCCCCGTCCCATGGCTTTATGGTTCCACCCCCACTGGTGGGGTCTCCTGCCCTGCGCTGTGTCTCTCCCGGGGAAGGAGACCCCTTTCCCCTGTCGGCAGACGGGAAACGGGGACTGGATGCCCTTAGGACGGAGGTGGCTGAACTGTGGCTACAAATCCCAGCATGCGGCCGGGCCCCTAGGCTCTCTGGTCTGCACCTACTTCTGTGTTACAAGGTGGGGTGGCATGTTCGGGGTGGGGGGTTCCAGCTAGCTGCCCTGCCTGGGAGAGGGGTCTGTCTGCCTAGCACAGACCCCCTTCCCACGGCTGCCGGATTCCTCCTCCCCACCCCACGCCCAGGGTGCAGAAGGAGCAGGCGGGGTGCCGGGGTGAGGGGCTCAGTCGATGGGCCGAAACGTGAGCAGCGGCGGCTTCTCCGGCATGAGGATGAACCCGAAGACGGTTTTAATGTCTGCCTTGGACACGGTGTCGATCCGGAAGTTCCGCAGGACCTGCAAGGAGACGGGCAGCCAGTGTGAGCCCGGAGCAGCCTGGCCTGAGCGACAACAGGGGGGCAGGGCTGCTGGGCGACCCAGAGGCTGCAGGGCGTGGGGCTGGGATGGGGTCGCACTGGGCCGGTCACTCTTGACTGTGGCTGACAGGGCTACGGGGCCGGCTCTGCCCAGGTCAGACGGAACAAGAGGAATCCAAGCTCCTAAATAACCCGACTTCTGACGGCCGAGGAGCAGCGCCGGGGGGAGCCCTGGCCTAGGGAAGGGGGCTGTGAGTCAGGACTGAGGTACATAGCGCGGAGCTGAAGGGAGTCCGGGGTAGCAGGGGACAGGGGGCTGGGGGTGAGGGACGGTGGCCAAGCGGTGTGGGAAGGTCACAGTCTCTGACAAATACTTGCTCCTTTTCTTGAAGTACCAACAAATAAGCTGAGTTGTGTAAAGTTTGGCCAAAGTACAGAGCCCCTGACCTCGGGCCAGCCCCTGGCCTGCCCCCCGGCTGCCCCCAGGCCTGGCTCTCCGGCAGTCAGCCCTGCCGCCCCTCGCCCCTGACCTCGGGCCAGCCCCAGGCCTGCCCCCAGGCTGCCCCAGGCCTGGCTCTCCGGCACTCAGCCCTGCCGCCCCTCGCCCCTGACCTCGGGCCTGCCCCAGGCCTGCCCCCAGGCTACCCCCAGGCCTGGCTCTCCAGCAGTCAGCCCTGCCGCCCCTCGCCCCTGACCTCGGGCCAGCCCCTGGCCTGCCCCCCGGCTGCCCCCAGGCCTGGCTCTCCGGCGCTCAGCCCTGCCACCCCTCGCCCCTGACCTCAGGCCAGCCCCTGGCCTGCCCCCCGGCTGCCCCCAGGCCTGGCTCTCCGGCGCTCAGCCCTGCCGCCCCTCCCCATAGCTGCTCCCCAACTCACGTGCATGAGGAACAGCATCATTTCGGTCTCCGCCAAGCGGCGGCCGATGCACTGCCGGGCCCCGAAGCCGAAGGCCAGGGCCTTGAAGCTGTTGTCCTCCTTGCTCAGCCAGCGCATGGGGTCGTAGCGCTCCGGCTGGCTGAACACCTCGGGGCTCCGGCCCATGGCGTACAGCCCCACCTGGCACAGGGTCTGTGGGGCAGCAGAGGGGAGACGTATGGACCTGGGTGGCCACTTGGCTCCACCCATCAGCTGTGAGCTCACTTGCCTAAGGAGAGCGGACGGGCTTAGACCTCCATCGTTTCACAGCTGCTGCTTTGTCAAACAGAAGTCAGGGGGGTCCTCTCCCCCCAGCCCATGCTGGCGCAGACCATGGGCCCTTGTGGCCAGGAGGCTTTGGGGTTGGAGTTCGTTAATTTCCCTGCAGCGTATCAGTAAAGCCCGAAACCGACGGGCAGCGGGGAGAGGGGGAGGGTAACTCGCCATGCGGCTGCTGAGGGAGCTTCCCCTCCCTGCCCTGTCTCACTCCCCCCTGGGCAGGGAAGGTGGATGGCGCTGCACTGATGGGTGGGGGGCAGGAGGGGAGCAGAAGGCTGCACCCCAAGAGTACTGGCTTCCCCAGCAGACAGAGCCCCCCGCTTACCCCGCCAGCCCTTCAGCTTGGCCCTGTCCACTTCCCCTGTGAAATATCACTGGGGTCCCCCAAAAGTCAAAGAACGGGCGAAACGCGAATAGCGGTTTTCTCAAAACCCAGGATTTGTTTCAGCAAAGCAGGAAATACGGATGCTGAAAGGCTCTGTCCCCGCCGGACCCCGTCGCACGTTGCACGGCCCTTCGGGTGCCCTGCCCCCCATCACGGCCGGTCCCTGCGGCTTCAGGGGCCGTTGTGCCAAGCTGGGGCTGGGGCACGGGGTGTGAGGCTCCCTTACACCCCCCCAACGCTCTGCATGGGCGTCCGAGCAGCCAGCCTGGCCCCCGGGACAGTGACCGTCCCCCCTTCCTGGGGGCAGTGCCGGGCAGAGGGCACCTCCCGGCGCAGAGAATGGGGGCAGGGGCAGAGGAGCAGGGACTCACCCCAGCCGGCACGCGGTAGTTCTGGAGCACCACGTCTTTGGCCGGGTAGCGCTGCACCGTGATGCCCACAGGGTAGAGCCTGCCAAGGGAGCCCCCCGTCAGCTGCCTGTCCCCTGTGCCCCCCTCGTCTGGCCCCTGGGGGGAGCCCCATGTCACTGCCCTTCCTTCACCCATGGCTGCCGCTTAGCTTTGAACCCCCCGCCCGGCCCCCGTGTTCCCTGCTCACCCCCCAGCCGTCTGTGCCCCGCAGTGTCGTCTGCCCCTGAGCAGCCATGGCCGCGCCCTCTCCCCGCCTCGTGCCTTGTCAGCCCCCCCCCCCGTAGGGACCCCTGGGCTGGGCTGGCCCCCTCCTTTCCCCCACCCCTCCAGGGGCAGCCCCCGGAGCCTGGCTCCTCGGCCCTCACCTCAGCGTCTCCTTGAGGGTGCTCTTGAGCAGGGGCATGGAGTTCAGCACCTTGGAGAGCTCCCGTGGCCCCTGGGCCTCGGCCTCGGCGATCTCCCGGCGGATGGCCGTCTGGACGCTGGGGTTGCGGGCCAGCTCGAAGAGGGTGAAGAGCAGCGGCATGGCGGTCTGGGCCAGAGGGGAGAGTCAGAGCCGGGGCCCGCCCACCCCCGCGCCTCACCCGGGGGCCCAGCCACAGATGCGTCTCCCTGGCCGGCCCCAGGGGCCCGTGCGGGAGGGTCCCGGTCGCGTTGGCCAACCCAGTGTTCTCAGCCCCTGGAAAATCCCCGGCCTGGTTGGGCTCAGTCGTATTCTCCTCTGCTCTGTCCCCCGGCCCCATTCTCTGCGCTCTGGGCCTGTTCCCCCCAAATCACCCCGCTCCCGCCATGGGGTTCGAACCCCCTGGGTCACAACAGACCCCTTCACCTAGGTGCTTCCCCCCGGCCCCTCCGGCCCTTCCCTGAGCATTTCCCAGCATGGCCACCCCCTTGCAGGATCCAGGTGCCCTGAGTTGGGGGGGACCCTGCAGGGCCCCACCACGGGGAGCTCTCTGCCTACACCCCCCCCCCCAGACATGCTGTGCCCCTTTGCTGTCCCCTCGGTCCCTCGGCTGTTCCTGTTCCCTCCCACTGGGGGTCTGCCCCCCCCCATGAGTATTAGCTGTGGGACTCTGGCCTGAGTCCAGTATTGCTCCCCAAGCCGGTCTCGCGTTTCTCCAGGGCCCCCGGGAGCATTTCTCGGCCCCGTAGATTTAGCAGGCTGCTCGGGCGGGTCTCTATTAGGCCCAGCCCAGGGCTGAGCCCTGCCGTGCTCACCTCGACACAGCCCTGGCCGTGCCCTGGCCAAGCTGACTGGGAAGGACACCAGCGGCCTCACGAACGGGCCGTTCTCTCCCATGCCCGAGTGGGGATGACGCCAACCGGGCCCCCCGGGAATTGAACCGGGCGCCAGAGGGTGCACTAGAGACCCAGAGGAGTCAACAGGGTAGGTCGGGAACCCGGCAGAGCCATGTGGCAAGGAGGGAATCCCCCACTCAGTGCCACGGGGTGGGACCTTCCCCACCAGGGCCCCAGGCTGGCTCCTGGCTGCAGCGGCGGGCACCGAGACTCCCGGGAGCGGGGAGCCACGGCCCAGGCCAGGGAAGGCCCCAGCGCTCTGGGAGCTGGCCCGGGGCTGCTGCCGGCCTGCCAGAGGGGAGGGTGCCGGGCGCTCACCGTGTCCACGCCGCCCGCGGTGAACTCCGTGATGTTGGCCTTGATGGAGTCCAGCGGCAGCTCCGCCTGCATGAGCAGCTCGGCCATGATCCCCGAATACTTCCGGGGCTGCCCCAGGCAGAACTCCTGGTAGATGTTCTGGATACACTTATCGGCTGGGGGACGAGCGCGGGGCAGTGAGCGACTCCTCCCAGCCGGCCACGCGCAGCCAGGGCCACAGTCCCCCCTGAGCCCCCGGGCAGGGAACACGCCAGAGCCCCAGGCGCTAGGGACAGGCACATGCCTGGGCCCAGGAGAGCAGAGCAGGCAGGGACCATCCTCTGGAGCCTCAGAAACCCCGAGGAAAACGGGGGCTTCCCCGCGCTGGAGAAGGGGAAGCGAGAGGGCAAGTGTCCAGAATCCCACAACTGCAGAGCCGCAGACAGAACCCAGGAGTCCTGGCTCCCAGCGCCCCCCAACTAAACAGACCCACTCCCAGAGCCAGGAACGGAACCCAGGAGTCCTGGCTCCCAGCGCCCCCCAACTAAACAGACCCACTCCCAGAGCCAGGGACGGAACCCAGGAGTCCTGGCTCCCAGCGCCCCCCAACTAAACAGACCCACTCCCAGAGCCAGGAACGGAACCCAGGAGTCCTGGCTCCCAGCGCCCCCCAACTAAACAGCCCCACTCCCAGAGCCAGGGACGGAACCCAGGAGTCCTGGCTCCCAGCACCCCCCAACTAAACAGACCCACTCCCAGAGCCAGGAACGGAACCCAGGAGTCCTGGCTCCCAGCGCCCCCCAACTAAACAGACCCACTCCCAGAGCCAGGGACGGAACCCAGGAGTCCTGGCTCCCAGCGCCCCCCAACTAAACAGACCCACTCCCAGAGCCAGGAACGGAACCCAGGAGTCCTGGCTCAAGCTCGGAGGTTCTCCCCACTGGCCGTTTCTGCTCCGGGAAGGGGGAGGAAGCGTGTGGGGGCGCAAGGGGCCGTGGGGAGTTTGCTAGAGGCGGTGACATGCAAGCCCCACGGTGCTCCGGCAGCTGCGGCCCAGCCTGACTCTGGGGCGCGCTTTGGAGACGGTCTTGCCGTTGCTTTGCTGCGGGGAGCTGGTTACGTCTCAGGCGGGCAGCTCCTGGTCCGACCGGCGCTGCGGGGATTCTCTCATTGCCCCAGCCGGGCACTGCGGGGGGACGGGGCTGTGTGACCCGGGGGGCGAGCTCATTGCTAAGAGGTGACGTTCCGACCTGTCCCACATGCCAAGGGTGGGGTCGGGCGCCCCTAGGAGGGCAGCCCCTGCCGTGGGGCCCGAGGCCTGTTCATAGAATATCAGGGTCAGAAGGGACCTTAGGAGGTTCTAGTCCAACCCCCTGCTCAAAGCAGGACCAATCCCCGATTTTTGCCCCAGATCCCCAAATGGCCCCCTCAAGGATTGAACTCACAACCCTGGGTTTAGCAGGCCAATGCTCAAACCACTGAGCTATCCCTCCCCCACTGAGCTATCCCTCCCCCAACTGCAGAGCCCTCCTCCTGTGGCAGGAGACCCCCTGGGGTGCCCCACTGCTTCATCCAGCGGGGCCCCTGCCCCCCCGGCTCACCGTGCTTGAAGATGGTGTCCCAGGCCTCGATGTGGTCCCTCCACAGCTTGGCGTTGACCCAGCGCATGAGGCCCGGGGGGATGAAGAGCAGCGGCAGGGTGGTCCGCAGCATGGTCTCCACGGCGCCGATGAACCGCTGCGACTCGGCGTTGGGGCTTTCCTCCAGCAGCCCCAGCCGCTCCCCGTACAGGACGTAGCTGCTGGCTGGCCGGAGGGGAGGGGGACCGTGAGCTCCACGTCCAGCTCGGGAGCCGGGGGCAACCTGCCCCCACGCACGCAGCGCGGCAGAGCCGAGCCAGGGATCGAACCCAGGCGTCCTGGACTGGCGGCGAAGCTCTAGGCCACCCCCTCCCTCCGCGGCTTGCCCCTCGGCTCCCCGCCAGCGTGTTCGGGGCCCCTCCGCACCACAACCAGCGAGCTGCGGCACACTGCTCCGGGGCCGTGGAGCGGTGTCCGGCTCGCCGGGCTATGGCAGGCAGGAGCCCAGTCTGCACAGGCCTGCGGGGCCGCGGCTGGGCCGGAGGAGGGCTCACCCCGACCTTGGCCTGGTGCGGGGGCGGTTTGCTGGGAGTCCCCGGGCCCGGCTTGTCTACATGGAGCAGGAGGTGGGGACCCAGAGCTCCTGGATGGGGTGCAATGGTCCCAACTTCGTCCCCGCCCAGCGAGCCTGGACCCGGGACAAGCCAGGCAGAGCCCGGCCGGGGGCACCCGCGGAACTCACAGGGGCAGGGCTTTGCAGTGCCCACGTTGGCCACGGGGCGTCGCTCCAATGCCAGGACACCCAGGGCCCTGGTGCGAGGACCGGGAGCCCCCGGCATGGCCCACAGCTCCCCCCCGCACCTACCCTCCAGGGTGAAGCGGAAGAGGTCACTGTAGAGGTCGATGGTGAGCGAGCGGCGCGTGTTCTTGCTGATGCGCCGGTGCATGAGGGTGACAAAGTCCTGGGCCACGGTGTCGAGGAAGGGCAGGAATTTCCGGGCGCCCGCAGGGCTGATCACCTCCTTGTTGAGGATTAGGCGGTCCGAGCGCCACTCCTCCCCGTTCCTGGGGGCGGGAGAGCCGGTGAGGGACACTGCCCGGGCTGTGTGTCATCAGCCCCGCACTGCCACCAGCCTGGGGAGATTCCCCTTCAGCTCCAGGGGCAGGAGGGGCTGGGTGTGAGCACT
>JBAIAC010000424.1:0-269708 GCA_037349315.1 Chelydra serpentina
CGGAGGGGGCAGGATATCCCAGAGGGTGCTGCACAAGGGTGGGGTCAGAGCCATTGGGATCGCAGACAATGTGGACGCGCTCAGGCTCAAGCCTACTGTATTTCCTGCTTTCTGTTCTTTGCAAGATGAGGTTTTCTTGGGCTTGGTCACGCTGATTGTGAGCAGAGCTTTGTTTTGCCTTGAGTTGGGAGATGATGGTGTAGGAGCAGCCGGCAGCGCAGGCAGGCAGGCAAGGAGAGCCGTGCGCCGCTTTCAATGCAGCAGGGACGCTCCTGGGCCGGGGACCAGCAGGTGGGGCCGTGGCCCCACCCTGAATATTCCTGGAGCCCAGACATCACAAGCCCATATAACTCGTCGCCTATGGAGAGGGATGTGGGTCTGGCCCGGTTTTGCGGGGTGGGGGGTCGTGCTGAGGAGGGATGTGGGTCTGGTCCGGTTTCGGGGGGTCTTTCTGAGGAGGGATCTGGGTCTGGCCCGTTTGAGGGGTGGGGGGTCATTCTGAGGAGGGATCTGTGTCTGGTCCAGTTTTGAGGGGTGGGGGGTCGTTCTGAGGAGGGAAGTGGGTCTGGTCCGGTTTTGAGGGGTGGGGGGTCATTCTGAGGAGGGATCTGGGTCTGGCCCGGTTTTGAGGGGTGGGGGGGTCGTTCTGAGGAGGGATCTGGGTCTGGCCCTGTTTTGAGGGTTGGCCTGGTCTTTTGAGGACACAGCTGGGTCTGATCCTGGTGTCTCTGCCTCTCTGCCTGCAGGGAAGGACGAAGAGCCATTGGAGAACCTGTACCAGGTGGGCCCACTGCTGGGCAGTGGTGGCTTTGGTTCTGTCTACTCGGGCACCCGCCGGTCGGACAGCGCCCCGGTGAGTAGAGCCTGGACAGGGACCCCCTGCAGCCCGCTCCCCAGGCGTGCTGCTCTATAGAGCTCCACCTTTGGTGAGAGACCCGTCCCTTACCCAGTTACATCTCCTTTGCTTTGCCCTGGCATAGCCACCATCTTGCATCCCCTTCGCTGGTCCCTTGTTTGCCTCCCCTCTTTCTGGGCTTGCCTGACCGGATTCTGATGGTCTGTCTGGTTCTGTTTGTGTTGCAGGTAGCCATGAAGCACGTGGCCCGGGACCGGATTTCTGACTGGGGCGAGCTGGTAAGTGCCTTGGGCAGGAATATCGGCTGTGGCTCTGCATTGCATGGTCTTGGCTCTGTAGCGAAGGTTGCAGCCGGTGTCGTGGGTAGCTCTTGACTTTGTGGGTCGATTTGCCTGCCTCTGATGGAGCTCTCCTTTCCCTCTCTGCAGCCTGGCGGGAGCAGAGTGCCCATGGAGATCCTGCTCCTGAAGAAAGTCGGCTCAGGCTTCCAGGGGGTCATTCGGCTCTTGGACTGGTTTGAGAGTCCGGACAGCTTCGTCTTGGTTTTGGAGCGACCGGATCCTATGCAGGACCTGTTTGACTTCATCACGGAGCGGGGTGCTCTCCCTGAGGAGCTCGCCCGCGGCTTTTTCCACCAGGTTCTGGAGGCGGTTCGGCACTGTCATAGCTGTGGGGTATTGCACCGGGACATCAAGGGCGAGAACATCCTCATTGATCTGAAAAGCGGGGAGCTAAAACTCATAGATTTTGGGTCTGCGGCATTACTCAAGGACACAGTGTACACTGATTTTGATGGTGAGTGTCTGTTTCCATCCCCTTCTATTTGATCTGCGTAGGGAGGGAAGGCAGGGCAATTCCTCTTTGAAATGGGTTGTTCCCTGCCTGTAAATGTTCAGTAACTTCCCAGCCAGGGAATGTTTTGTTCCCTCCTCCCCCTGCCATTGTCATTTGCTAAATATACTGTTGTGTGATCTGCAGCGTTGATACTTTTGGGGTTTTCCTCCCCGCCTTGTATCCAAAAAGCGTTTCACAAATGTGTTTGCCCTTTCGTTGGGTGTTAACCGGTGGTAGCTGCATCATGTTATGCAGGGGCTGGTGGGGGGGCACATGGCAGAAACCAGGTGTGAACTCACAAGCATCAGTCTCTGGAGTCCCTGTGAGCAATGAGAGGAGAAAGTTGGGCTCTGGTTCCAGTGATTTGGTTTTCTCTAGGTCCATCTGTTAGAGGGCTTATTCTTTCACCCGCTTACTTCCCTGGTCCTTCTCGCACGAACAGAGAGCAACAATACCCGAAGTCCGAAGGTGCAAACAATTCGATGTTTTTTGGGGTGAACTTCCAGCAAGCAACGATTCCAATTTCCTTCCTCAGTGTCCCCCTTCCCAGCTCTGACCCCTCAGAACCTTGTCTGTGTCCCTGTTCCCATTCCCCCCCCCCCAACCAGGAAAACATGATTCCAATTCCCCCACCCCCATTTCCTGTTCCCATCCCTCCCCACCCTTTACTTCCTGATTGACTACAGACTGTATGGTAAAACTTGAGTTCTGCTTAGCTATACCTTTATCAATCATTCTACTGAAAAGTAACTAACCAATCCTAACCTATTGTAACATGATTATCTAACCAATTATATCCCACCACCTGAATTAGTTTACACCCCGCAAAATGAATTATACAGCAGACAGAAGCCATCACTGAACCAGTCAGAGATAGATTATACAGACAAACAATAGGGAAATGGGGACTACAGTGATAGAACAACACAGAAATGAGGATTTCACACCCCAGCTCTTGATAAGTGAGTTCTTGCCAGACAGGATGCTATCAAACTAAGTTTCCTTTAAATCTTCTAGGCTCTTCCCTTTCTCTGGAGATGCTAGATTGGATCCCCTTTCCAACAGCCCCAGATTGCCTGATTGGATGTGACCGTTTGCTTCCCAGCTCATGGCTGACTCTGCTGCTTAGCCAAAGATCTTAGTCTAAGAACACGGCTTTAAACTCTCACAGTGAGAGAGAGCCTATAAACAGGCAGACTGTGATTTTGATTCTTGTTTTATACCTCTCTATAACTAGCTAAGTGATAAGAATACACCTAACTTCTTAAAGTACAGGCCTTTGCAGACAGGCCTGAATATCTCTATCCTAACACCATCGCATCTGTAGCATTTCAGCAGGGATCTGGCTGGTTTTCCACCCTCCAGGGGTGGTGCAAACAGGATCTGCCTCACCTCATAGATGGGGAAAGATTGAGTTAAACCTGTCTGCAGCCATGGCTGCTCAGATGCTGGCTCCTAACCTAATTTAGCAGCTAGAATGCAGAGGAGGGGACGTGTGTTGTGTCCGTTGCCCCCCCCCCCCCCCCCCGATAAAGAAGAGGGCTCTTGTACAGTTTTTTCCGTGAGGACAGGTGGACATGCGTGTGGGGAGGGGATCAAGAGGGGAAGCTGCTGTCTCCGCCATCTCGCTAAATTATTCATTTCATTGGAAAGTTGCGTTTTGTCACGGGATGAATGTTGCGAAATAGGATCTGTGGGAGATCTGCTTACAGCTGGCTCCCTTTTCTCTGCTGCCTATAGGCACCTGAGTCTTTGGGGAGGAGGGAGCTACAGACCCAGGGAGGAGTGTTTGACCTTGGAGCAGGGGTGCAGGGATCTGCGTGGGAGACAAATAAACAGAGCGGCAGGCGCTCTTTCTGACCCACTTGAAAGGCATATTCAGGATAGGGCTGTTGACTTAAAAAAAAAATCACTGTTGTCGAGGGTTTGTTTGTTTCTGCCCTGCCGGATGGCTGCTGCATATTTTGTTTTTAATTTAACGGTTGATGACAAGGGACGGGTTTGCCCCTCCCAGCCACCCCTCTCTTCTGCAGAATTTCCCAAGCTAGTGGTGCCCCATGGTGGAACATCAGGGTTCTTTTTACTACCCAAAGTTTGTGAACAACAGTCACGTGGCCAGAAACCAGACTAGGCGCTCTGACCTCAGTCTCCTCTTCCTGCCAGAAGGGAAGAGATCAAATACAGCAAAGGCAAAGGGCGTAAGCTTCTGCAGAGGCCAAAAGCAGTGTGGAATCTGAGTTCCAAGCATCATTATCCCATGCACAATTGTACAAACTAAAACCACTCCCTTGATGTTGTACAGCAAACCTTTGTCCACAGCTTTGGAGTAGGCTGGCTTTATACCTGGCTGACTCAACACCAGTCAGTGCCAAAAAGGGAATAAACTCTTCAGGCATCTGCCCCTCTTTGGGTTAAGCAAGGAAACCCTTCTATGTAGAAAGGACTGTAAGGTTGTCTGGGGTCTTTGTGCAGTAGACAAGGCCTCAGCCCCTCCCCAAATGCTCCATCTGCACTGGGTCACCATGGACTGAAGCATCTGCAAGCTGCCTCTCTCTTTACCTCCGGGAGAAATTGTCAGGGTTCCCTCCCCACTCTGAACTCTGGGGTACAGATGTGGGGAGCCGCATGAATGACCCCCTAAGCTTATTTCTACCAGCTTAGGTGAAAAATTCCCCAAGGCACAATCCCTTTTGTCCTTGGACAGTATGCTGCCACCACCAAGTGATTTAAACAAACATTCAGGAAGGGCCACTTGGAGTCCTATCTCCTCCAAAATATCCCCCCAAGCCCTACACCCCCTTCCCTGGGGAGGCTTGAGAATAATATCCTACCCAACTGGTTACAAAGTGAGCACAGATCAAAACCCCTGGATCTTAGGATAATGAAATCAATCAGGTTCTTAAAAGAAGAATTTTATTTAAAGAAAAGGTAAAAGAATCACCTCTGTAAAATCAGGATGGAAGATAATCTTACAGGGTAACAAAAGATTCACAAACACAGAGGAACTTCCTCTGGGCTTAGTTCAAAGTTACAAAAAACAGGAATAAACCCCGCTCTAGCAAAGGGAACATTCACAAGCTAAAACAAAAAATAATCGAACGCCTTCCCTGGCTTTTACCTACTATATTTGTCATTCTTTTTAGGTAGGTTCTTAAGAGATGTTTTTCTGCCTGGCTCCAAGAGGATACACAAACAAAGAGCCCAAACAAACCCCCTCCCCCGCCCCCCCGGATTCCCCCAGTTTTGAAAGTATTTTCTTTCCCCGTTGGTCCTTTTGGTTAGGTGCCAACCAGGTTATTCGAGCTCCTTAACCCCTTACAGGTAAGGAGGAATTCTAGGCTACCCTTAGCTGTATGGTTATGACAGAAATGGTTACATTGACAGAGATAAAGTCAGGATAACAGTGGCCTTAAGAAACCTGTTTCTTATTGTGGCTTATATTGCAGCTGGAAAACATGTTTGTTTGCACTCCATTTGGTTCTGCTTCATTTGTAGTCGATGCCCTCGTGCAACTCTGCAATTGCTAAAACTGCTAAGAATTTAAATCCCAATCAAACTGGGCTGATAGTTGAACAATATTAAGATATTGCAACCTGAATTTGGGGCTGACGTACCTGACTTGGTCTCTTGGTCACCCTGATAACACCGGAAAAAAAATGAATAACTGGATGCTCTGCTTAGGGTAAAAGAGGAAATATTTCTGCTAACCATGCTCCTCTAATCTTCTCTACAGGGACCAGAGTGTACAGCCCCCGGAATGGATCTGCTATCGCCGTTATCACGGCAGGTCAGCTGCAGTCTGGTCTTTGGGGATCCTGCTGTATGACATGGTCTGCGGGGATATCCCCTTTGAACATGACGAGGAGATTATTAAGGGCCAGGTCTCCTTCCGGCAGAGGGTCTCTCCAGGTGAGCACTCTCCTTTTAGCGTTAGAGTTGGGCAAACAACTGCTTAGCCTGAACGCCACACTGACAGAGCCATAATATAGAGGTGCATTTACCATCACTTCATGCAACCAATGAGATGTGTAAGGCATGAGTCTGTGATCTAGTGGTCCCTTCTTGTCTTAAACTCAGTGAGATGTTTGATGCTATTAAATCCCAGGGAAATGCTGGGGACCCCACTGTCTTCTCTGCCTTAGACAGCTGCCTCAGAGCTCACTGTTGTAGTTCACGTCAGCACTGGACTCTCCTGCCACTTGCTGGGGTCTTTAGTGTGGCTACTGCAGCTGGCTGCTGAAGGGAAATGACAAAAGAGATTGAACCGCGTAGCTCTCCGGTTCAATCATCTCACTGGGGAAGGGAAAGTGGATTTTTGCTATTAGCCTGTGTATGAATGGCAGGGGAGGATGGCTTGCTCACGGACTTGCACTGCAAATTTGCTCCCTTGTGTATTTTTGGAGTCTCCTTCCGAAGATGGGAACTGGTTCACCCACGTCCTAGGGTGGGGGGAGTAACTCAGAAACCACACCTAGGGCAGGTCTACACTCCGGCGGGGATGGACGCTGTGAGATCAGTCTGCCGGGGGGTCTCAACCCCCGAGCACTCTCCCGTCGACTCTTGTACTCCACTGCCGCGAGAGGCGCAGGTGGAGTCGAAGGGGGACGGCAGCAGCCGACTCCCCGCCGTGAAGACGCCGCGGTGAGTCGATCTAACTACGTCGACTTCAGCTATGCTGTTCTCGTAGCTGAAGTTGCGTATCCTCGATCGATTCCCCGCCACCTCCCCTCGTGTAGACCAGGGCCTAGCCACAGCCATGGTCATCTGTCCTGTGAAGCAAGAAAGGCAGATCCCCAAACAGACTTGCAGGTGGTAGAAGAGGGAGGCTTGTTGGCTTCACAGACATTACTCAGCCACATAGTCTCACCGACTGCTTGCTTTCTCTCCCCAGAGTGCCAGCACCTCATTCAATGGTGTCTGGCCTTGAGGCCCTCCGACAGGCCATCCCTTGAAGACCTTCTCAATCATTCATGGATGCAAGATGTCCTCTTGCCCCAGAAAATGGCAGAGATCCACCTGCACAGCCTAATTCAGGAGTCAGGAGCTCCTCTATCCATTGGGTGTAAAAGAGAAAACTCTCACCAGTGACTGCCTGCCTGTTGCATAGGAACATTCATATCTCATTCCAGAGCTCAGCTACCCGGAGACTCTTCTGAGAGGCTGGAGGTTACCATCCATCCCAGCGGGACTGGGTCTTGAACTCATTAGCTCCTGCCTTACTTGCTGTCTTGCCAGTAGCCCTCTTTTGATGTCGTATGGGCACATCCATGAGTGTCCTTGACCTGCTGAGTCCTGGAATATAAACTGAGCGAGGACCAGAGAATTAGCAAGAAAGTTTCGCTTGGGGAAGCTGGCTGTGGAGGGGGAGGGAAGGTCCTGATTTGAACAGCTGTCGTCTTCATTGTGTCACCGTGTTCTGAGTGCCTTCAGTTGCGATCTGGGCTGCGCTGGGGAAAATACTTGAATCTTCCTACACCTCTGCTTCTCCAAGATTCACCTGAGTTTATTTTATATTCCCCTTCTTAAGGAACAGGTCAGAAGCAGCCACGGGTGAAACCAATGCACCTTGGTTAGTTGTTTCCGAGGTATGCCGTCTAGCGGGAACTTCCCTTCCTCCGCTCTTAGCTTTGAGCCTCAGAAGCCGGGGAGTCCTCACAGATGCACAAACAATGCAACCCACTAGAGCTGTAAATGTGTACAGAATTATACAGGAGCGAAGCTTGGTGTACAGAGGAGTGTAGTTTACAATGGGAACGTTTTTACTGTTGTGTTTTTAACTTGTTTTCAGGGGTTTGTATTATTTTTTGTTTGTTTGTTTGTTTAAGGAAAATGTCCTAACCTGTAGGATAACTTATTTGTTTATTTATGACTCATGAGGGTTCAGAGCCCATGCCTGGCTTCCATAGCTGCTGATCTGGTTTCCAGTTGAGTTCCCGTCCCCCCGCCCCGACTGCACTCCCTTCTTAGAATGCTCTGTTAATGTCTCACCGCTGTGTGGAGTGGCTGACCACTTCCCAGCCGTCTGTAAATAGTCCCGGCCAAGTCATTTTCCGCTCTGTGCCTCAGTTTCCCCAACTGTAAAGAGCCCTCTGTGCAGTCCTTGCAGGTCCCTTTGAGGACAGGCAGGAGTGAGTTAATTTTTCATTCTCCATTTTCATTGTAGGTGGGCTGAACAAGAAAGCTCAGCTCCACGTCTTCAAAGGCTGGGGGCTACTTCGCTTTGTGCTTTTCATTTAACCGCAGGCTCCCCCAATAATACATAACTGCTCCCCCACTGCGTGCGGGCTCTTCCTCCTTCCCGTAAACACTGCTCAACTGCTACTCCACTTCTTAGAAACCTCACCCCAGAAAGGCCACGTGAGATCAGAGGGTCAAGCCCCCCAGGGACCGATGCAATGATAGTCGCTATGCGTCCATGCTGCAGCTTATGTCGAGTGCCCGGCCAGGCCAGCGCAGTAGGAGGGAAAGGCTGTCAGGGAGACGTGATATCCAAAGGGTTGTTCTGTGTTTATACAGCCCCTAACCCCATGGGATCCTGGCCACTGACTAGGGCTGCTGGATCCGGGCTACTGACTAGGGCCACTGACTAGGGCCACTGACTAGGGCCACTGACTAGGGCTGCTGGATCCGGGCCACTGACTAGGGCCACTGACTAGGGCCACTGACTAGGGCCACTGACTAGGGCTGCTGGATCCGGGCCACTGACTAGGGCCACTGACTAGGGCTGCTGGATCCGGGCTGCTGACTAGGGCCACTGACTAGGGCATACTAAATAATACTTTCTAAGGTCTCCATCCATTTAAGGCCTCGCAACACACACAAAAAGAACATACAATTACAAGTCAAACGTTTAATAAAGGCAGAGCTACCCCAACCATGGGAACCAGACCTGGCAAAGAGCAGTAAATAAACAACCCCACAAACGGAGATACGTGTCAATGGAAACAACAGGCACTAAACACCTTTAGACTCACTCAGAGGGACACCAGAGGAGTGTTTAGGCCTATACTAAAGCAGCAGAACATTCCGCGCTGGCGGGATCTTGGGGTAGAAGTTAATGCTCTTGGCCTGACACTGCCCCTTAGCTTGAACAGCCGCTCCAGCCCCAGTGCTATCCCGTGCCATAACGGGATGTAGGGTAGCAGAGGGCCTGATTTGAAATGTCCGTCCTCAATCGTTTATTGACCAACCAAAATAAACTCGCTGCCCACCTTCCCAGGCATTATTTACAGAGGTGAAACCTGCCCTACCCCCATGAGTTACAAACATTCTCATTGAGGTCTTTGCACCAGAAATGTTGTGGCAAACCTCTTGATTTTTTTCAAAGGCGCTTTTGAAGTAAATAATACTTCCAATGATTCATGGGCAGGCATTGAGAGACTTTCACAGAGTTGGGGGTAGCATAACACACAGAGTCTAATTTAAAGTCACCAAAGCAAGGAAATGTGTAGCTAAGGCAAATAACCTGTGCTTTCCCCCAACTTGTTCTGTTGTGCCTAGCTTCTGCAGCACACAGCATATGGAAGGGATTATTATGTAGTATATAGTACATATTGTTCAGGCTCTTTGAATCAGAGCTGGTTGGAAAATGCTGGCTGAGGGGGTTCTGCTGGAAATTTTGACTTTTCATAAAAAAAAGGCTAAAAAACAAAAGGTTTTGGTTTTGAGGTTTTCAGTTCTTTGACAAAAATTCAAAATTTTCTCCAGAAAGCAGATGCTTTTCACACAAGAAATTGTTTTGTCAAAGAACTAATCCTGTACTTCTATGAAAAACCCAATTTCCAATTGAAAAAACAGTTTAGACAGAAGCCTCCTCCATGCACTGAATAAGCATGGGGTATCAGAATGGATCTTCAGCAATTCTGTTTTGTGCTCTTAAATCAGAACCCTAAAGCTTTTGTGGTTTGAATTTTCTTTGTTTTTACAGGAAAAAGAAGTTCCCATCAAAAGCATTTTTAAAACTCCAGATAGACAGCTCCCTCGTTTACCACCTAGATAAGCGGCTGGGGAGTTTTTAAAAGAGAGATTATGGACCTGATTAGATAAATATCTACTATGGAGCTTAACCTGCCCTATGCATATTGGGTGAAATTCAGGGGGCCCATAAAAGGCATCTGAACCACTTGAGTCCCACCGAGGTCCTATTTCGAGTGCTTCAGTGATTCACAGACCTTGTCTTGGCCTTCTGCACAGGGGAAAATGTCCCAAATTAGGAATTAATAATATTCAGTGTGAGGGGGAACAATATTGTCAGAGTAATTCTATGTACCGTAGTCGCATTTCAGCACTTGACTTTCTCGGTTTAATAAAGGGAATCAAAGATATTATCCACATAGCAGAATAACAGCCTACAAAACCGTATCCTGAAAGACAAACAAAGTCTGTTTTGGGCCCAGGAAAATAAGAGTAGAAAGAGTAGAGCTGACTTCACTGGAGGTTTTGCCTGTGTCAGGATTTCAGGCTCTGGCCCTGACCGCTGATGTAAAAAAAGTCAATGTGAATTGACAGTCAGTGACTTTTTGTAGCTTCATCCTGCTGGGTAGGTGGTTGGGTAGATCCCTAGAGGAGTCTGTGTTTTTCTTCTGGCTGCATAGATATCCCAGCTTCCATAGAGAAATCCCAGCCATTTGCAAAAGGTTGGGGTGTCCTCTGGAGGGGCCAGTGTCTCCGGCCTTCTCAAGAACTTACTCCTGCTTTGACAGTCTGGCTCCCTGAGGAGACAAGCCGCCATCACTTCCTCTCCCACCCCTGCACCTCACCCTTTTTCATGGAGAAGGTGAGGACTTGGTCTGGGGTTAGCTTTCATGGAAATTTTCCTGCGGGGTTGCCGAGGTACAATGCCGCATAGAGCCACTGTCTCCCAGCCATGCTCACTCAGCCTGTCAACAACTTGAGCCATAATCCAGTGGTATTCCTACAGGGTCTTATGGTTTACGTTTACACAGATAACGCACAGTCATGGAGGACAGGCCCATCAATGGCTATTAGCCAGGATGGGCAGGGATGGTGTCCCTAGCCTCTGTTTGCCAGAAGCTGGGAATGGGCGACGGGCTGGACCACTTGATGATTCCCTGGTCTGTTCATTCCCTCTGGGGCACCTGGCATTGGTCACTGTCAGAAGACAGGACACTGGGCTAGATGGAACTTTGGTCTGACCCAGTCTGGCTGTTCTTATGACAGATAGAGGAGGATTACACTACCTTGGCTTCCTCCTCTTACTTCAGTAGTTTAAGGTCTATCGAAAGGGATTTCTGCTCCTTTCCTCCCTTTTCCTCAAGAGCCCATTCAACCGAAAGGACTTTAATGTAACAAAATAATTGCATTCCACAGAGCAAGCTATTTTAAACATAACATAATTATAGTGAAACTTTTTCAGATAATACATTTTGCATTTAAATTTTATTGTGTAAATTCTGAGAATGCTTAAACTTCCTCCAAATATTGTCTATTTCAGGTTGGATGGGCAATGACCTGAAGGTTTAATGTCTTCAAATAATACTCTGCATTTCAACAGTCCATTGACTTACAATTATACTGGAACTTACAGCTGTAAGGTGACCAATTCCCTTGGACAAAGAAGTGATCAAAAGACAATCTACATTTTAGGTGAGTTGTTGTTTCTCCCTTCACTTCCTAAGCATGCTTTGTTTAAAATACTGTGTCAGAAATTGGATTAGGTGTCTAGTTGAATGAGGTTTTTTAGCCATGTTCTATAACAGGTTACCTAAACTCAGTCTTTGATTAAAGATAATATAAAACTGGGAAGGATAAATGGAAATAAACCATTACCCTACTAGTACTGCTGCTATTTCCAGGGGCTAATATCGTTCCATCATGCATGCTGTCTGTAAATCATAGTACTTAAAAGTACCACAGTAGTGTCTGAGACGATATACTAGCCCTAAGAGATGGTAATAAAGATACGGAAGTAAACTCTACCACCTCCTAAGAGAAAGTGTTCCCCTCCCTCTTTGGTGAAAGCAGCATTATTGGCAACATCCATGCTACCTAATTTGAGATCAGTTGACAAATGAAAAAGATTTTAGCTGCATGTTTGGCTCCGTACGTTAAGCTTGCAGCTGGTGATAAGCTACTAATTCGTACAGCGCTTAAGAAATCATACTCAATATATTGTTTGTGATTTTGCAATTTAAGAGATCATGAAGTCTCTTCATTTTAAACCACTTGCAGATATCAGGCAGTCTTATATGATTCCAGGTGATTTTTACACATAGAAGCATGTACATCGCCAGTTGACTTAGAAAATCAAAAGAAAAATGTCTCGTACAACCCCAGCAGCAGATTTTATAAGTGATGCTTCAGTGCATGCCCTGGAGAGCAAGATAAAACTCAGCATGTGTGCCATTAGGAAGGAGACAGGGAACTTGGAAATGTTAAAAAAAATTGCTTAAAAACAAGTTAAACCAATCTACATTCTGGAAATATACTAGTTATTACATAGTATCAGAGGGGTATCTGTGTAAGTCTGGATCTGTAGAAGCGACAGAGAGTCCTGTGGCACTTTATAGACTAACAGACGTATTGGAGCATAAGCTTATGCTCCAATACGTCTGTTAGTCTATAAAGTGCCACAGGACTCTTTGTCGCTTCTAGTTATTACATACTGCAGGAAACTATTTTTAGTGACTTCAGCTGGTTTCTGTAGAATATTTTTCTCAAACAGTGGTTTAAAATATAAAGTTGCATTGTTACACTGCTGAGATCATTCTCTTAAAAGAAAATTCATAACCAAAGAACTGCATAACATAATTTAATTTTGAGTTCTTTCACCGTTCACCACTTAGGCTGTTGAGGTTCTATTAACACAGTCAACGTTTTGGGGAGAAGAATGAAAATTACTTTCCGCTAGCTTAACCCACAGTGTATAGTTTTTCATTCTTTGAGTTTGTTTCAATGCACTGAACAATTTCAAAATTTAATAAAACTTTAAGTTAAAAGTGAAGATACTGTTTGTCCTTCGCCAGTATTAATTTTTCAACCAATATTTCTTACCTTTGGCTGAGGAATTGGTTAGTGGTTGGTTTTATATTGGTTTTCGTGTTTGCGGTAGATAATATCCTCCATGGAGGAGATAAAACTGGTTGGAAATAGTAAACTATAAAATCTACATAAACTGAAAGGAACTTCTCCGTTCTTTCAGGAGAATTAATGGTTATTTTAAAATTTGACAGTGATTGCTTTTGTGCTACAAAAGCAGTTCCCCACTCTGCTTATCATATAGCCCAAAATGAATACACAGAAGCCAATTCAGAATTAGTTGAAAAACTATAATTTGTATTGCAAAAGTACTTTATAATTGCTCAAACTTCTTAGAAATTTAAGAATGAAAAACTATTGTCTGTTAGTAGAGAACTTATTTATATATTCATCAACTTGGCTTTCTTATAAACCCTCTACTGATTTAGCTTCCATTGACATTCTTTGCCTCCTTCTGTGTCTTGTCTAGCCCATTCCTCTTTCCATTAGATCCTGCTCCTCCTACTACACGACCACCCACGGTTCCATGGCATCCTTCAACTGATGGCATCACAGGTTTAGCAACAGAACCAAAACGAATGCATTTTCCAACATCGACCTTGCCAGAAATGCAGGAAGACAATTGGAGAACCATCATCGCTAGTGCAGTGGATGGGGCTCTCTTTCTGATACTTGTAAGTGTTTTGGTTGGAATTATCTGCTATAGGAGAAGATGGACGTTCCGTGGTCAGTACTTTGCTAAGAACTACATTCCACCATCAGATATGCAAAAAGAGTCTCAAATAGATGTTCTCCAATCAGATGATGTGGACTCTTACCCTGACAGTATAGAAAAAGAAATAAAACATCCAGTGAACAGTCTAATATCAAAAGATTATTTAGAAGACCCAGACAAACCAGAATGGAACTATTTAGACAATATTAACAGATACCAAGAATGGTATGAAAAACCAATGGATTATTATGAAGGAGGCACACTGGGAATGAAGTCATGGGTGGTGAATGTTACGATGACAATGAAGAAGACTTTGTGTCCTATGTAGATGGCTCAGTAGTATCCCGGAAGGAGTGGTATGTGTAGTAACCACTGATACCTTAACTTGATTCATACAGTTCTGTTCATTAGTTGATCACTTTCAGGTTGAAAGTTTACGTGAGACTACGATCAAGTATAATCTTTGTTAAGCACATGGGTTTTTATATATACACATTTTAGACAAAAAACGAGTGAATTAGTCTCCAAGCTAAAGTTTAGCTAAGGTAACTTCAATTGTTAAAAGTAATTTTTACTATAAAACTGGATTTGCTTAAATCTGTTTTTTTCAAAGGTATATTTTACTTTTCTACACAAAAACAAATATCTTTGTTTTAATGAGTTCCTGTAATGCATAATTAGTGGTAATTTTTTTTTTTAAAGAAGTTGCATTGAAAAAGTTAGAATTCTTAGTGAAGGAGTTTGAGAGGAATAACAGTGACTATATGGAAACTTTTGTCTTGTACCTGATTTTTGAGAACCATTTTTTACACTACAGTTCATTTCCAAAAAGTACTATTATAGTCTACGTACAGAATTAGTTATAGTCCTTTACTTCACATGAGATCAAAAATGAATTCTCTAACTTAAAAAGAGAGAATTTTCAACTAGAAATAAGATGATGCCAGGAAAGTTTTCACTGGGGATTGGGAAATACAAGGTTAGGTCTCATTTCAGATATAAATTCTAAGTGTATGGGGAAAGCAAATGGAGTTAATGTAGCTAAGGTATATAAGTTTAAGATTTTAGGAGAATACAGCATAACATGGTGTGCAGAACATAAAAGATAAAGGGCACATTTTACAATGCTTTGTGGTTACATCATTGCTTTTAAGAGTAGAGTACACTTTTAAAAACATATTTATGAAAAGGGGTTAACGTAAAAAAAGTGCTATTTAAAATAAAGCAAGTAGGGAAAAATTAATGCTATTTGATGATGACAAATAATTTGTACAAGAATCCTCAGGATTCCCAGAACAGCAGTTGTCTGTATTACTCAGTTGGGTTTGTTTGCATTGCATTGGTTTGCTTTGTTGCAAATAAACAAGTGGACTTTTGACTAAGACAGTATGCAGTCTTGTAGCTATGAGAAGCAGATGGTTGCCAGAAATGAAATTGCACGCTTGGAAGTCAATTTCAAGAGCTGGAACAACCTTGCCCCTCCTATAGTACTAGGTTCACTACCTCAGCTTTACAAATGAATAGAACGGAATCTGAATGAAATTAATTCAGATAATCCAGTTTGACAGCAGTTAAATTGTAAAAATTAGAGGTGATAAATAGTTCCGTGGTGAAATCCTATTTTAAGCTCTCAACTTGACATGCGTTCATGAGTTAAGCTCTTACCCAGGAAAACTTGCCTTAATGTTGAAGTCCAGAAATGAAAAAAACTTGGGGTGGGAGGGGAGAGATTGCCACACAAATAAAAATTTAACAAGTTTGGACCAGAATTTCAGGGATGCTTAATAGCTACTTTTTTGAATGTTTCCTTTAGTAGTAACAGCCCTGCAAAATGACCGTATTTAGAGCTTTACAACAAATACAGTATCTGTATTAGACTTTTGACAGTCTGTGATTCCAAATGACTGCCTGTCTTCAAAAAAGGGGAGACTAGCAAATTCATATGCAGATTAAAACGGGTTCCTAAGGCTAGTTAGGTTCATAATTGAGAGCTATGTGATATATGATAAAGTCTCAACTTATCACAATAGCAAGAGAGTCTGTGCTCAGGTGTAAACTTATGCAAATGAGTTCTTATAACACACAAGGGTCTACTCCAGAGCCCAGTGAAGTAACTGGATCAGATTCTATATATAGAACTTCTTGTTGTCTCTGAGAGATAATTTAACTTAAGAGAACCTTAACTGTAAACTCTGTGTCCATGTGAGATGATTTATTTGTGCCTTCTGTAGGTTTTGGTTTTTGTAACAAGTTGAGATTTAGAGATGGGTATTTCCTAAACTCTTAAGTGTTCTTCACCATCTAAAATTATTAAACTTGGAGGAGTTAAACATTTTAAACCGAAGAGGTTGGTGGTAGAGTTAAGACTCCAAAAGAGTTGCAGTGTTTCCTACATTATGTATGTTTACTGTAAGTAGAGAATTGATTGTAAGTATGAATAGCTGTTGTGTGAAATAAACATCTGCTGTTAAATGGAGTTCTTGAATACAGGTAGTGTGCAGAACTGATTGAAAGACATCAAATAACAAGCTAAAGCTCACACCCAAATATACGTACATTAAGCGTAAAGGTTTTTGGTGAGAATGGAGTTCAGCAATCCGCCTTCAACTAGAATTGCTTCAGTATCACTAGTACTTTGAACATTATTTCTACATATTTAAGTGCTTTTCAAACTAACGTATTGAGGAACTTAAGCAATTAGCATGGTTGATACTTAAGGACAAGTCTACCTTTATTAAAGGTATGTTAATTAATCACTTAAAATTAATTACTTCATTGACCTCAATTAAGAAAACAGTTAACATAACATTTATTAAGTATTTGGACACATTAGTAATGTTTAGACCCCTCACCTGTGCAGATGCTCCTCAGGATCTCTCTTTCCTCTGAGCCCTGGAGATCTGGGGACATTGGCTCTTCCCCTCGTTCCAGCTGGAAGATGATATCAAGTTTGAATCATAGAATCTCAGGGTTGGAAGGGACCTCAGGAGATCATCTAGTCCAACCCCCTGCTCAAAGCAGGACCAACCCCAACTAGATCATCCCAGCCAGGGCTTTGTCAAGCTTGACCTTAAAAACCTCTAAGGAAGGAGATTCCACCACCTCCCTAGGTAACCCATTCCAGTGCTTCACCACCCTACTAGTGAAAACGTTTTTCCTAATATCCAACCTAAACCTCCCCCTCTGCAACTTGAGACCATTACTCCTTGTTCTGTCATCTTCTACCACTGAGAACAGTCTAGATCCATCCTCTTTGGAACCCCCTTTTAGGTAGTTGAAAGCAGCTATCAAATCCCCCCTCACTCTTCTCTTCTGCAGGCTAAACAATCCCAGTTCCCTCAGCCTCTCCTCATAAGTCATGTGCTCCAGCCCCCTAATCATTTTTGTTGCCCTCCGTTGGACTCTTTCCAATTTATCCACATCCTTCTTGTAGTGTGGGGCCCAAAACTGGACACAGTACTCCAAATGAGGCCTCACCAGTGCTGAATAGAGGGGAATAATCACGTCCCTCGATCTGCTGGAAATGCCCCTCCTTATACAGCCCAAAATGCCGTTAGCCTTCTTGGCAACAAGGGCACACTGTTGACTCATATTCAGCTTTTCGTCCACTGTAACCCCTAGGTCCTTTTCTGCAGAACTGCTGCCCAGCCATTCGGTCCCTAGTCTGTAGCAGTGCATGGGATTCTTCCGTCCCAAGTGCAGGACTCTGCACTTGTCCTTGTTGAACCTCATCAGATTTCTTTTGGCCCAATCCTCTAATTTGTCTAGGTCCCTCTGTATCCTGTCCCTACCCTCCAGCGTATCAACTACTCCTCCCAGTTTAGTGCCATCTGCAAACTTGCTAAGGATGCAGTCCACACCATCCTCCAGATCGTTGATGAAAAGATCGTTGAGGGTCACCCAGCCTTGGAGATGAATTTCCCTGCAGGTTTGCCTCTTCCTAGTCCACAGCTGCAGCTGTTCTCGGCCAAAGGGCAGGGAGCTCTCAGGGATCAGACAGACGCTTGGCGGTACCAGGGGGCGGCGACTGGGAAAACTCCCCTGATCTTGAGACAGCCAAGGGGATTCTCTCCCGTTAAACGCCTCCTAAGATCTGAGGGTGCCAAGTCCCTTTGAGAGAAGCTAGAGGACACTGCGGGAAAGTTTAGCTCCACGGAGTCAAGTTCATCCCTGCTCCAACCAGGGCTCAGTCTGTTCCCTTGGCTGCAATTGGGTGGGAGAGACGCAAGGTGATGAGTGTGACTAAGCGACCGGTGTAACAGGGGAGCCTGTCTCGCGTGGATTTGATTCTTTGTACAGTTACATGGGAGTCCATGGCCTTGTGTCTTCTGCGTGTGAAGAAAAGCCCGCTCCGCACTGCAGGGTAAGTGCGACCCAAGAAGGAAGTCTCCTCAGGACCCAGAACACTCTCCTTAAGGGGAGAGAGGTGTTTATTCGGCTCTGGTCTGCTGTAAACAGAAACCTCCTGCCAGCTTCCTGGTGCTGGGGCAGATCTGCTGGGGGAGTGTTAAGGGACACTGGCCTTTATATGATGTGAGCCTGTCACGGAGTGTGGGGGAGTCCAGGCCCTGCACCCCTCTTCCCCGGATTCACTGGGAGTCTCAGCCAGTCAGTAGAACAGAAGGTTTATTAGAGATGCCAGGAACACAGTCCAACCAGAGCTTGTCAGTACAACCAGGATCCCTCAGTTGGGCCCTTCCGGGGGGCAGGGAGCTTAGACCCCAGCCCGGGGGCTCCCTGCATTTCACCCCACAGCTCCAAACGGGGCAGGGAGGCCAGACTCTGTCTGCCCTTCCCCCCTCTTCCCCAGCCGGCTCCAAACTGAAACTGTTCAGCCCCTCCTCTCCCCTCATCTCCTTCCCGGGCCAGAAGGTCACCTGATCCCTTTGTTCCAACCCCTTCAGCTCCCACCTTTGCAGAGAAGGGGCCCAGACCATCAGTTGCCAGGAGACAGAGTGTCAGCCATTCTCTGTCATCACTGGCCCTCTAGGGCTCTGCAATTACACACCTTTAGCCCACCACCTAGAGACTTAGCACATGCATCGGGGAAACTGAGGCATAGAAACATTAAGAACAGTCCCATTCCGTAACATCTCTCCCCCCTTCAAGACCGAACTGAGCAGGGTCACTTTAGCCAGTGACCTGGGGAAGTTCGACCCCACCAAAGTTCCCATGGACACCCCACGTCTCCCCCATTCCTTGGTGGGGGTTACACCAAGCCCTTCCAGTTTCACATTCTCCCTTAGGTCGGGTGCGCTTGATGGCACCCGCAGGCTGAATGTGGGATGGGTTATGCGGCCCGTGCCCTTTTTCCATCCCCAAACCCCTGGGGTTCAAGCTGAGATCGGGTCTTCTCCCAGTGCTCTACTCTGGAGGGCTGTAATTTGGGCTCTCTTGGTTAAGAGCCTCCCTCTTGATCTTGGCCCCCCTCTGACCATGTGTCTCTGTCACCAGCCGCTCGCCATCAGCCCCTTTTTCTGGATGCAGCCACGTCGGGGCAGAGTGATGAATATACCACCGCAAAGCTCCACCCAAATAGATTCGGCTGCTGCTTCTTAAGGGCCTGGACCATGGCCAGGCATTTTTTCTCTATGGCTGGACCGTTCTGCTTCCGGGGCAGCAGCTCCCTGCTCAGATACCCGATGGGGTGTCTCTCCTCCTTAGCTTTAGCCTGCATCACCCGAGCAAGGATTCACACACACACTACTTGCAAGGAAAACTTCACCTGCTCCTCTGCTTTGCAGAATCCAAACACCAGCAAAGCTTGTCAGGCCCAGGTGGGGTCTGCCAGGGAGGCCGGTGTGGGTAGAGACGATGCCTTAGCCCCAGGCAGGCACCATGGCTTAGCTGGCTGAAGCACCTGTTTTGTAAACATGAGACCCTGGGTTCAACTCCCAGTGGTGCCTGGTGGAGTGGCTTTTTGGGCACCTGGTATTGGCTACTGTCAGAAGGCAAGAAGCAGAGCCAGATGGGCCTTTGGTCTAGCCCAGAATGGCTGTTCTTATGGTTTAAATTACACTCCCAGGCACTGAGAATAGAGTTACTGAAAGCTTGGGAATTAAGACGTGATAGGACAGTGTCCCAGTCCTCTGGCAGGTGACTCCCTCCCTCAGGGACAGGGACAGGTCTGAGCTCTCACACCAAATGGCTTAATGGCTCTGCTCCTGCTCTAGCCTGGCTGATTGCACCAGTCTCAAGGGGCCGGAGTTATCCTGCCCCAGGCCCAGCCCTGGCTATGCTGCCGGCTCAGCCTGGCAGACACAGTCACCTCCCAGCAGGGCTGGCTATTGTGGAGGGGGTCAGTGCGCGGGAGAGTAGGTCTCTAGGAGGTCGGGGGTGGGGGAGGGTGCTGGGCAGTGAGGGTGTGGGGAGATCTCTGTGTGTTGGGGCGCTGGGAAGTGTGGGGAGTGTGGGTGTGGCACTGGGCAGTTGTGGCGGTGGGACTGTAGGGGACTCTGGGCAGGGAGGGGTTCTGTGGGGGGCACTGGGCAGGGAGGGGTCTGTGGGGGGCACTGGGCAGGGAGGTGCAGGGCACTGTGCAGTTGTGGGAGGGCTGTGGGGGGTGTTCAGGTAGGGGAGCAATGAGAGGATCTGGGGGCGGGATCCGGGTGGGTGGGGTGTGCTGGACATAGTGGTCTGTGGGAGGACACTGGGCATAGAGGTTTGGGGGGGGTCTCTGGGCGGTGTGGCACTGTGCGTAGCGGGTCAGAGGGGTGCTGGGCAAGGGGGTCACATGGTGAGGTGTGGGAAGAAGCACAATGGCAGTGCAGGGCCAGGTGGGCCAGTGTCCGTCTGGCAGCTGCCGGTTTGTAAACAGTGGCCTTGTACTGGGCTGGGTGGAGTGGGGCTGTCTCTGCCATGCCATGACTCCTATTGCCCCTGGCCAGCCCCTCGCTCTGAGGAGTCTGGCCCCCTGCCCCATGTCCCCATTGATCATGGGGGCCCACAAATATGTTTAGCTCCGAGCCCACGAAAGTTAACCCGGCCTTGTTTGGGGCGCAGGCTCTGGGATGGAGTTTGGGTGCAGGAAGGGTGCAGGCTATGGGGAGTTTGGGTGAGGGGTGCGGGCTCTGACCTGGGGCAGGGGATTGGGGTACAGGAGAGGGTGCGGTCGTGGGGACTCTGGGAGGGAGTTTAGCACCTCAGCACGTTATAGAAGAGAAAGGAGCTGCAGTGACTTCATATAGACATAGAAACTGATCAAAGCCTCTTAAATACTCCCCAGGTGAGAGGCAGCGTGGGAGGGAGGGAGGCAGTGTCTGTACAGTATTGCCCAGGGCTCAGTCTCCTGGCTGGAGCGGGAGCCCTGCAGCCCGTGTCTCAGCCAGAGAGGAGCTGTGGGGTCTAAGCATGGCCAGTCTAGGAGTTGGGAGGCCGGAGCCTTTGAGACCCCGGCCCCAGGAACCTGCCCCCTGCTCCGGTGCTGACATGCAGCGTCCTGGGAGGGGAACTAAAAGAGCCTCTGCACCCCCCGCACCCCTATATTTGCAAGCACAGCAGGTGGCTCATCCCACGGGGTCACTGTCTCCCCCTCCCTAAAGGGGGGTTTTGTCCCCGCACAGGTTCTGGCAGAGTCTGCCCCTGGGCTTAACCCCGCTCCCACCCCCACCCCACCCCCGATTTTTCCCCTCCAGCCCCTCTTCTGCCGCTACCTACAGTAGCTTGATGCCCCCTGACCAGTACATTTCTGCCCCCTGCTCAGAGCCTGACACCCCCTGCGCTGCAATTTGCCCCCTTGATCCTTTTTAACCCTCCAAAGAGCAGGCAGCAAAGTGGGAGTAGCAGTAACGGCAGTGAGGGGTTCTGTGGGGGGGCACTGGGCGGGGAGGGGTCCAGGGGGGCACTGGGCAGGGAGGGGGGAGTAGCAGTAAGGGCAGGGAGGGGCTCTGTGGGGGCGGACACTGGGAAGTGAGGGGCTCTGTGTGGGGCACTGGGCAGGGAGGGGGGAGTAGCAGGGAGGGGCTCTGTGGGGGGGGGCACTAAGCAGGGAGGGGGAGGGGCTCTGTGTGGGGCACTGGGCAGGGAGGGGTTCTGGGGGGCACTGGGCAGGGAGGGGTTCTGTGTGGGGCACTGGGCAGGGAGGGGGGAGTAGCAGTGAGGGGCTCTGTGGGGGGGGCACTAAGCAGGGAGGGGGAGGGGCTCTGTGGGGGGCAGGGAGGGGGGAGTAGCAGTGAGGGCAGGGAGGGGCTCTGTGGGTGGGGGCACTGGGCAGGGAGGGGGGAGTAGCAGTGAGGGCAGGGAGGGGCTCTGTGGGTGGGGCACTGGGCAGGGAGGGGGGAGTAGATGTGAGGGGAGGGAGGGGCTCTGTGGGGGGGCACTGGGCAGGGAGGGGCTCTGTGGGGGGGCACTGGGCAGGGAGGGGGGAGTAGCAGGGAGGGGCTCTGTGGGGGGGCACTGGGCAGGGAGGGGCTCTGTGGGGGGCACTCGGCAGGGAGGGGGGAGTAGCAGTAAGGGCAGTGAGGGGCTCTGTGGGGGGGCACTAAGCAGGGAGGGGGGGGCTCTGTGGGGGGGCAGTGGGCAGGGAGGGGGAGGGGCTCTGTGGGGGGGCAGTGGGCAGGGAGGGGGAGGGGCTCTGTGGGGGGCAGGGCGGGGGGAGTAGCAGTGAGGGCAGAGACAGGGCAGTGGCAACAGCGGAGGTCACTGCGCAGGCTCCGTTCGGGGGGCGCATGCGCAGTGTGCCGAAGGCGGGAATTCGGCGCGAGAGGGGCTGGAGCACGTGCTTGGGCGGCGGGAGCCGAGTCCGGAGCATGGCGCGGCCGCCGCCTCCGCTCCCCGGGGCGCTGGGGCTGGGACTGGGGCTGCTCTGCTGCGGTGAGTGGCACCTGCCGGGGGGGGGGGCGGGTCTCGGAGTTTGCAGCGGGGCGAGCCGGGGGGGGAGGGGGGGGGAAGTAAATGTAACGGGGGGCGCCCGGTGCTCCCGGCGGGGGGGGTGATCTGGGGGGGGCGCCCGGCGCTCCCGGCGGGGGGGGTGATCGGGGGGGGGGGGGCGCCCGGTGCTCCCGGCGGGGGGGGTGATCGGGGGGGGGGGGGCGCCCGGTGCTCCCGGCGGGGGGGGGTGATCTGGGGGGGGGGGCGCCCGGTGCTCCCGGCGGGGGGGGGGGTGATCTGGGGGGGGGCGCCTGGTGCTCCCGGCGAGGGGGGTGATCTGGGGGGGGGCGCCTGGTGCTCCCGGCGGGGGGGGGGGTGATCTGGGGGGGGGCGCCTGGTGCTCCCGGCGGGGGGGGGGGTGATCTGGGGGGGGGCGCCTGGTGCTCCCGGCGGGGGGGGGGGGTGATCTGGGGGGGGGCGCCTGGTGCTCCCGGCGAGGGGGGTGATCTGGGGGGGGGCGCCTGGTGCTCCCGGCGGGGGGGGGGTGATCTGGGGGGGGCGCCCGGTGCTCCCGGCGGGGGGGGGTGATCGGGGGGGGCGCCCGGTGCTCCCGGCGGGGGGGGGTGATCTGGGGGGGGCGCCCGGTGCTCCCGGCGGGGGGGGGTGATCTGGGGGGGGGGCGCCCGGTGCTCCCGGCGGGGGGGAGGGTGATCGGGGGGGCGCCTGGTGCTCCCGGCGGGGGGCGGCGCCCGGTGCTCCCGGCGGGGGGGGGTGATCTGGGGGGGGGCGCCTGGTGCTCCCGGCGGGGGGGGGTGATCTGGGGGGGGCGCCTGGTGCTCCCGGCGGGGGGGGGGGTGATCTGGGGGGGGGCGCCTGGTGCTCCCGGCGAGGGGGGTGATCTGGGGGGGGCGCCCGGCGCTCCCGGCGGGGGGGGGTGATCGGGGGGGGCGCCCGGCGCTCCCGGCGGGGGAGGGTGATCTGGGGGGGGCGCCCGGCGCTCCCGGCGGGGGGGGGTGATCTGGGGGGGGGGCGCCTGGTGCTCCCGGCGGGGGGGGGGGTGATCTGGGGGGGGGCGCCTGGTGCTCCCGGCGGGGGGGGGTGATCTGGGGGGGGGGCGCCTGGTGCTCCCGGCGGGGGGGGGGTGATCTGGGGGGGGCGCCCGGTGCTCCCGGCGGGGGGGGTGATCGGGGGGGGGCGCCCGGTGCTCCCGGCGGGGGGGGTGATCTGGGGGGGGCGCCCGGTGCTCCCGGCGGGGGGGGGTGATCTGGGGGGGGGGCGCCCGGTGCTCCCGGCGGGGGGGAGGGTGATCGGGGGGGCGCCTGGTGCTCCCGGCGGGGGGCGGCGCCCGGTGCTCCCGGCGGGGGGGGTGATCCGGGGGGGGTGTGTGATTGGGGGGGGGGCGCCCGGTGCTCCCGGCGGGGGGGTGATCCGGGGGGGGCGCCCGGTGCTCCCGGCGGGGGGGGTGATCTGGGGAGGGGACGCCCGGCGCTCCCGGCGGGGGGGGGTGATCGGGGGGGGGGCGCCCGGTGCTCCCGGCGGGGGGGGGTGATCGGGGGGGGGGGCGCCCGGTGCTCCCGGCGGGGGGGGTGATCTGGGGGGGGGCGCCCGGTGCTCCCGGCGGGGGGGGGTGATCGGGGGGGGCGCCCGGTGCTCCCGGCGGGGGGGGTGATCTGGGGGGGGGGCGCCCGGTGCTCCCGGCGGGGGGGGGTGATCGGGGGAGGGGCGCCCGGTGCTCCCGGCGGGGGGGGTGATCGGGGGGGGGCGCCCGGTGCTCCCGGGGCGGGGGGTGATCTGGGGGGGGGCGCCCGGTGCTCCCGGCGCGGGGGGTGATCTGGGGGGGGGCGCCCGGTGCTCCCGGCGCGGGGGGTGATCTGGGGGGGAGCGCCCGGTGCTCCCGGCGGGGGCGGTGATCTGGGGGGGGCGCCCGGCGCTCCCGGCGGGGGGCGGTGATCTGGGGGGGGCGCCCGGCGCTCCCGGCGGGGGGAGGGTGATCTGGGGGGGGCGCCCGGTGCTCCCGGCGGGGGGGGTGATCTGGGGGGGGCGCCCGGTGCTCCCGGCGGGGGGAGGGTGATCTGGGGGGGGCGCCCGGTGCTCCCGGCGCGGGGGGTGATCTGGGGGGGGGCGCCCGGTGCTCCCGGCGCGGGGGGTGATCTGGGGGGGAGCGCCCGGTGCTCCCGGCGGGGGGCGGTGATCTGGGGGGGGCGCCCGGCGCTCCTGGCGGGGGGGGTGATCGGGGGGGGGCGCCCGGCGCTCCTGGCGGGGGCGGTGATCTGGGGGGGGCGCCCGGTGCTCCCTGGGGGGGGCGCCCGGTGCTCCCGGCGGGGGGGGGGTGATCGGGGGGGGGGCGCCCGGTGCTCCCGGCGGGGGGAGGGTGATCGGGGGGGGGGCGCCCGGTGCTCCCGGCGGGGGGGGTTGCTGCGGGGGGGCGGGGCGCAGCCGGGGTGTCTCCGCGGGGCCGAGTGAGGCTCCAGCAAACCCCCCCCCCCCCCGAACCGGAGCCTCCGGCTCGGGGCAGCGGGTGTCCGGTCCGAGGTGACTCCGCACAAAGCGGGGCGCGGGGTCACTGCAGCCGCCCAGCTCCGCACGGGGATCCGCAAATCACCGCCCGGGGCCGGGCGCTATTTTCGGGTCCCCCCCCCCCCCCCCCACTGCGCGTCGGTACCGCCCGGGGGTCTGCCCGGGGCTGTTTGTGACCCTCTCGCCCCGGGGCTGGAGAAACAGGAGCTCGCGGCCCAGCCGGGACTGGGGGGGGGTCTGTGCGACGGGGTCTCTTAGAGGGGAAGAGATGGTCCCTGGTGTCCGATGCTGTCGCTGGAACCCCCCCCCCTTATGTTTGCTAGCGGGGGGAGCGGCTCTGGGGGGAGCTTGGTCAGACCCCTCTGCTTGGGGAAGCGGGTTTTGTCCCGTCCCCCCCCAGTGGTCACACGCCCCCCCCCCTATGTTTGCTAGTGGGGGGGAGCGGCTCTGGGGGGGAGCTTGGTCAGACCCCTCTGCTGGGGGAAGCGGGTTTTGTCCCTCCCCCCCCCCAGCAGTCACACGCCCCCCCCCCCTATGTTTGCTAGCGGGGGGAGCGGCTCTGGGGGGAGCTTGGTCAGACCCCTCTGCTGGGGGAAGCGGGTTTTCTCTCTCCCCCTCCCCTCCCCTCCCCCCAGCTGTCACACGCCCCCTCCAGGCCTTTGCCTTGACTCTGCTGCTGCCGATCCTGAGCGTGGGGGGTTAAAGCACGCCCCCCCCAACCTGTGGGGTGATGTGGTTCTGCGTGGAAGACTGACACTCCCCACCCCAGCTCTGTGCTCGCGGAGAGCCGCTGGCTCGGTGGTCTGGGTGACATTACTCAGGGGCCTGTTGGAAAGAAAGGGGGGGCGGAGGGATGGGGGGAGACAGGAGGAACCTGGACGTGATATTGGTCTTTTGCAAGAAAGAAACGAAGGCAGCAGCAGTGATGTCACTTTCCAGCGCAGTCCCAGGAACCCAAGGAGGCCTCTGCAGACCGCTGCTTCTCGCCGCTTGCTGGGCACCCTCTTGGAGGGGGGCTCCGTGCAGAGCCGGGAGCAGGGTGCCGCCAGGGTGCTTTGCGCAGCGAGAGGCCCTGGCAGGGAGGGAAGGAGAGACTGCTGCTGGAGGTGTGACCTGCTGCCTCATTGCTGGAGGGGGCAGGATATCCCAGAGGGTGCTGCACAAGGGTGGGGTCAGAGCCATTGGGATCGCAGACAATGTGGACGCGCTCAGGCTCAAGCCTACTGTATTTCCTGCTTTCTGTTCTTTGCATGATGAGGTTTTCTTGGGCTTGGTCACGCTGATTGTGAGCACAGCTTTGTTTTGCCTTGAGTTGGGAGATGATGGTGTAAGCAGTTTTTTGTGTGACTGGCTAACCGGCTTAATTTCATCTGTCCAGGAGATGGTTATTTTTTGAATTTAATGCAAAAGTTAAATGTGCATCATTTGATTTACTACCTTGGGCTGTGCAGAATGAGGGAACTGAGTTCAGTGCAGGTGTTCTATGGTTTTGTTGGCATAGGTATGAAGTACTGTGTGATCTAGAAGTGTGGCAGAATTAGTGGAGTTGCAAGTGGGTAAGCAGAGTTTTCACATATGTATTTGGTGTGTGGCATGCCGAAATCCCTTCCAGAATACAGCATCAAATCTTTGTGGACTGTTCTTCCTTTTCTGACCTTTGGGTTGGAAGTTGTTAGACAACTAAAATTCAGCTGATTTCCTTTAATTATTACACTGAATAAATAGATTTGACACACATAGTTACCGTGTTTTATACTTGGCTGAAGGGATTCTCAAGACAACCGTATTTTACTTATTATTTGTTAAAATATATGTATTAAAATGTAAAACTTCATGCTGAGCTATATGCCCACAACTAGTTTTTCTCTAGACTGAGACAAAAAATAAAAATCAAGTCGGGATCTCATGCACTAGCCCTGTACTGTAATGGGGAGGGGTTGCAAACACAGTAGGGAGGCATGCAAGTTTCTTTCAAATTTGTGTTTAAATAAAAAATGACTCGTGTTATAACAACAGGTTATACCATGTTGGTCCTAGGATATAAGAGAGACAAGGTGCGTGTGGAAGTATCTTTTGGGGAGCCCAGAGTGGAGTGCTTATGCTGCCAATAGCAGGTAGTTGGAAAGTCGATCTCGCACCACAGAAAATGTCACAAAAGTTGGTCCAATAAAAGATACTAATTCAGCCAGGTCCTGTCTCTACTGTAAATCCTGCAGAAGTGTTTCCCTGAAACTGATGAATTGAATCAAACTGGGTTTGGCGCTAATCAGCTCTATTTAGAGCTCTGAGGGGCAGCTCTAAATATTGCAAATCTATAATGCATGTTAGAGTAAAAGGAATACAAGACCTATGGAGCTCGTGTATGTTTTCCTGGGTGTCTCATGAACTGGGGACGCAATTCAAGAACTGGTGTCTCCATTGCTGCATGTCAAGGTTCTGTGGCTTCTAAAGAGGAAACTGATTGCACTTATGTAAGATGTGGGAATATTGATACATGACCAGTGCCAAGTAGACAGTAGCAGACTGAATCAGTGGTAAACTGATGGTGGAACTTATCAAGCCTAGTAATGCGTTTCTTGGATTATAGTTACCTAATATTCCTATTGCAGGTGGCAAAAGTCCTGCTTTCCTAGCCTTGACAAACTGGATGGCTAAAATCTGTTACTGGTTCTGGATGACTTTTTTGATCTATGTAAACTCCATTGAATTCCATTATCCATTTCATTACACTTAAACAACATAAGGCTTGTCAAAAAGTTGGAATGCCTGCTTTATGTAGTACAATGTTTTCAGCCTGATTAAAATCTTGTATTGGGTAAGTGTCTTGTATAGATGTAGGCAGAAGCCTGAAGCACAAGAAAATATTTAGTTGTTCTTCAACAGCATTTTGCTTTCTCTCAACAAACAGTTCTTAAACTGTCTGTACTAAATCTTTGGCTAAAATTGCCCACTTGCATGATTTCTTATCTCTTTCTCCACTGCTACCACCACAATGCTTAAATGCTGCCGGGTACGAGTGTGACACTTCCTGGGCATGAGAGAAACTTGTTTGTGCCCACCAGAGTAAACCTTTCCCTGTTACTAGCTAGCTTTATGTTCCACAACCCCCGCTTTTTCGCAGTGCAGGTTAGCATTTGACACCCCTCACTTTGGTACACTCGGATGCCCACTCCTTTGCTTTTAGTGTGCACTGCAGATGTCCAGGTTTATAGATGTTCCCAGAAAAAGCAGTACACGTCCGTTCATGCTTTCCTCAGCACAAGGAGCTTAGCCAGGTTTATAGTAAAAACAGGCTGAAGTTTATCAGAGAGAAAGATTTGCGTAAAAACTAGTATTTGGAAACATAAGGCTATAGGTAAATGGAAAAACATAACATGCAATCTCTAGCTTATATTTACTTTCCTGTCTTATAAGGTAACTTGCTAGTATCTCTCACCCACAGGTTATTCCTTGAAGCACTTCCAAAATCTGGGATTCAGTTTTTGTCAGACTCATGGTGGTAGAGTTCTTTCTCCTGTAATGGATCATCACTTCATTTTTATATAGTCCCATATCATTGCCCCTTGCACCCAGGGGTCCAGATTTCGGAGAACTTTCCTAGGTTTGCTTGTTGTTGAGTATGCTCAAGGTTTCATCTTTTTTAGACTGTAAGCAAAACTCTCTACTTTGTTGGAGGTCTGTTGTTCCTATGTGGATCGGGTCAGCCCCGTGACTTCTCCTCCTCAGGTGATAAGTTTCACTCCCAGCAGATTTGGAACACCATATTTCATGTACCAACATCTTACAAGAACAATGACAATCAACTGTTTCTTTTCTTTTGGTGGAAACCACATATGACCCTCTTTGCTCTAACATTGAGAAAATGGTCAGACACAGATATAATCTCGCTGCTAGAGCTTGTTTGGGCATATTGGTGTTACAGCCAGAGACCAGGTCTACTCTGGGACCTGCTTTATGCTACAGAGTTAAGTCGATGTAAGGCAGCTTACATTGACCTAATTAGGTGTATCTATACAACAGCCTCCCTCCTGCCAATGTAAGTGCCGCACTACGCCGACATTGGCAGATGGGGGGCTCCAACTAGATGTAGGCGGCTGCCCGGGTTCCCCGCTCCCAGCCACATAGCCAGCCGGGCTCCTGATGTGGAGTTGCATGCAGAGCTGAGAACCTGGGCTCTCAGCCCTCCCCACTGTCCCTCTTAAGTCGATGCACGTGCACCACTGACAGAAGGAGGGTAGTGAGGACATGAATCACTGCAGTAATTACTACAGTGGCTGTAAATTGACCTAACGTAGGTCAACTTAAATTTGTAGTGTAGACGTGCCCTGGGTCTCGCATTGTTACCACCAGTGCATTATTCCACCAGTTCTAGCAGTAAATGGAAATAATACCACATGATATACATTGCTATAGTGCAAAGTGAAACTTTCTGGTATGTAAGCAGAGAGGTCCTTAAGTTCTGAGCCATTTTGGAAGAGAACATTATGATCTAGGAGTATGGACCTTCTGTCATCGTTATTCAAGCAGAATACAAAACATCTTGGGAAGGGGATGTGTGTGGGGGAAAAAGAAAAGACTAGCAACACCTCTGGTTTTTATGTAATGCTTCTTTTCCAGCTATACAGTAGAACCTCTGTTATTGATGCTTATTGATCCATAACTTGCCTGAACACCCAGTGCCGTTGCACTGCTTACCATTAACGTCAGTAGCGGTGCTGTAGTGAAGTTCTGAAGGCACATCTACACTACGGGTGCTACAGTTGTACCTGTGCCACTGTAGCACCCAGGTTGTAAAGCAGTTTTACTCATCAGTGTAAACTAATGGCTGCTTCCTTACCGTTCTTAGATCTGTGGGGTGTAAAAATACAAATTGAAGCCGAAAGCTACATAATCAAAAGTGAGGTGAATGGGAACGATATAATCAAGTATGCAGTTTTAAATGCAAGATATACAATATTTCCTTGAGGCTGTTTAAAAAAAATATCTTTTTTTTTCTTTTTACTGAAGCTTGACAAGAAATATCTCTGCGAGGGGGTTGAGTTTAAGTTGGTGGTAAAAAGATTTATATTCCTTAAAGGAAAGATTGGCATATGAACTTGAGAGTGTAGTGAAGCTTTTAAAGAGAAGGATGGTTAAATAGGTTGGATTGTAGAAATTGAAATGCAAGTGTGAGGGGAAGAACAAGGAAATGAGAGGAAGAGGCTACAATGTGTGCATAAACTTCTGTTGTTTCTTGTCCATTGTAATTATCAGCAGACTGGTCATACAGTTTGACATTACTTGATTTCCATTGAAAAGCTAGTAAACCTGAAGCCAGTAGACTAAGGTTTGACATTACTTGATTTCCATTGAAAAGCTAGTTAACCTGAAGCCAGTAGACTAAGGTAAATTCTAGTGCAAGATGAAACCAATTTTCTAAATTTGGGTATCTCAGAACATCCTGGCTTTCTGTTATTTCTAAAATAGTTTGACAGGTAATCTAAGAAGGCGTGTGTGACTATGTACCTGCTTGTTACAAGTCACAGGAAAAGCAGATGGAGTTCCTTCCAGCCATGAATGAGATGATGGTTACTGCTGAGATTTATTGACATAGGAATGTGTTAATTGCAATACTGGATCACATCCAAGGCTCATCCTGTCCAGTTTCCTGTCTTTGCTAGTCGCCACTGTCACAGCTCAGGGCAACTGCACCTGTATTTCCCTTTAATGGCCCAGCATTGGCATCCACTCTCAGGCTTCCAGTTCTGCAGCTCTTGCCCCTCTTGGATGGAGAGATGTGTCCCTCTTCCTCCGAACTAGGATATTTTCAGGCAACACCGTTCTTTGCCTTCACTGTGTATTTCCCAGCACAGACTGGTTGTCAAAGGCCACCTGCTGGCTTTCTCCTCAGAGGTGGCTAAGAAGTGTAATTGCTACAGTTGTAAGGTACCACACAGTGCTTCCTCTGCAAGCCTACTTTAGTCTTAAAATAAAAAGCATAACAGAGAAAACGTGTTACAAAAAATGAACCTACATGCATGCTAATAAGCTTACCAGAACCAGATTGCATAAAGTAGATCAACATATTTTTAACACCTGGCAGTACCGTCAAGAGCCTAGATTCATTAAGAGTGCTTGCTTATTCTGAAACTTCATAATAGTCTCTGCAGCAGATCCAGAAATTGAAAGTTGGTGCTGCTTGTGTACTGGATCTGAAATCTGACTTGAAGACTAATTTTTTTGTCCTTGTTGTGAGTTGATAACTGTAATACATCTATGCTCTGCAGTAATTTATAGGGTGCTTGATTGTTTTAAATAGTTGAAGCTCAGATATTGAGAGTGCACTGCAGTCTGCAAAGAAGTGCCTAACAATGGGAAAAAATCAAAAACTGTTGATACTTCCAATGCACTTTAAATTAGTTTTAATGTTCTAGGTCTTTCTTTTGGTGGCTTCAGAGTTCCAGCTCTTTCCGGGGGCCACTCTGACACATCCATCTCTCTATCCCTGCCTTCAGTGGCCCTTCAGTGAGAGCCTACCCTGGGGAAGGGGGGCCGGGATCTCACTGGCTACCTGTGGTGTCCAAGGCTATCTGCGACCGGGTGGGCAGGAGCTGCCCAGAAGAGAGTCCCGGTGACTGATCGCTGCAGACGCCTCCACTGACGAGAGCTGCTTCCAGGGACATGGACAGCGGCCCCACATGTCTCCAGAGGAGCTGCTTGGAGCTCCCAAGGAGGCTGCATGGTGAAGGGTGCCATTCCCTTCTGGCAGCACCAGTGCAAACACCATGGGGGCACATAGCATTGCCCTTGGTAACAGCTGGGCGCTGCAGGGAGGGGCCACTGCTTTGCCTTCCCCAATTCACCAGCTGTGCTATGTAGGCTGTTGTGGCAGCAAAAAAATCCCCCCGATGGCTGCATTTGAGAAACGCTGTTCTATGTACAGTGACACAAACCTTTGGCATGGCCCTTGAGGATGAGCTCTGTTCTTAATTTCTAAAGTTATTTGTCTTGGTCTTGAACACTTGATGAAGTTGTAAGTATTGTAGAACTTTATTAAAAGCGATGAGGTGTCCGGCACACCCAAATACACTAATTTGTAAAACAGTGGATTGGGACTACGTGCTGATGAATGGTGGAGTGAAAGTTAGTAGTGTAAACGAGTATTAAGTAGAAGAAAACAGATGAGGAGTGAAAGCAGGACAGACTGTAGCTGAGATAAGACGTTAACAGTTCTGACTGGCTCTTGCCTGTTAAGAGCTTCCCTGAACACTAAGACGAGATAGAATCATAGAATCTCAGGGTTGGAAGGGACCTCAGGAGGTCATCTAGTCCAACCCCCTGCTCAAAGCAGGACCAACCCCAGTCAAAGCAGTTAGAGAAAAGAGTCTTGTGATGGATGACAAAAGTTCAGTGTCTGACTCGGCCACAGACTTATCATATGGCACTGGACATTTCACGTGCTCTCTTTTTTTAATCAGTAAATGTTGGTTAACATTGATTTCATCGTAGACGAACAGACTGACAAAAATATGCCTGTTGATGATGATCACAATTTATGGATAGGTAAAATAAGAGAAATGCTGCTTAGGAACTTCTTAGAGTTCCTTCAACTTCAACTATTTGAATTTCAACATCTATTATATAATTGTCCTGACACCGCCATAAATTCATGCAAATATGAACATTAAAATTGATCTTTAAACCTTTTTAAAAATCAGTTTCTGCCAAATCTAGTGATAAGTGTTGGTACTGAAGTACATTGCTCAGCATGGGAGCCCAGGAGCTGGTTTTCCTCTTCTGTGCACCAGTCCCTAAAACTTGCCTCCAGGGAAATATAATGCAATAGAGTCATGAACTAATTAAGTTCTTTTTTAAATGAAATGCAAAAATTACAGCTAAAGGTAAATACGTGCCTTTCGATTTGATACTAACGTTTGAAACTCAAGTGACATAACATTTCTTTGTTTTTAGGTGCCTTGGCTGGACCAGTTGTTGATCCACATGTAACAGCAGTTTGGGGGAAGAACGTCACCCTGAAATGCATAATTGTTCAATTTATTTCAATAATACAAATCTCCTGGGAGAAGATACATGGTAAAAGTACACAGACCATTGCTGTTCATCGTCCTGAATTTGGGTTTTCTGTTCGAAGAGAATACCAAGGAAGAGTGTCATTTAAGAACTACTCACTTCCTGATGCAACTATCATCCTAAACAATATACGCCTCTCTGATTCTGGAGAATATATATGCAAAGCAGTTACATTCCCACTAGGAAATGCTCAGTCATCAACAACTGTAACTGTATTGGGTATGTTTGCTTCTTAATTTTATATTTGATTTTTTTACCCCCCCAAAACCCTCACAAAAAGCTAAACAAATGTCCTAGGACTTGGCTACATGGAGACATCGTGTGTGGCAAGCTGGGGTCTGAATCTACAGCACAGTATCTTGCCAAATAATGATTGGCTGTGTTTACCATCCTACTGTGTACTGAAAGTTCAGTAGAGGGGTTTGACAAATGTTTCAAATATTGTTAGCGGGCTCCAGCTTAGTAAGGAAGTGATCGAGTTTCTTAAAGCTGTGACTTACAGAAGTATATAACTTATTCTTCCTACTCAAGTTTACTTTAACAATTCTCCTGGCTGACTTAGAAGACAACACAGAGCAGGTGTGGTAATGCAGTATTAGTTGATTTGTGATGTGTTTTTTGGTCGACATAGCCACATCCACGAGAGGACTACAAGTCTTTTGGTTCAAAGTCATTCTGAGTGATTTGGGGAGGACTTACATATTTTAAATCAAAAGATCCAGGCACTCTGTCAAATAATCCAAAAGAGGAGAATAGTGTGTGCATTTTTTTTTTAAAGTAGGTAATATGGTTGGGCCTTAAGTGAAAGAAGGAGAAAATAAACATTGAGTGATGGAATTAATAAACTGGACAGTGCTTGCTGAGTGAAGAGATTCTTTGTTGGATCACAATAGGCTGAGATGAAATTGTTGCTACTTGAAATGTTTGACAAATATGTGCTAAAATAGAGTGGTTAATTAAAAATAAACTTTCACGTTCTAGTATGTTTAAAATAAACTTCACATGAATGGGAAACATTTCAAGCATTTTTATTTATAAGCTTTCGTCTCAAATTTTAGAAACAATTCAACTAAAGGCAAAAACAACTTAACAAAGCTTGTTCTGAAATTTTGAATAAATAATCATAGAATCATAGAATCTGAGGGTTGGAAGGGACCTCAGGAGGTCATCTAGTCCAACCCCCTTCTCAAAGCAGGACCAAACCCAACTAAATCATCCCAGCCAGGGCTTTGTCAAGCCTGACCTTAAAAACATCTAAGGAAGGAGATTCTACCACCTCCCTAGGTAACCCATTCCAGTGCTTCACCACCCTACTAGTGAAAACGTTTTTCCTAATATCCAACCTAAACCTCCCCCTCTGCAACTTGAGACCATTACTCCTTGTTCTGTCATCTTCTACCACTGAGAACAGTCTAGATCCATCCTCTTTGGAACCCCCTTTCAGGTAGTTGAAAGCAGCTATCAAATCCCCCCTCACTCTTCTCTTCTGCAGGCTAAACAATCCCAGTTCCCTCAGCCTCTCCTCATAAGTCATGTGCTCCAGCCCCCTAATCATTTTTGTTGCCCTCCATAATGTAGCTGTTGACTTAAATGGAAAAATCAGTACGTAATTTAAAGGAGCTCTGTTAAGGATGCTTCAGGTGTATTGATCTGATGAGATACTAAATGACTATAGAAAGGCTTTTGATGGTGAAATAAGTAAATTGCTATGTACTGTTTTAAAAAGAAATGTAATGGCTCATTAAAAGATTAGGGAGGGTAGTCTAGCAAATATGAAGTAATTCATTTTTTCCAAAAAATTGGGTATTTAAGATGGTTGAAGTAAAAACTTGACTGGGGCCTTATCTTACTAATCCATATTCTTATGTTTTCTCTTTGATATTAATGCCATTAAAAATGGTTAAAATGAGTTTAGTTTACTTATAAATTAGTAATTTTTGCTGAAACTCTAATGACTAGAGAGATACATGCATGAAAGAAAAAAGTGTAGACAAACCCTCACCAATATGAGGTGAAAAGATGCATTGTTTCCATTCTGTAAGTAATTTTGCTCTTGGCTGTAACAATTTTTTTGTAAAAAAGACCAGCTGTACTTAAGCAAAATAAAAATATTTGATGGAGAAATTCCTGAAAATAGCTGAATAATATATCATCTTTCAACAATTTAAGCAATAATGTTAGTTTTAATACACAGGGACATGTTTGGTGTGGCAATGACTGTAACATCACTCTAGAATGAATTGTTTTGAGTTGATATTTGTCTCCCAGTTACTCTAGCACAGTAAGTCCTAGAACTGCTTCTGTGAAATATGGACCGTTATTTTCTTTGTGGGATGCTACTTTGTACAACTTGGATTTGAAGCAACATGTTTCTAGTTCCTCAGTTATTTTTCTTCAGTGAAGAATTAATTTAAAAGGCTGAACAAGTAAAGCGTTCCATGTTAAGTAAGGCACAAAAGAATTGCTTGTGAACTGTAGACCTCTGTTGGTGAAGGGAAGAATGGGGCACCTTGAAAAATAGTTGGATACGAAGCAATTGTTTGTCGTAAAGGCAATCAGGAAGGCCTCTGCCCTTCAGACTGTCATTGTAAGGACAGTCAAGGCCACGATTGTGGCTTAGATGGTACATTGTGGAATTCCCATGAGACAGATGTCGTGTGGGTAGAAAGTCTCCAGGACGATAGTAACATGAAGAACAATACATGTTTTGAGTTTCGACCTGACACAGGCCATGCTACATTTTGACTTTAACCTGTAGTCAAAGGGGAAGGTTTTTGAGAGGTGTGAACTTGGGAACCTTTTTGTTGAGCAGTAAAGTGAGACGTCCTTAAATATTGGTGGAGTTAAAGTATGACCATGTGTTGTCAGACAAAGGAATCTTCTCCAAAGTCCTGTCTTAAATCAGGAATCCTACTTCAGTTTCCAAAGAGGCTGTGATAAGTACTTGACTCTCTCAAGTGCTAATTTGTTTAGCTGCTGCTCTTAACCTGGGAAAGTGTTAAAATGAGTTATCAACATTTACCATCCGTTCATCAGGAATGCAGTGTCTGATCAAGTCTTGATGTATTACTGAGATCTGTTCCTTTCTCCCCTTGTCTGTGTGGACTGCAGAATAGTCTAGTACTGTCTAAGTCTTAATTTATAGTGCTTTGTTACTATTATTTGTTAGCTGAGTTGGTTAAATTGCACTGTAAGCCCCTCAAGGCCCTCTGTCAAGAATTAGGCGTTTAAGTCTCTCCCATGCTTTCTTTTCTTCCTCAGGTTTCCTGTAGGCTTCATCTTGAGCAGGATGGTTCCTAGCTTCAATTTTGATACTTTTCTCAAGGAAACCTCTGCCTCAAAAGTGTTTTGTCTACTTGAAATGTTAGTTGCCTCACTTGAACTGGATTTTACCAAATCATTTGAGTTTTGACTTGAGCTATTTAGTCCTGTTAAGAAAAAAGATGTCACAAATCTAGTAGTATTCAAGGGATCAGAAAGCTGAAAAGCTGTTAAAACTGTAAGGGATTTTAGAAGATAAATGATAAATATAAAAGGAATGCTTTTGTCTTGTAAAAAAGATATATATGGCCTCTATTTGATCTCCGTGAACAATACATTCCATGTACATTTTGTATATATTTACTGCTTTGAGTAATTCTATTCACGGTTGTGTTGTCTTGTAGCTTTTCTTCATCTGTTTAATTTCTATGATGGAAGGTATTGCTCTTAAGATGCAAGCATATGGAAGATAGAGAAAGATGTGTTATCAAAGGTGTTCACTTTTCTGGCAATGTGCTGTTTCAGACCCAGAAAGCAACAGCGGTCCACAGACAATCCAGGAAGTTTTTTGAAAGTGTAGGGGACAATTTCCTGGTGCAAGTGCTGGAGGAACCAACTAGGGGAAAAGCTCTTCTTGACCTGCTGCTCACAAACAGGGAAGAAATAGTAGAGGAAGCAATAGTGGATGGGAACCTGGGAGGCAGTGACCATGAGATGGTCGAGTTGAGGATCCTGACACAAGGAAGAAAGGAGAGCAGTAGAATACAGAGCCTGGACTTCAGAAAAGCAGACTTAGACTCCCTCAGGGAACTGATGGGCAAGGTCCCCTGGGAGAATAACATGAGGGGGAAAGGAGTCGAGGAAAGCTGGCTGTATTTTAAAGAATCCTTATTGAGGTTGCAGGAACAAACCATCCCGATGTGTAGAAAGAAAAGTAAATATGGCAGGCGACCAGCTTGGCTTAACAGTGAAATCCTTGCTCGTCTTAAACACAAAAAAGCAGCTTACAAGAAGTGGAAGATTGGAGAAATGACTAGGGAGGAGTATAAAAATATTGTTCAGGCATGCAGGAGTGAAATTAGGAAGGCCAAATCACACTTGGAGTTGCAGCTAGCCAGAGATGTTAGGAGTAACAAGAAGGGTTTCTTCAGGTATGTGAGCAACAAGAAGAAAGTCAAGGAAAGTGTGGGCCCCTTGCTGAATGAGGGAGGGAACCTAGTGACAGAGGATGTGGAGAAAGCTAGTGTACTCAATGCTTTTTTTGCCTCTGTCTTCACAGACAAGGTCAGCTCCCAGGCGGCTGCACTCCGCAGCACGGTATGGGGAGGAGGTGACCAGCCCTCTGTAGAGAAAGAAGTAGTTCGGGACTATTTAGAAAAGCTGGACGAGCACAAGTCCATGGGTCCGGATGCACTGCATCCGAGGGTGCTAAAGGAGTTGGCCGATGTGATTGCAGAGCCATTGGCCATTATCTTTGACAAATCATGGCGATCAGGGGAGGTCCCGGATGACTGGAAAAAAGCGAATGTAGTGCCAATCTTTAAAAAAGGGAAGAAGGAAGATCCGGGGAACTACAGGCCAGTCAGTCTCACCTCAGTCCCTGGAAAAGTCATGGAACAGGTCCTCAAGGAATCAATTCTGAACCACTTAAAGGAGGGAAAAGTGATCAGGAACAGTCAGCATGGATTCACCAAGGGCAAGTCATGCCTGACTAACCTAATTGCCTTCTATGATGAGATAACTGGCTCTGTGGATGAGGGGAAAGCAGTGGATGTGCTATTTCTTGACTTTAGCAAAGCTTTTGATACAGTCTCCCACAGTGTTCTTGCCAGCAAGTTAAGGAAGTATGGGCTGGATGAATGGACGGTAAGGTGGATAGAAAGGGAGGCTAGATGGTCGCGCTCAATGGGTAGTGATGAATGGCTCCATGTCTAGTTGGCAGCCGGTATCAAGTGGAGTGCCCCAAGGGTCGGTGCTGGGACCGGTTTTGTTCAATATGTTCATCAGCGATCTGGAGGATGGTGTGGACTGCACCCTTATCAAGTTTGCAGATAACACTAAACTGGGAGGAGTGGTTGATACGCTGGAGGGTAGGGACAGGATACAGAGCGACCTAGACAAATTAGAGGATTGGGCCAAAAGAAATCTGATGAGGTTCAACAAGGACAGGTGCAGAGTCCTGCACTTGGGACGGAAGAATCCCATGCACTGCTATAGACTAGGGACCGAATGGCTGGGCAGCGGTTCTGCAGAAAAGGACCTAGGGGTTACAGTGGACGAAAAGCTGAATATGAGTCAACAGTGTGCCCTTGTTGCCAAGAAGGCTAACGGCATTTGGGGCTGTATAAGTAGGGGCATTTCCAGCAGATCGAGGGACGTGATTATTCCCCTCTATTCGGCACTGGTGAGGCCTCATTTGGAGTACTGTGTCCAGTTTTGGGCCCCACACTACAAGAAGGATGTGGATAAATTGGGAAGAGTCTAGCGGAGGGCAACAAAAATGATTAGGGGGCTGGAGCACATGACTTATGAGGAGAGGCTGAGGGAACTGGGATTGTTTAGCGGGCAGAAGAGAAGAATGAGGGGGGATTTGATAGCTGCTTTCAACTACCTGAAAGGGGGTTCCAAAGAGGTTGGATCTAGACTGTTCTCAGTGGTAGAAGATGACAGAACAAGGAGTAATGGTCTCAAGTTGCAGAGGGGGAGGTTTAGGTTGGATATTAGGAAAAACTTTTTCACTAGTAGGGTGGTGAAGCACTGGAATGGGTTACCTAGGGAGGTGGTGGAATCTCCATCCTTAGAGGTTTTTAAAGTCAGGCTTGACAAAGCCCTGGCTGGGATGATTTAGTTGGGGTTGGTCCTGCTTTGAGCAGGGGGTTGGACTAGATGACCTCCTGAGGTCCGTTCCAACCCTGAGATTCTATGATTCTGATGATTCTATGACGGACCCCTCATTCTGACCCTACTGGATCCCATGGGACCTGTACCACAGACATCCAGCGCCATTGCAAGGATCCTATGGCTCCTGCCAACCAGCTCTGCTGGTATACGAGGAGGAAGACGTGTAATCAGTACCACCAGTTCCAAATGGAGCCTCCTTGTCACCAGATGAGGTGGTCATCCTTTTGCTGCTCTCTCCACCGGATGACCGCCGGCAGTACCAAGAACCTTTGCAGAGAGTGGCTACCAACTCAAAAATTCCACTGGAGGAATTCCAGGACCCCCAACATAGTCTCCTGGACATCCTTCAGGCACAGGGAGAGTGCACGTGGCCCTTCCTATGAACAAGGCCCTGCTGGAACGAGTCCAGATGGTTTGGCGCACACCAACATTGTGCCCCCACCCCGAGAAGAGCTGCTAGACTGTACTTTGTGCCAGCTAGAGGGACCGATTTCCTATTCACGCACCTGTCTTCTAATTCACAGCATGTCAGCACCTGCAGTACAACTTCACCACGTACAGTCGGCTGGCCGAGCTTAAGTACAGGTGCCCTGCAGATGACCTGGCCCAGCTCTAGGCCTTAGTAAATGAAGGAAAATTAGTGGCAAAGGTTGGCCCTCCAGCTGACACTGCATTCCATTCTGTGCAAGTGCACAGAATTCATGTCCTGCAGATTTCTTTGCTTCCCCGCAGAAAAATGACTTTCTGATGGGGAAGCAAAGAGAAGCTGGAAGAGCAGTCACACACCACTGCCTAGCTGCGCAGGTTCATCGTTTCATGCACCCAGAGCAGCCGGGGGAGAGGTAAATCACCTCAGGGCTGGGGACACCCTATCCAGTGGCTCCAACCCTGAGCTGGGATCTGCTGCTAGTCCCGGCTGGGCTGGAGACAGGAGAGGACGGGACTTCCTCTTCCCCCTGCAAGGAGTGGTTGGAGCTGTCTCAGACCCACCCCCAGAAACCTCCCCCCGGCTGCCAGAAGCTCAGCATCCTCCCCTGCTTCCTACCCCCATCACTCCTCAGCTGTGAGGGGAGAGGTCACTACAGGGAGCTGCTCCCCCATCCGCCCAACCCCTGTGCATCCAGACCTCCCATACCCAGAGCCCCCCTTTAAGCCTCACCAGTACACCCAGAACCCCCCTAGCTCTCCATACGCAAACCCCACCGTGCCGGACTTGCTCAACCCCTGCATCTGGAGACCCCTGCCTCATAGAGGGGAGATAGGCAGGGTCCCAGAGTGTTGTGCTGTGTCAGGGTCAGGTGTAGCCTCACTACTGAGTCTGTGTCTGTAGGGTGGGGGAGCTGCAAGGTGATCTCCTACCTTTATGCAGCCAGTGGCCCCTGCTCCCCGCTGCTTTCCTGGAGCCTCTGCATTTTTTTATTGACAAATAAAACTTGTAGAAATTTAAAATACTGTATGCAGAAGTTTTAATTTTTTGGCACACAATGCTCTCAGAAGTACCCATTCCTTGGCCACCGGACTCATGATGCACAGGGACTCGTGGCTTCTCTCTTCTGGTTTCCCGAGGGAGGGCCAAAACCCCATCAAGGATCTCCCTTTCGAATAAGCTGATCTTTTCAGTGATAAAACGAAAAGTGCGTTCTCTGGGATCCATGTCACCAACAGCTTTCAAGAGCTCCCTGCCTTTCTGATGGGGATCACCACGGGAAATGCTTTTCTGTTCCGTCTTTTCTGCCTCAAGCATAGGAAGAGTCTTTTTGAGGGCAGAAGCAGACAGGGAGGATGCTCTAATTAATATCTCCTTATCTTCACCAGATGAGGCTGTGATGCCTCCCCCAACTTCTCTGACAGACTATGTCAAACTGTTTCAAGAGCTAATTAAACGAATTGCCTAAGTCAGGATCTACTCATAGAGTAGGTTGAAGAGTCCCATCATAAGCTGTTAGACAGTCTACACATAACAGCCTTCTATCAAAGGGCATTGCGAGTAAAGGAGACTTTGCTAGATGGTCTTGGAAGGTTCCAATAGACCCCAGCGACGATATCACTTACATATACAAATGTGCAGATTAAAATTATTACATTTAGCCAATAACTCAATTTCTGTTTACATACCCTCTGCCTAATGCCTTGGTTGTTGAGAAATGGGTTTTGGAGTTTATAACCTCAGGTTATTCCATACATTTAATCTCCATCTCCCCAGCTCACCCTCCTTCCTTGTTCCTTTTCAGGGCCCCATCTCATGCGCGTTTGCTGAGACTAGAAGTCATTTCTGTCATGTGTAGGGGTTATAGAAGCTGTTCGAGTCCAGCACAGAGGGAAGGGATTCTGGTCCAAAAAATCCCTCTGGATGGAGAGTGATTTTTTTCGATCTCCAGCCCCTTAAACACCTTTGTGCAAAGGCAGAAATTCAGGATGGTGACGCTTGCTGGTATTGTTCCATTACTGTATTCTAGGGATTGGTTTTTGAGTTTGATCTTGAGGATGAGTATTTTTGCATCGTGATTTACCCCTCCCATGGGATGTTTTCTTTGTTTAATAGTCAACCAGGATCACTTGCAGTATTGTGCTTCCCATCAGTTTCTTCTGCTCGGAGGGTATTCTTGAAGGCCTTTGCAGTAGTAGCAGCTACTACTTCATTGACCTGGGATGGTTGTCTTTCCATTCCTTCATGGTTGTCTGTTCAATGGCCACTCTTACAGCAAAGTTGTCTCTCTAGTAAAAACAGCTGTGTCCCTTTTCCACATGTTAGGAGTAGAGCTAAACAAACAAACAAAAATCCACTTTGACCCCACTGCAACTGGATTCATAGGATCTTCTCTGGGTGCTATAAAAGCCAAAGCTTACCATACCAGGTACAGATTTGATACTAACAAACCACACTTATTTGAATTAAGTCCACAGACTGTCCAGAAATAGTCTAGTTAAGACATTTGTTAAGACACGTGGCAGCTTGTACCTTTTGTGAGGCAGCATGCCAAGTTACAGCGTTTCTGCTTCCAGGGATGGCTCAGAACAAGCGCAGTCTAGACAAGATTGTATCTGTCCCTCATTGAGTATTGGGTTGACTCGGTTGGTGGAAGGACCTGTCCAAAGTATGTGCAGGAGTTCCTTTCACCCAGCCTCCTGCCATCACTATAACTTCAGATTATTCCTCATGAGGTGGGGAGCACATATGAGGGGGACACTGCTCAGCACAAATGGTGTGCTCAGCACCTGTCTCCATATCAACTTTCTGGAATTAAGAGCAGTCAGGAATGCCTGAATACACCGTACCCCCTTCCTCAGGAACCGGTCTGTCGCAGTCATGATAGACAACGTAGCATTGGTGGTATTATATAAGCCATGAAGTGAGGGGCGAGATGCTGTGCTGAGCATCCCTTGGTTCTGAACCAGTGAAGTTATGGAACTGGTGTACAATGAAGAATATGCTCATCTCACCCTTTTACCTTCCAGGTGTACAAAACACCAGAGCCAGCAAGCTGAGCAGGCACGTCTCCCAGGTTTGAAGGAGAGGTGGTTTAATTTTACAGGAACTGAAGTTCTTAGAGATGTCTTGCTAGGTGCTCTGCTGTTTGTCCTTTCCCCCCTCTGCTTTGCAGTCTGTCTTTTGGTGATCGCGAAGGAACTGAGGGCTATTTGCCTGCACTGCTTCCCGTATTCTTGATACGGGACATGAGGGGGTCTGGAGCCACATGCGTGTGCTGGACAGGCACTGCTACGGAAAATGTCAAAGATGTACCTGAAGTGGAGGGCACCTAGGGGGGTGCACCCTGAAGAACTCGAGTTACTCTACAAGGTTACTAACCCTCTCAATCTGCAAGTGTCATTATTTAAACAATAGACTACGCTTGGATTAAGTAAGAATTCTACGTTCGATCAAGAATTGATGGATGACTTACTGTATTCACTGGGTGGATGCATAATTGAACCTTATTTATAAATAAAATATACAAATGGACTGTAAGTTAATACTGACTACTGTAAGAATTATTTTCTTCTAAATATAAACTGCAGTAGAGATGCTCTGGACACCTGAGTTCACAAAATGTTGGGCAGTTGGATATTCCCTGTTAGTACCTTGCAGCATGTGAGTGAAATCAATCTCTAATTTGTAACTGGCTTGACATTCATAAGTAGACTAAATTTCCTTGCACTTAGAAGTTTGACTCTTAATGTATATGAGTTCAACCTTCTGGGCGTCATTGATTCTTGGGCATCTCTCAGGTCTTTCCTGATGTTGAGTTTTTGCATGTTGATTGTCTTGATAGCTGTATTAAAACAAAAAACGAAGAGAGAGCTTCGTTCTAACTAGTGAAAAGACTGTTTTATGGCCAGAGCATAATGCTGCAAGTCACACTGTTAACTACCAAAGAAAGTCAGCTGAAGGACATAATGGGGTCTGATTTGTTTAATAGCTTGTGGAGTAAGAATCTTTAGTATTACTTTCTCTTTAACCACAAACAAACAAAACCTAAATGAACAAACAAACAAAAAAACCCCACCCTGGTATCTATGAAACTAGTTAGGTGATAGCACTTAAGGTACACAACGAAGAAGATTTGGGTTCTAAGACCACACTGGAGATGTGTAGTGTTAACAAGTGCACCATACATTTCTATGATACTTATAAAAAAAACCTGAATAAATAAGTTAAACGACAGAATTGCTTAAGTAAATGTGTAAAATATAGTGTCTCTTCCTGGTTAGTAAAACCAATTCCACCAAATGTAGCCTAAAGGCTATGTTTAGTTGTAGTTCACATGTTTTAATGGTTACCAACGAATGAGCGTCAACCTCACCTTGGGGGGGAAGTAAAGTACAGATACAAAGTTAGATTAAAATAAATGATTTAAAACCAGATTTCTTGTTTGCTGATTAAAATTTGACTTCTATCACTTGGATTTTAAATCAGTCCACCCTGGCAATGTGCAGCACAGGGATGTCAGAGCTGTCAATTGTCCAGATTATTTTAAAGTATCCATTGTGTCATCAACTTTACCTGCTGGTTAACAAATCTGCCTTGAAAATGAGTTAGTAGCTGTAAGCTATTGGGGATAAAATGTACATACAGGAATTGAAGTGAGGTTAATGAAACTTTTCTGTCTTGACTGAAAACGTAACTGGATTTGTTTTATTTCAATAGTTGAACCCATTGTGAGCCTAACAAAGGGACCAAACTCTTTAATAGATGGTGAAAATCAGACAGTAGCAGCCATTTGTACAGCAGCCACTGGAAAACCTGCTGCAGATGTTGCTTGGGAAGGAGGTCTTGGAGAAATGGAATCCAGTTCTACTTTATTTCCAAATGAAACTGTGACTGTTGTCAGTCAGTACAAACTCATACCCACCAAATTTGCCAGAGGAAGACGCATAACTTGTGTTGTGAGGCATCCGGCTTTGGAAAAGGAGATGAGATATCCTTACACATTGGACATCCTATGTAAGTCTACAACAAGTTAACTATTGCTTCTACAGCTGCTATTCTGTCATATTACAACTAGGCCTTATAGTACGTTCCATTAGTAGCTCTGTAAGTAGTGTACAAAGAAGGTCAGTATCATTGCCCCATTACACATGGGAGAAACAGAGCTAGGGAGAGGTGAAGTGAGTTGACTAAGGACTTGCAGCAGGCCACTGGCTGAGCTGGGAGTAGAACCCAGGTCTCCTGAGACCCAATCAGTTGCCATACTTGCTGTGACACATTGCCTCTTAACTTTTAATTAACTTGATTTAATTACCCATTTATATTCCTCCTATGTTTCTTCATGGACCCTTTCTTTTTAACAAATGTGACTAATACTTAGATGTTGAATTGAGGTATTTAAAAATACTTGGTGGTTACCATTTCTTTCACACTTGGAATAATACAAGTCATGATATTCCCAAAGAACTTCAGTGATGAAAAATGTTATGGGGTAGGTCACTCAGTACACTCCTGAGAGTGTTAGAGATAGCGTGGATACATTGAGAATCCCTCCACTTGGAAGTCTATTTTCTTTCTTAATATAGATTTATTTATTTTTTGGTTTGTTAAACTTGACGTCCCTAAAAGAAACAAGTGACAGAAGATGATAAATTATCAAGCCCCCCTCATTATTTGAGCCTATGGTCTACCTTGTAATAATAATCTTTATAATTTCATAACTGCACCTTCTCGCTCAGCTGTAGAAATGTGCAGAGCTTTCATCTGTTAGCAATGTTTGTGTCTTCATTGCATCAAATAAGTTTCTGTATATGACCAGATTGTTTTGGATTCTGCATCTTTACTATTGTTAGCATAACACAAGCAAAACGTATGGCACATGTACTACTTTATTTGATTTGTTACTGAACTGAAATTTATCAGACCTCTTTCTAGCCCTTTGCTGTTGAACTTCTGGCTACTTGAAAAACTCTGTCTCGATGGTCACAGATTAAAGCCCTAACAAATTAGGGTTTGTTTACAATGCCTTGCAGTTTGGATTGTGGGAGTGTGAATATCATTGCACACCAAGTGCTGAGCTGCAATTCCCCCGTGTGGATACTGAGGGTGTGAACTAAAAGGTTCTTAAAACAGGACTACAGTAGTGTGAATTTAGGAACCTCTCAGTTCACACCCTCAGCATCCACGCAGGGGGGTTGAAGTGCAGCACTTGGCGTGCAGTCCTCTTCTCACTCCCATAGTCCAAACTGCAGTTTGAAGACATGCCCTTAGCATATCTCCCTAGATTGACCACTAATAATGCTGTGCTCTGATGGCCTGCTGACTTTGACAAGAGTTGCCCCCAAAATAAATTCCAGTCAGTTTCTCCCCATTGAAGAGTAACTTGTAACTTCCCATAAATAAGTTGAATTTCTTAAAACTTTACATTGTGTGCTATGTTGGTCAGTTGCTGTGCTGTTACAAACTTTAGTCCACATAGCCCAAAATGGATGCCTAAAGTTAGGCTATCAAATATCTGACCAGAGTTTTCAAAAGTCCAGAAAAATTTGGGTCCCCAAGGATTCAAAATGTTAGCTTTCGGCATCCATTTTCAAACACAAACTATAACACACTAATGGGTGTGCAGGAGAGGGGGAAAGGAAGTGTAGGATGTAGATCTCCGAATAGAAAAAGCTTGTAGTTTACATCTATTGATGGGTTAGAGTAACTTAATTACTACTTCAGAAAAGCAACTGAATGGTAAAATATTTTAAAGGTACTTTCTCTCCTTACTGAACATCAGGTCCCTTGCTGTAATCTGTTCTGTCAAAAAATTACCATTAGTTCCTAGGTGGTGGCATAAACACATGACCAAAAGAGAATTTTCTGTAAATGTAAACAACTGTTTCTTTTTAATGGTTACCACTTGTAATTGATTTGGTATATTAGGGACAGGAATGATATTGACACTGAAGTATAATTTATTGATTTTTGGCCTTCAGTCATCTTGGGGAAATACCATAATAAATAAACTTAGGGTAATGGAATCAGGAAACATTTGAAATGGTATTAAAATTATGACCTATTCCAAGTAATACAGAACCACCTTTAACATAGCCTTACAGTATCCTTTCAAGTAAACCCACTATTAAAAACTTGTAAGAATTGTAAAGAACATTTTTGAAAAACAAGTATGTTCTATTCAATCAATGAACTTTTAACAATTTTAGAACAGTCTGTATTGGAGGATTGGTTGGTTTTAATGTCTGTAATTGAATTTGGAAAGAACTTTAGACTATGGTACACATCTTTCCCCCAGTATTAGTTAGAAACGAAGAAACGTTAACACCTTCCAAAACAAATTATAAAAAGATACGGGACTTCATACTCATGAGAACTTGCCTAGTGTTCTTTAAAATTGTGTTGAGCATAAATAGAGAAGCAGTTCTGCTTAGTGCTTTGTTTCAACATATGCCAGCAGTCTTCAACTGAGTTCTGAATCTCTACACTTGAAGGAAGTAGAGTGTTGTACTGGAGTAGTCCTAAATAAATATAAAAATAAGAAGCAAGTTGTGAGAACTGTTAATACCCCATCCAGGCCCTGTGCCCTGATACGCGAATAAGGAAGGACGTTATCATAAGGGGTTTTTTTTATGTGTAAATATAAAATGAAGATTAACTGTATATTAAGGCAGTCCTGTTGAGGAAGACTACCAGTTTTTAAACTGCTACTCTCTACATGTCATTGGCATTAGTGCGCAGTCTGGAGAGAAAAAAGCTGCGTCCTTACCTTATTGATGACAATAGCTGAAGAGAGACCGGCCTACCAGGAAATTGCCAGTGTCTATAATGTAACCTTTCTGGCCTAGCCCAGTAGCAATAACCAATATCCATAATATGCCTCAAACATAAATGAATAACACTAAACTATAGAAGAGTTGGGAAGATGTGGCTTCAGTGAGAAGAGAGAGATTTCAAGTCTTGCTCCCCTTTTCAACCTTTGTGCCACCTGCATTTGGAGGAAGTAGTTGAGCCTGCTGCCCTGGACTGAGAACAACTCTCCCACTCTGAATTCTGACCCCCTATTACTTTTTACTGTAGCAGAGCCTTTCAATTGGTGTGTCAATTATATTTGAATGTTTACATTAAATTGCAGAATACTGTGAATTTGCCCCAATCATAGCAGTGGAAGCCTTCCAGTAAGTGTGTATTTAAAACTGTCAGACATTTTCTACAGCTGGGTTAGTGTGAGATTCTGTGGACAAGACTGCTGTCCTGAGGGGCTGAAAGAAGTTGGGAAGATGGGATTCAGATTGGAGCCATTATCACTATTAATTGCTTTTTGAGTCCTTTGAAAGGAAATAAAACCAAATTAAACACAGACTACGCTCAAGTTCCTTGTTGGTTTGACTAGTAGTAGTAACATAGGCACAGTGCAGATACCTACTACAGTATAAATCATTAGTCAGAAGTTACTCATGTCGTATGTGCAATTCATCATTTACCACCATGTAATATGAATTTTTTTGAATTCACAGAATTTGGTATATTTGAACTATTGAAGTTAGCACTTCATTATGCTAAAAATGGGCATTGTTGACTTAAAAGACTATATAATTATCTCAGCTTGTTTCGGTTAACAAACTAAAAACTTATGGGGCCCACTGGTTTGCTTTATGTTAAACCTCATACATGTAATTTAGTAAGCTTTCCAGGTAAGACTACCATTGCTCATTGGAGATTAAGCACTGCCAAACTGTTAGTTAACTACAACATGTAGACATATCATTCTAAACAATGCATGTCTCCTTTTAAGTAATGTACTTTATTTTATAGATGCCCCTGAAGTTTCAGTAACCGGGTATGATGGAAACTGGTTCATAGGACGAGAGCATGTTCAGCTCCTGTGTAATGCTGACGCAAATCCACTGCCCATGGAATTTACATGGACCAGGTAAGTGTTCATGAAAACCAAAGATGAATTTTTCCATTTAAGTACACAATAAATATTTGAATAATGGAGAGTTTTGAAGGGTGTTACTGGCTTACGACATAGTAGAAACAAGGCCCTTTAACTGCTACTAACTTGTCTGGTTCCAGTACATGACTAATGCACATTATATGTAGTTAGAAATGACTGCTATTGAAATATGACCCATTCTGATGCATCAGACATATGGATTCAGACATATGGATGTTGTAAAGAAAAACATTTGCCTTATCTAGTTGATGGCTCCTAAGGAAAGGGGAGCAGTAGAAATTGAGGTGGGAAAGTACAAGTAAAGAATTATTGTTACTCTGAAGTCTGAGCAGTTACCAATGCATTAGGATAAATCCACTTATTTTTATAAATGGAATAACTTCTTTGACAGGTGATTGTGATATTGAGTTTCTTGGTCTTAGTGTAAGACATTGTAAGCACCTGTTGTCTAGCCTTCCTCCTGCGTGTGAGTTGGGGACGTGTGTAAAGCAAAGACGCAAAAAGACTGGATATTATTTGAATAAAATTATATAAAATTGATATTACATTGAAAATTGGGGTGGAAAACACTTGAAGTATCATTTCAATCATCAAATTTACCATGCCTCACTGTTACTAATAAAGAGTAAGGCGCTGTATCTACTTCCAAATGAGATGCATGAGATGGCTTGCCTCATGACTCAAAGCTTAAGTCAATCTGTGTTGATATCTGGTATCTCTGTATGGCTTCCTGTTGCGTGATGAAAGCTGTATTTCATGATTCTAATATGAATTGGATGCCTTTACTGAGAGTCCTGCTGCCTGCCATCTGTAGTCTTGCATGTTAAGTATGTTCCCCTGGAGGGAGCCACTTCCGGAGCAAATATATGGCCCAAAAAGGTAACTTCCCTTTTTTCCTCTTAAAATAAAACTTGAAGTAACTTCACTTGGTCGGTCTGTCTGTCTGAAACAAAGAAAATAACTTGTGTGTGAGTGTTTAAGCGTATGTAATGCACAGTAATAGTGCTATGAGAATCACTGACAATAATAGTGCTATAAGAAGCATTAAAGATCAGTTGTGGTACCACCTTGTAGCCTCAAGTTGCTTCCTGGATCAGTTAGAAGGAAAAAGACTAATAGTTTTAGCATTCATAGAATCATAGAATCTCAGGGTTGGAAGGGGCCTCAGGAGGTATCTAGTCCAACCCCCTGCTCAAAGCAGGACCAACCCCAACTAGATCATCCCAGCCAGGGCTTTGTCAAGCCTGACCTTAAAAACCTCTAAGGAAGGAGATTCCACCACCTCCCTAGGTAACCCATTCCAGTGCTTCACGTTTTTCCTAATATCCAACCTAAACCTCCCCCTCTGCAACTTGAGACCATTACTCCTTGTTCTGTCATCTTCTACCACTAAGAACAGTCTAGATCCATCCTCTTTGGAACCCCCTTTCTGGTAGTTGAAAGCAGCTATCAAATCCCCCCTCACTCTTCTCTTCTGCAGGCTAAACAATCCCAGTTCCCTCAGCCTCTCCTCATAAGTCATGTGCTCCAGCCCCCTAATCATTTTTGTTGCCCTCCGTTGGACTCTTTCCAATTTATCCACATCCTTCTTGTAGTGTGGGGCCCAAAACTGGACACAGTACTCCAAATGAGGCCTCACCAGTGCCGAATAGAGGGGAATAATCACGTCCCTCGATCTGCTGCAAATGCCCCTACTTATACAGCCCAAAATGCCGTTAGCCTTCTTGGCAACAAGGGCACACTGTTGACTCATATTCAGCTTTTCGTCCACTGTAACCCCTAGGTCCTTTTCTGCAGAACTGCTGCCCAGCCATTCGGTCCCTAGTCTGTAGCAGTGCATGGGATTCTTCTGTCCTAAGTGCAGGACTCTGCACTTGTCCTTGTTGAACCTCATCAGATTTCTTTTGGCCCAATCCTCTAATTTGTCTAGGTCCCTCTGTATCCTATCCCTACCCTCCAGCGTATCAACCACTCCTCCCAGTTTAGTGTCATCTGCAAACTTGCTAAGGGTGCAGTCCACACCATCCTCCAGATCATTGATGAAGATATTGAACAAAACCGGCCCCAGCACCGACCCTTGGGGCACTCCACTTGATACCGGCTGCCAACTAGACATGGAGCCATTGATCACTACCCATTGAGCACGACCATCCAGCCAGTTTTCTATCCACCTTACCGTCCATTCATCCAGCCCATACTTCTTTAACTTGCTGGCAAGAACACTGTGGGAGACTGTATCAAAAGCTTTGCTAAAGTCAAGAAATAGCACATCCACTGCTTTCCCCTCATCCACAGAGCCAGTTATCTCATCATAGAAGGCAATTAGGTTAGTCAGGCATGACTTGCCCTTGGTGAATCCATGATGACTGTTCCTGATCACTTTCCCCTCCTTTAAGTGGTTCAGAATTGATTCCTTGAGGACCTGTTCCATGAGTTTTCCAGGGACTGAGGTGAGACTGACTGGCCTGTAGTTCCCCGGATCTTCCTTCTTCCCTTTTTTAAAGATGGGCACTACATTAGCTTTTTTCCAGTCATCCGGGACCTCCCCCGATTGCCATGATTTGTCAAAGATAATGGCCAATGGCTCTGCAATCACATCGGCCAACTCCTTTAGCACCCTGGGATGCAGTGTATCCGGCCCCATGGACTTGTGTTCGTCCAGCTTTTCTAAATAGTCCCGAACTACTTCTTTCTCCACAGAGGGCTGGTCACCTCCTCCTCATACCGTGCTGCGGAGTGCATCCGCCTGGGAGCTGACCTTGTCTATGAAGACAGAGGCAAAAAAAGCATTGAGTACACTAGCTTTCTCCACATCCTCTGTCACTAGGTTCCCTCCCTCATTCAGCAAGGGGCCCACACTTGCCCTGACTTTCTTCTTGTTGCTCACATACCTGAAGAAACCCTTCTTGTTACTCCTAACGTCTCCGGCTAGCTGCAACTCCAAGTGTGATTTGGCCTTCCTAATTTCACTCCTGCATGCCTGAACAATATTTTGCACAGGTATTTGGCCCTTAAGATCTTATTCCTCGTAACCATTACTTTGGCCAAGAGCGTAAGAGCTTGGAACCCTGATGGTGCACCCACCGAATACAGTGCTCTACCAAAATAAGGTGACTTAGTTCCTACGTCTTTTCTGAATTGCATGTTAAGCAGGAGATTAATCTACCAGTATTTACCCCCACGCCTCACTCTTATAGAGAAGAAGCGAGTCACCATACACTTGATGGTTAAAGAGCTCTGTGTGCGACATAAATTATGTGCAGTGGTGCAGAATTCTCCCAGGAGTAAAAGATTCAAAATTCCAACGGACTTGTAGTAGAAACAAACGAATTGACTCGACATTGATATTGTTCCTTTAACTGAAAGGATTTAATGTAACAAAATAATTGCATTCCACAGAGCAAGCTATTTTAAACATAAAATAATTATAGTGAAATTTTTTCAGATAATACATTTTGCATTTAAATTTTATTGTGTAAATTCTGAGAATGCTTAAACTTCCAAATATTGTCTAATTCAGGTTGGATGGGCAATGGCCTGAAGGTTTAATGTCTTCAAATAATACTCTGCATTTCAACAGTCCATTGACTTACAATTATACTGGGACTTATGTCTGTAAGGTGACCAATTCCCTTGGACAAAGAAGTGATCAAAAGACTATCTACATTTTAGGTGAGTTGTTGTTTCTCCCTTCACTTCCTAAGCATGCTTTGTTTAAAATACTGTGTCAGAAATTGCATTAGGTGTCTAGTTGAATGAGGTTTTTTAGCCATGTTCTATAACAGGTTACCTAAACTCAGTCTTTGATTAAAGATAATATAAAACTGGGAAGGACAAATGGAAATAAACCATTACCCTACTAGTACTGCTGCTATTTCCAGGGCTAATATTGTTGTTCCATCATGCATGCTGTCTGTAAATCGTAGTATTTAAAAGGACCACCGTAGTGTCTGAGATGATCATCTAGCCCTAAGTGATGGTAATAAAGATACAGAAGTAAACTCTGCCACCTCCAAGTGACTGCTTGTTGAAAGAGGACTTAGTTTAAAAATCTGTGTTCCAGTGAGCCACAAAGGGAACTTTTATTGATGTTAATTTGTTGCATATAGGCTGGATTTAAAAATATGATAAATACATACGTAACCCTTTTAGAGAAATAGAAGCAGATCATAATGCAAATATAATTTATTTTAAAAAGAAAATACTTAATATTAATCATAGCTACGGGAAAGTAGAGAATACATCAGATGCAGTGAATTCCTTGTGTAAATTGGTTTTAATTTCTGATTTTGCTAAGATTAAAAAAAATAAGCAGCTATGGGACTCTGGGGAAGCCAAGTGTATTGTGCACCAAATGCAAATGTTTTATGTTCTGGATGCTTCACAATGAGTTTTCGGTTTGACTTTCAGCAGTGCCGAGTACTCAAAGCTCTCATGGGGTTCAGTGGGATGTGAGGGTGTTGAGCACCTTCCAAGATCAGGCCATTAATGTATATTCCATGTGCCTTTTAATGTACATTCTGTGGGCTTGTGTTTCTATTTCACATGCATTACATTGGTGGTTGTATTCAAATGTTTTTCATGATGGGGCTAGTTTGATGTTTTCTACTATAGTCCTTGGAGGTGAAATTGGAATGGGAGGACTATAATCTCCTCAAATCTAAGTTTTCTCTCTAGATCAGTGGTTCTGAGGCATTTCACCATCAGGTCACACTTTTAGCAAAGCTTATGAGCTCAGAACCTTTTGTCGTAGTTTGCTGAAGACTATGTTCATGTATATCACTCGTTAATGAATGGGGAAAACGCTAAAGCTTGTACAGCCATCGTAGCTGTTATCTGACCAGGTTTCATTGAGATGGAAAAGCTAAGCTCTGTGTGCAGAGTTTATCCAGGTGCCGAGAGATTGACCCAGTCTGAAACCTGAAAGCACCCTGTGAGTCCCATGAGGAGACTGGGCCTCATGGGGGAAAAGGTTGAGGGGGATTGCCCTATGATTCCTGTCCCTCTAGCCTTTTACCCCTTCAGCCTCTGCCATCCCATTCTATCCCTATCACCTCCTCGCCATTAAAGTGCTGAGGCAGCTGCTTTCTGCCACCCCTCCTCTGCTTCCTCCTCAGTTTTTTCTGCCCAGCAACTCCACACCAGTGGAGGGAGCAGAGGAGGAAAGCTAGTCTCCCTGTCCTGTCCTCAGTTGCAGCACAGCTACCCAGGTGGCAAGGAATATAGTCACTGTAGAGGAAACTAGGCTCATTCCCTGCAGACCTGCTGGCGGCATGAGAAAAAGTGTTTGGTTGGATCTGGAGAAACAGACTGGGAATCAAAAATATGGAAATGCAAATGGTTTTTAAAGATTGTAAATCAAAAAGTAAGACAAGACTGTGGAGGGGGGTGTTATCCAGATGCTGTCTAAACTCCACAGGTTGAGAGCGTTGGCTCTAGATGACACTTGAAAGAGATTGCAGGTGGTGGAGGAGGGGGAAACTGCCAATGATGGTTTTAATGCCGAGCTAATTGTTTTGTCCTTGAGACTGAAATTCTAAGGATATGTTAGCTTTAAGTGCTGTGGGAGTAGTACTGAAAAAGAGAAAATCCTTTGAACATCCCCCACCCAAAAACCCAGAGCCCTAAATCACCTCATGCTTGCTGGTTTGAGAAGGGATTAATAACCTCCGTAAGGCTTGGAATTGTTCATCCTAAAGTGCATTCCTACTCTATAGTTACTGTATAAAAACTGGCACTTTCTTACTGAATAGACGGCACTATGTATATTTAAAGCAATTTTTCCTTGCTTTTGGTGACAAAAATAAGTTGTTTTTAACCTTTTTTTTTAATTGAAGAGGCAACATAAATTTGGGAGAGGGAGCTGGATTTTGTTCCATCCACTCCCCATCAATAAACTATTCCTAAAATGATGGGACCAAACCTTGCCCTCTGTTACAACTGTGCAATTCCACTGAAGGTAGTGGGGCTATACAGGTACAACTGAGGGTTAAGTATGAAGACATGTTTGCAAAGGAGATTGCAAAGGTGTAACCACGTCCAGAATGTGTCTTACAGAATCTGGTACTGGTAATGATGCACCGAAAGCGGGAGGGGGAGGAGAGGGTGTAAATTTTTGAGAGTAAAAAAAAAAATTGAGACTTGTTCAGAGTCTTGCACATCCCCCTCCCACCTGGAAACTTACATTTCTTCTTTCTTTTGTAGCCAATGGTGAGAGTACGGTACCTGCTCCTCCCCAGAAGCCACTGCAGTGTCACTGCTATCGCCGCTGTCCAGAGGACTCAGTCAACAGCACCTGCAGGTTGATGGGACAACTAGTATTTCCGATATTTTGGGGGGAAGGTTATGCACAATAATCAACATTTTTAAACGTGGGTGCCTCAAGTTAGGCATCTAAATCTGTGTAGGCACCTTTAATACAATCAGTATAAAATTAAATGGGCGGTGGGTGCTCTATAAATCAGTCCATTTTTATTTAGGTGCCTAAATATAGATTTTAGGGGCTTAACTTGATGCATTCAAGTTTGAACATTTAGGCCAATACTTGTCTTAATAATTTGCATATGAAACATAGTTGAACTATGAATAGGTTATCAAAAAGTTCAAGCCATAGCTTATGTATGGACGGAGCAAATTGCTCTTCCCCTGTGCATAAGGACCAGAAATTGTGCTTCTCCTGAAGTAGTGTAATGCATTGCCTCTTTGGAGGGTTAGTGGTGGTTAGCGGATAAATAATGGCACTATCTAGCCTGAGATGTGTATGTGGTTAGCCTTTCTTGTAGCAGCATGAGGGGAAAATGCTGCTCTCAGACTGGTGTGGTGAATTTCAACTCTGTTGTTCTCTTTTCCCCGTATATGTGGAACTCTGAGTTCTGCTTCTGTAAGGAATGTGGAATACTGCAGATTTTGCTATGTAATGTTAAGTTCCTACAGCTTTTATGCTTTCATCAAAGTCCAGTAGAGTATTGGGTATTGCAATAACTATATAGAACCGGGACATTCCAGTTGGGTATGCAGTTCAATCTGAGGAGGTTACAGGGAGTCGGAATATTTTAATACTACTGGACTACTTTTCAAGGCAGTGTTATAAAAGAACAGGATGGGAGAAATCTCCAAGGTTGTTCAAGATGTTGATAGAGATTTGGAGGGGGGGTGGTGTTAAAAACAGCTGTTTCTCAGTTCGACACTATTCTGCACAGCCTGCAATTTCAAGACTTGTCAAATTTAAAAGTGCCAAAGCTTTGATAAAAGCCTTGGATAGTATTTTTCTGTCCCACTTTTAGCTCCTCTTCCAAGTCCTAGCGCTCTGTCTAGAAGCAGCATTTAACTGCTATTGCATGGTATTTTGTTTTAAGGTTTAAAACTCCACACTTGGCTACCAGTTTGCAGGTTCTCTGCTGTGTGAATCCATCATTTCCTGTTCATGTCTAAGGAGAGCCACTGTTTTTACACATGCCAGCTTTCACAGCAGAGGACCTGTTCAGCAGTAGCTAAAAAGTTGCAGCTGATTAGAAAATAAGAAAACACAAAGGTGTCCACTTTGGAATAGGAGGGGGTTCTCCTGTCCCTGTAGTTAATCTCCCCTCATCTCCGAGAGGCGATTGCTACGTCGATGGAAGAATCGTTCCTTCTGTTGGCCTAGCAGTGTCTCCACCAGGGGTTAGGTCATCCTAGTGACGTCTCTCAGGGTGTGATATTTTCACACCTCTGAGAGACACAGGGATGCCGATGGAAGTTTTCAGTGTAGACCAGCCCTTGGGTATATTTTTAACATAGTGCTCCGGAGCAAGGAGCACAAATCCCGCTCACAAACATCAGGATTTATTCAGAGTCCTTCCATGTCACACTTTTAAAACATATCTCTTTAGTTTTACATCATAACCTGTAGCTGTTTTCCGCTATGTGTACTAAAGCTAACCACTTACAAACAGTTTAAAAAAAAGTAAAATGCTAGACTATGATGTCATTTCAGCCTAAATGAGAGGGGAAATCAATGTTAAATTTATGTTCTGTTAACATGATTCTCACATTGTTAAACCCCCGTCGCAAAATCATCCGTATTGGAGTTGCACCTCTCTGGAGCTTTATTTCCAGTTTTAATGAAGGTGTCAGATGTTTAAACTGGAATTTACCTCACAAAACCTTATTCTCCCTCCAGCCCAGCACAACCCTTCTACCCCTAAAATGCTTTCATTTCCCCCACCAGTTGCCCTTTCCTATGTTATCTGAACACAGTACTCTTTGTTAATGTCACACTGAGCAGTGGCATACAAGAAAAAATTGCTAAGCCAGTACCTGGAAAATGGAAGCTTGTTCCATATTTCTTATACTCTATTTCTTTTTAAAGATACCCTATGATTTAGCAGCAATAAAGTAAACATATAGTTCAAAGGGACCTCTTTCCAAATATAATATAAAAGGACTCCTTTTCAAGGATGACGATTTAATATTTGTACACCTCCCATCATTGTAGAATCTATGTCTGAGCTCCAGGTGACACTGATTTTCCTTATATTTGCAAAGTCCAGTTACTTTTTAATATTTTTTCTTTCTAAAGTCTTCCATACATAATTCAGAATTAAGGACGAGAGATACAAAGGGATCTCTGTATTGAGAAGGGTGCCCAGCCTCTGAAGGTGGGAAGGAGTGAGTGAGTGATATTAGAGAGACGAGGTGGGTGAGGTAATATCTCCTATTGGACCAACTTCTGTTGGTGAAAGAGACAGGTTTTCAAGCTGCAGAGAGCTCTTCTTCAGATCTGGGTGGAGGGATACTCAGGTGAAGGAGATAGCGCTGAGAGAGATTGCTAGGTCACCAGTCCGCTGACTGTGTTGTAACCAGTTCTCAAGAGATTTGGCCGAGCCTACCCTGCTAAACTGGGACTGCTTTTCCTTTGGACCCTCACACCATAGAACCTTTAATTGTCCCCCTCACTGTAATCTGAATTGCTGTTTGCACAGTGCAATGCCTTAAAACAATCAGGAACTTTCATTCTGCTTCTCTATAAATGATGTTTCTCCTTATCAGAGTTCAAATGAAGGAGATGCCCCTGTATTTGTGTGACGTATAGGTGAACTGATTCTGGTAAAATCCTCTTACAGTAGTTCAGTTAATTATCTCCACTCTGTCTCCCCTAATCACCAAAAGGGCTTCCTAGCTTTTATGAAATCCATCTCAGTCTCTCAGCAACCCTATCAGTCTGTTCAGTTGTTGGCTGCCTTCAGATCTCATGAGTTATAAGATTTCATTGTGCACAGAGTTGGAGCAGTGTATTCTACGTCACCACTAACCCAACAATGCAAGTGAAATTTCATTAGACCAGCTGGCCAGAGCCCAGCAAAATTTCAGGCTTGAGACCCATCTTGTTGGAACACTACCAAAGGCAGGGGACCTTTCATGGGTCAGGGAACAGATTTTCTGAAAGTTCAGTGAGAAAGCATTTCCAGGTGTATTCAGATTGAGACTCGGATATAGAGCATAGCCCTGTAGCACCTGCAGTGAGGTACAGTATTGAATTTCCTTCTGAAAAAAGCAACCTGCTTCTCTGCCAGAAAATGTTGGTCCGCTTTGACAGGTATTTACTTGGGGTGGTATGACACTACTGCCTGCCAACCAGCTGTACTGTTATCCATCTGGATGTTTGTTTAAAAATGAGGACATCTTGTGGCCACTTAGAAACCCCTCCAGGATTGTATTTCTTATACTTTTTGCAGGGACTACATCATATAGGCATTACTTCCTTTTCAAGTCAACATTCCAAAAGCATGTGTCTATCAAATCCAGCAAATCTCTAGTAGTGTGAACAATGGGCAATTTTATATAGCATATGTTCAGCAATACGTTAGCCCTACAGATAAGTTAAGAACACGCTTAATTATTTTCTCTTAAAGCTAGCATGATTTTAACATTAAAAAAATGATTACCGTCATTTATAGCAACAATGGTAGCCCTTTTAAATACAAGTACTGTAGTGCAATCGTTTTATCAAGAAAGTGCAACTTACAAATGCAGATTATTTTTGGTTACATAACTGCTCTCAAAAACAAAGCAGTGTAAAACTTTAGAGCCTACAACTCCACTCAGTCCTACTTCGTATTCCGCCAATCGCAAAGACAAACAAGTTTGTTTACATTTACGGGACATAATGCTGTCTACTTATTATTTACAATATCTCCTGAAAGTGAGAACAGGCATTCTCATGGCACATTTGTAGCCGGCATTGCAAGGCATTTACATGCCAGATATGCTAAACATTTGTGTGCCCCTTCATGCTTTGGCCACCGTTCCAGGGGACATGCTTCCATGCTGATGACACTCGTTAAAAAAATAATGTGTTAATTAAATTTGTGACTGAGCTCCTTGGGGGAGAATTGTATGTCCCCAGCTCTGTTTTACCCGCGTTGTGCCATATATTTCATGTTATAGCAGTCTCGGATGATGACCCAGCACGTTGCTTGTTTTAAGAACAGTTTCACTACAGATTTGACAAAACGCAAAGAAGGTATCAATGTGAGATTTCTAAAGCTAGCTACAGCACTCGACCCAAGGTTTAAGAACATGCCTTCCAATATGTGCCTTCCAAAATCTGAGAGGGACTAGATGTGGAGCATGCTTCCAGAAGTCTTAAAAGAGCAACGGTCCAGTGTGGAAACTACAGAACCTGAACCAACAAAAAAAAAATCAACCTTCTGCTGGTGGCATCTGACTCCGATGATGAAAACGAACATGCGTCAGTCCGCGCTGTTTTGGGTCGTTATTGAGCAGAAGCCGTCATCAACCTGGACCCATGTCCTCTGGAACGGTGGTTGAAAAGCGAACTTTTGTTGTGATTTGAAGGGGGAAACTGTATCACTCAGCTATCTTTATTCATATTATTACACAAAAAAAGAATATTCTGCCATTGTTTAAAATCTAGCAGTGCCGAGGTCAAGTGTAACTCCTTAAATACTTTGGGACAGAAGAGCAGGGGTCCATATTAAGAATGAGCTAAATGATTCAATTACAACAAAACCTTGGTGTGAATCTTTTTCCTCCATCCATGAACTCAATCCAAATTTAGTATTGTGTTGAGGTAAGCCTCGCTTTTCTCTGTACTCTGAAAATTAATACAGTTCATGACTCCTACGTTTTTCTCTCTGCATCCTGCCTTCATCTGTTTTGAATGGGAATTGTCTGTCTTTGTGTTTTGCAAAAGCAGCATAGCCTAAATTTTCCAAGGTGTCGAGCGAATTTCAGGTGCCCAACTTGATCCACTTAATGGGGCCTGATTTTCAGAGTGCAGGTCCTCAAAACTTTCTGGAAATTAAGGCCTTGTTAAGGTCTCAGGTTGGTCATTCAAAATCACTAATAACTTTTTGAAAATGTCGGCCCATGTACCTTTATGTTGCTATATATGTTATGGTAAATAATCACTAATAATATTCCAATCTCTGCTGAACCCCTTTAGCACTGTCTCAGCTAGCCCAATGAGCTTCAGAGAGGAAGCCCCAGAAAATGGGAGGTTTCCACAATACATTGAATTTACTTAAACCAAGAACTTAACCGTTACTTAAACACTCCATATTAGAAAATACTCATTTTACATTTGTCTTTTCATTTTGCAGTGTTAAAAAAATGTAGCTACATTGTACAGCATACAAGTGTATTCACTGGCTCAGCCTAAGATCTTGCATATGTGCACAGAAAATTACTTGTTTTACTGTGCTTTGTTTTTTCAACCAAAAATCTAGATTCTAAATTAATAGGCCCTGTACTTAACACAGTAAATGAGCTTTATAAAGTGGTTCTCTGTGGGAGTTGGGCGAATCCTGCATTCCATGTTGCAGAGTGTCCTCACATCTTTCTGTGCAGTGTTGTAGAGAGGGCCGTCACTGATGGGGTAAGAAGAGTGTCTCTCTGTGATTTCTGCTGTGTGGGGCACATCCCAGATGACAACAGGATCAGTTTTGCTGACTTGGAGGCTTGTGTGATCCTTTCACAGAGCAAGGATTTGTCCCATTGTGGGCCAGATTCTGTGCTTTGTTGTAAGTGCATGGCTCCCACTGACTTCAGAGTAGTTGCATACACATCTGAAGGCTGAATTTGGCTCAGCAGGAGTATAATGCAGTTCTTCTAACTGGGTTTCATGTTACTATTACCACAATATTTTTTTTGCCAGAAAATGAGTTTGTGTTGAACAAATTTAGAGTGGCTCTTTGGTTTATGGACAGTGTTCTGCTAAACTTGGCTTTTATGAACATATTCCTAGGGTGATAGATACGACAAAATGTAGGAAGTAGATGCATGTTGAGAGTTTCAGTAGTTTCATAACTAGAGAAAGTCTGTAGAGCTTCACATAAGCATCTGAATGGTCAGGTTTCTATACAAACTCTAATTGAAGTTTTCCCATCATTACTAAGAACCAATGCAGAAGTTATTTTGCTGATTTGATTGGGACCATATGGGCAATATAATTTATGCTGCCGGTGTATTCAGAAATGTGCACAGGGATGAAGTTTAAAACAATAAATGCTACAGGCTTCATTGCAGACCAAAGTAAGGTGGTGGTAATGTACTGAAAAGTAGGAGGTTTCTGGTTTAGTCGTCGGGGAATTTAACCAACCTGCAGGTTGTAGCAAATGAATGAGGGAATAATTTCATCTGTCCAAATCTAATTTGCATTACAAGTTACTTAGCATATTCATTGAAAGATGATGAAGGATTTATTATGCCTGGTATTTGTAAGGTCCTTCCATGGTAGGTGGGTATTTAAAGCATTTTTGTTATTTATTTTAAAAGAAGAGAGGGAGAGAGAAATAGTAAAACAGATAGTGATGTCATGCTACCATGGAAGCCAGGGGAGGAAATTTTCAACAACCAAAGTGTGGTAGCTAAGGTGTTGCATCTTTCATGAGAAATGGCTCTTCTCCAGTAAGGACATTTGCTTGAACAGCTGCAAAGCTCTTGGTCCCCCATGCCTCTCTTCTGACATTTAGTAAAGGTCTCAGTTAACGAAACAGAGCAGCAATACAGGGAGTCCTCAGCCTTACGACACAATTCATTCCTCAGAATTGCGTTGCAAGTCGAAACCGCTTTTCCCGTAGGAATCAATGGTTTAAGGGGGGATCGGTTCCTGAACCAAGACTTGATACACTATTTTCACCACAGTAATCCAGATGAATTATAGATGACTAATGTAGCAACATCAATCCATTTATTTGGTAAACAGCATTAAAATAAACATATAAAATCACATATGCTTTGACTTTCCTGAACTTTTTGAAGAGCTCTTGGCTGGGGGCTTCGCTGAAGTCTGGGCTGCAGGTTTCTCTGGAATCTTCTCTGCAATCTTAAAGAAAGTGTCCAAGGAAGTTCGGACAGATACTCTCCTCTTCTCCTTGTAAATTTCTCTGTAGCAGATGTACATGTTGGATATGCCCCCTAAGAAGTAGTTCGGGACTATTTAGAAAAGCTGGACGAACACAAGTCCATGGGGCCGGATGCACTGCATCCGAGGGTACTAAAGGAGTTGGCCGATGTGATTACAGAGCCATTGGCCATTATCTTTGACAAATCATGGCAATCGGGGGAGGTCCCGGATGACTGGAAGAAAGCTAATGTAGTGCCCATCTTTAAAAAAGGGAAGAAGGAAGATCCGGGGAACTACAGGCCAGTCAGTCTCACCTCAATCCCTGGAAAAATCATGGAACAGGTCCTCAAGGAATCAATTTTGAACCACTTAAAGGAGGGGAAAGTGATCAGGAACAGTCAGCATGGATTCACCAAGGGCAAGTCATGCCTGACTAACCTAATTGCCTTCTATGATGAGATAACTGGCTCTGTGGATGAGGGGAAAGCAGTGGATGTGCTATTTCTTGACTTTAGCAAAGCTTTTGATACAGTCTCGCACAGCGTTCTTGCCAGCAAGTTAAAGAAGTATGGGCTGGATGAATGGACGGTAAGGTGGATAGAAAACTGGCTGGATGGTCGTGCTCAACGGGTAGTGATCAATGGCTCCATGTCTAGTTGGCAGCCGGTATCAAGTGGAGTGCCCCAAGGGTCGGTGCTGGGGCCGGTTTTGTTCAATATCTTCATCAACGACCTGGAGGATGGTGTGGACTGCACCCTTAGCAAGTTTGCAGATGACACTAAACTGGGAGGAGTGGTTGATACGCTGGAGGGTAGGGATAGGATACAGAGGGACCTAGACAAATTAGAGGATTGGGCCAAAAGAAATCTGATGAGGTTCAACAAGGACAAGTGCAGAGTCCTGCACTTAGGACGGAAGAATCCCATGCACTGCTAAAGACTAGGGACCGAATGGCTGGGCAGCAGTTCTGCAGAAAAGGACCTAGGGGTTACAGTGGACGAAAAGCTGAATATGAGTCAACAGTGTGCCCTTGTTGCCAAGAAGGCTAACGGCATTTGGGGCTGTATAAGTAGGGGCATTTCCAGCAGATCGAGGGACATGATTATTCCCCTCTATTCGGCACTGGTGAGGCCTCATTTGGAGTACTGTGTCCAGTTTTGGGCCCCACACTACAAAAAGGATGTGGATAAATTGGAAAGAGTCCAACGGAGGGCAACAAAAATGATTAGGGGGCTGGAGCACATGACTTATGAGGAGAGGCTGAGGGAACTGGGATTGTTTAGCCTGCAGAAGAGAAGAGTGAGGGGGGATTTGATAGCTGCTTTCAACTACCTAAAAGGGGGTTCCAAAGAGGCTGGATCTAGACTGTTCTCAGTGGTAGAAGATGACAGAAGAAGGAGTAATGGTCTCAAGTTGCAGAGGGGGAGGTTTAGGTTGGATATTAGGAAAAACGTTTTCACTAGTAGGGTGGTGAAGCACTGGAATGGGTTACCTAGGGAGGTGGTGGAATCTCCTTCCTTAGAGGTTTTTAAGGTCAGGCTTGACAAAGCCCTGGCTGGGATGATCTAGTTGGGGTTGGCCCTGCTTTGAGCAGGGGGTTGGACTAGATGACCTCCTGAGGTCCCTTCCAACCCTGAGATTCTATGATTCTATGATTCTATTCACAGATGCACTGCGTTATAATGAATTGAGCTGGAAATGGGGGGGTGCCTTGCAGTTGCTTGTCTGATTGGCTTCCATGGCCAGGGTAGCTCATTGCCAGGTAGCCTTGCCGCTTGTTTTTGATTGGCTGAGCCTGGGGCCGGGAGCCAATCAGGAAGCTTGAACAGTGAAATCAGTGATTGGCTGAGGCTCAGCATGTGATGTGTGCTGTTCTCCCTGCCGGCTTTCATCGTAAGGGCAAAACAAGAGTCGTAGGGGCAAATCGGACAGTCAATTGAAAAGTGTCGTAAGTGGCATCCAACGGAAGTCGGGTTTCGCAAGTCCGAGGACTCCCTGTACAATGGAGAAGATGGAATGTTTGCTGGCTGATTGGACTGATGACCTCCAGGAAAAGAAAACACCTGTGAGTTTAAGCCTGATTCAGGAGAAGGCCAAAAGCCTGTATAGCGATTTAAAGGAAAGAGAGGGAGAGAGCTCAACAGCAGAAAAGGAGACCTTCCATGCTAGTTGTGGGTGATTCCACAGATTTCAGAAGCGTGCCAATCTACGTAATGTAAAACTCACAGGAGAAGTGGCTAGTGTGGCTGAAGAAGTAGCTGAAATGTTTCCTACAGAGCTAAACACAATTGTTTCGGAAGGTGGCTACTCTCCACAACAAGTTTTTAACGTCGATGAGATGGGCCTTTAGTGGAAGATGATGCCAATGAAGACTTATATTTCTCATGACAAGAAGGCTGCTTCTGGATTCAAAGCCTTAAACGACCGCCTAACCCTTCTGCTTGGAGGAAATGCAGAAGGCGATTATAAGCTGAAGCCCTTGCTTGTCTACCACAGTGAAAACCCAAGAGCAATGAGGGATAAATTCATGGAGATGAAGTCCATTAATGGCTATTAACCAGGATGGGTAAGAAATAGTGTCCTTAGCCTCTGTTTGTCAGAGGGGGGTGATGGATGGCAGGAGAGAGATCACTTGATCATTACCTGTTAGGTCCACTCACTCCGGGGCACCTGGCATTGGCCACTGTCGGTGGACAGGATACTGGGCTGGATGGACCTTTGGTCTGACCCAGTACAGCTGTTCTTATGAGGAGCTACGTCAAGTCTCCTCTCCCTGTAATTTGGAGGTCAAACAGAAAGGCCTGGATGACACCCACTATTTTCTGAGAGTGGTTTGTAGACCATGCCGTCCGTCAATGTAAGGCTTACTGTCAGAAGGCAAATTTGGCCTTTTAAGATTCTCCTTCTGCTGGATAACGCAAGTGTCCACGAACTGGACTATGAAGCCCTCTGCCCGAACGTCAATGTCCTATTTTTGCCACCCAACACCACATTGTTGCTGCAGTCTATGGACCAGGGTGTACTGGCCACATTCAAGGCTTATTACCTACGGAGGACATTCTCCATGCTGATTAAGGAGATGGCAGGTGAAGGAAAGCCCAGTATAAAGGAGCTTTGGAAGTTCTACAACATCTTGAACAGCATGGAAAACATTGATGCGTCGTGGGAAGAGGTCACTTCTCAATGTATGAATGGCGTTTTGCGTTGTGCAATGCCAGATCCTGTCCACAGCTTCATGGGATTTGATGTATTTACTGTATTAAAATGTTCTATGTGTTTGAACAGTATTAGTAGGGTTCTACATTATTTTATTCAATGTTGTGTGTGTAAAATGTGTGCTGTATAACCTGTCAGTGTAAAAAGGTACACTGTTTAGGTGAAAAGAGCCTTGTCATAGGCGAGTGTGGTGAAGTTGTGAACGCATCCCCCTCTTAGGGTGGGAGGGATAGCTCAGTGGTTTGAGCATTGGCCTGCTAAACCCAGGGTTGTGAATTCAATCCTTGAGGGGGCCATTTAGGGATCTGGGGCAAAAATCTGTCAGGGAACAGTACTTGGTCCTGCTAGTGAAGGCAGGGGACTGGACTCGATGACCTTTCAAGGTCCTTCCAGTCTATGAGATAGGCATATCTCCATTTATTATTCCATTATTTCCTATGGGGAAAAATTCCCCGGTATAGGTCATTCCAGGATCCATCGCCCTTTTCAAGAACACAACCCCAATGTGTACAGGGGACCCCCTGTATTCATCATTCTGTGTTATACATGCATACTTATATGTAATATGCAGTGAACTAGAGCATAATCGATGTGGTACATGCGTGTTCAGATTGTTTTTAATGATGGAAAGATTTTAATTTCTGACATGGCTGAACTGTGCAGCTGGAGAGTGCTGTGCACTCCTCTGTATGTAGAGTGCGTTCGATTTGACCTGTGAGGATCTGTTCCCCACCACCACAGTAGAGCTCTTCCAGGAGTTCTAGGAGACACTCTCTCTTCTACTCTCTTGCCCAGATCTCTAGGAGGCTTTCCGAGGGTCGAAGGTAACTTTTACATTGAAAATTCCCCCTCTTAAATGTCATTTTTCCTATATAAAACTTTCCCCTTTTAATTTCATTCCAGATTCTTCATTCATTGTATCATGGTCTGAAGCTTGTGAGACATTCTTCTATTGCTGTCTCCAAAAAGAATGATCTCCTCCATCCCTCAAAGTTTCTGAGTGCTCTCCCCCTCTGCTTTCCATATCTAACTTGCTTTGTCATTTTACATCAGAAGTAAAATTTTCACAAGCACTTAAGTGACTTAGGAGTCTATGTCCCATTTTCAAAAGTGATTTATGAGTCTGTCGTGTTGAAAGTCAATGTAATGCCAAAATCTCCCGTGTCTCCCCTTCCCTTCTTAATAGTACCTCTTCTAATGATATTCTTTTCTTTCTCCTCCTTTTGGATATTGACTTTATTAGAGACCATCAATTGTTGACTTCTTTTGTTTTTCAGTTGATTGCAATTTATTGTTTTGTTACTGTGTCCCTCAGTTACCCTTACTCATTGCTTTGAGTCTAAGGCACCATGTAAACAAATAAAATGTAGTATAATGTAATATTGTACTCTAATGGATTCCTTTCAGTCTCTTTTCTTGGCAATCCTATCATTCCTATCCTGAGACTGAGTAATGAATGAAGTCATGGGAGTTGTTACCCAAAAGGGTGGTTGTCTTCCTTACTTTACTCTCATGCACAATATCTAAGTAGTTTAAAAGTAAATTGTGCGCTTCTATGAGAAAGTAATCTGTAGTGTGCAACTGGTTACTTTTCAGATCCAGAAGTTAGTAACTTGTCCTGTTCTCGAAAGTAACTGTGAAACAAGCTTGCTCTGACTAGATTTCACACAGTTAATTTAAAAACGTGCCACCGCAAATAAACTTCTTTATTGTCATTTGTGGTTTTGTTTGTTTGTTTGTTTGTTTTAACTATTTTTTACTTGAAAGAAAGAAAAACCTATCTGAAATTCTGCTTTATTTAAGTCTTGTAAATCCATTTAGTTACTACTTTTATCTGTTTCCCTTTTATTGTCCTTGTTTATTTGTTCTTTTGTTGTGAAAATATCTAATAAACATAAATATTAGAAAGAAAATAAGAGGTTAATAAAACATTATATTGCTACATGACTTGATTGTTTGAGGATAAGGGGCTATTTCTTTTTTATTATTCATTTTATTTCTTGCAATCAAGACAATTTTCATTCATTTTGATAGGGTAGTGAGTCCCCAGAAAGTGATGAGAAATTAGCAGAGAAGATTTTCAGTCAGATGCAGGCACTCTCTTTGTTTCCCTGATAACATTCATGCATTTGACCTTCATTAGGAAAGGACATTTATCACCAGCACCATCTAGCCATCTGTTAGTATACTTGTCCTCTGTTGTACATGTTCTTGTAAACTGAAGTCTTACGGATCACTTTAGGCTTATAAGCCAAGTAAACAGTTACGAAGGATGTTGTTGATAACTCAAGAACTCATACGCAACAGAGTGTTGCAGTTTGTAATATGGTTTCAGTAAGGACCACAAATCACTCTTAATAGTGTTTCGCGGTCATTATCTCAATGACGCTGGCCTCTTCAGGTCTGCTTCTGTACAGTGTGTGCATGCAATAGTGGACCTGCTTTAGCATTGATGCTTTTACTAAGATCGGCTTTGCATCGTTGTAGACCCATCTATTAGGCTAGACCAGTGGTTCTCAACCTATTTACCACTGTGGGCCGCCTATGCAGCACTCTGTGTTATGTTGGCCATATCCACAAAATATATTATACTACCTCTATGGCCCTGAGGATATCACATTGGCCACAGCTGTGTGCTGATTGGGCTGCAAGCGGCCTGCAAGCCATGAGTTGAGAACCACTGGGATAGACATTTGTGCAGAGGGGATGAGCCTTGGGTGAAGATTGTTAATTATGGGGTTAGGGTTTTGTGTGAAAATGTCAGCTTTGTGGACTGGCTTCTTTTGTTTGAAGAAAAGTTCTCGGTTTGTGATTGCTGTCTGTCTTTGTTGGATTTAATTTTAACTATGTGTGGGTGCCAAGAGCCTGGGTTAAGCATTCGTTTATTTTGTATGTTGAAATAACACTGCGTAAATAAATAAGATTTTATGTATGTGATAATAATTTAGTCATATGCATTTTGTTCCATTGCTGTTCAAAGTGTGTTGATTTATCAGTTGTATGTTTGTGGGGCACAGCATATCGAATAGCAAATCTCTCATTTAAAAAAACTAATTCTGCTTCGCTCTTTCCAATCTTCAGGACTGATGGCTACTGTTTCACCATGGTAGAGGAAGATGAATCTGGACGACGTACAGTTTCCACAGGATGCCTACGTTTAGAAGGCTCAGACTTCCAATGCCGGGTAAGAAACCAGTTCTGATCAAGGTTTGGTCTGGCTATTGTGATAGTTTTCATTCAGCTGCAGTGTAGTCAGGATGAATGCATACATCTGCTGCTTTGAACTTTGTTCATGTGGGAGATGTGCCCTCTGCACTGAATGCTGAGGAAATGGCATTTGCTCCCCAAAACTCTTGCTGCTTCTTCAAGCACACCATATTGCTAGTTATCTAATGTTAGCCCCTGCTTTCCTGGTGAATCTACCACTCGGGTAATTACATTCTGATTCTCTGAAGTCCCCCGGCAGCTTGAATTAGGTAAGACATTTGTTACTTCCTTTCCTAAACTGCTGTGTGCTGCGTAGTAGTGTGCCATAAAAAGTTGCTGTTTTCACACTAGAAGTTGTTCCATCTCACTGATGTGTAACGTGAGTCCTGTATGTGTAGACAGTCCAGCCAGTACATTTGGGGATCCACCTTTATGAAGGTATTCTAGTTCCAGGGAGAGAAATGTGTTTCCATTTCAGGTACTGCAATCAACTTCTCACCCTACACGGCAATTCTCTTTTGTGCTTGCATGTTTTGTGCTGCATCCAGACTAACACGACTACCCCTCTGATGTTTAACACAGTGAACTCACTCGGGGTTAAATCCCCAGCCGTTCCGTGCAAAGCTCAGCCTGACGGTGGAGGGAGAACAGCAGGTGGAATGAAGATGACTGAGTACATCCACACTGCAAAATAAAACAACAAAAGACCACAACCATGGCAGCGATCCTCAGAGCTTGGTTCAGCTGACTTGGGCTCTTGCTACCGGGTGTTGAATGAGGGCACAGGGTAAGAATAGCAGTGTAGACACTCCTCCTCCGGCTGGAGTCCAGGCCTTGACACTCAACCCCTTGCTGGGTTTCAGAGCCCAGACTTCAGCCCAAGCAGGAACATCTATGTTGCTATTTTTAGTCCTGGAGTGTGAGCCCAAGTCAGTTGACCCGGGCTCTGAGACTGGGCTGCCACGTTTTTCTTTTTTTACAGTGTAGATGTACCCTGAGTAATCTTTCTGCTCCCACACCCAAATCTGGGCCTGTCCAGGGGCCAAACCAGCTATTGGTTCAAGTTAGAGCAGGCTAAGAGTTGCTCTTATTTGCACCTGCTTGTAATAAACTCCTAGGAGCCATTATTCCAGTAAATATCTCCAAAGTGTAGTGCACTGTGTTCTGTCCCCTCCTGCTCCCTCTTCATGCCCTTCACAAATCTATTTCACTGGGGGGAATAGATGGCAGAGTTGACTACATTGGCTTTAAGCCATCTGAGGATTCCCCTACATGAAGGAAATCATGCGCTAAAGCCAAGATTTTCAAAAATAGGCGTCTAAACTGAGGCTTCTAACTGCTTACTAAATAAGTAGCCAGCTTTTCCAAAATGCTGAGCATCCTAAAGTCTCTGTTGAATTCAGGCCTGACGTTAGGCATCCGTTTCTGGAAATCGTGGCCTTGGGGAAAAATTCTGTCTGCTTTGCTCTGGAAAGTGGGACAGAGGCTCAGGCCCTCCGTCTCATTGTACACAAACGTGAAATGTGTCTGCCCCAAAATTCAAATGGAATGCTTGAATAATGTAACACTAACGCACACGTTCTCTCTCAGCTCTCCCGTATGCTCTTACGGCCAAATACATCCTTGTATAATTGTAATGACTTCAGTGGAATTTCACAAGGGATGAATTTGTTCTTTAATGTTTAAATGAAGTGTTATTTGGCTTTATTAGGATGGCCCAAATCCTTATTGCAGTCCTATTTGAAATCCTTCACTGGTTGTGATGCTGTTTACATGTCAGGTCTGTCTCCTTCTCCAGCGCTCAAACAACAGTGTCTGTTTAAAAGAACAAAGTTCCTCACACAGTTCTCTGTGAATTTCTCTGTTACAGAATACACCCAGAAGAATGATCATATGCTGCAAATACAAAGATTTCTGTAATATACAAGTACTGAAAAATAGAGGTAAGAGGAAGAAGAAAATCTAGCCTTAAATCAGTAGATGCATGTATTTTTCCTAGAAAAGAAAAGAGAATTAGATGAGCTGCATGGAAAAACAATTTTTTTTGCATCCTGTAGCTGTTCTGTTAATATACGGAAACAGTATCTACTTGGTTGTTGCTGGTATTTACCTCTATTTGTATTCCCATCATGCCTACAGGCATCAGTCCAGGATCAGAGACCCATTGTACTAGGGGCTGTGTGTAGTAAAATAACAGTTCTTGCTCCAAAGACCAGATCCTCAGCTGCTATAAATCAGTGTAGTTCCATTGAAGCCAGTGGAACTAATGACGATTTATAGTCACTGATAATCTGGCCCTCCAAGAATAAGGACTAGGCGTTAGCATGAACTTCCACCTTATCATGTTTCTCTGACTGTATAAATATCTGTCTACTGTATGTTCCATTCCATGCATCCGATGAAGTGGGTTCTAACCCATGAAAGCGTATGCTGAAATAAATTTGTTAGTCTCTAAGGTGCCACAAGTATTTGATTTTCTTTTAGCATGAGCTCTGTGTTTCAGAGGTATAGAACAAACAATAGAGTAACACTCTGCACAAATGCATGTCCAGTTTTGGTTGGAAGTTATACAATAGTTTTACTTGTAAAATACAGCAGTTCCTGGCTAAGCATGACGTTTATAGATATTAGCATAGCTTTTGTGCCAGATTTGTGTGGTCAGCATCAAATTTGGTCCTAGGAGACAGAGTTTGCAATTTTTTTGGTGTTGCCTGTTTAAAGCTGAGAACAAAATTTGGACCGTAGTGTTGAACAATAAATAAGACCTGTTTCAAATCTCAGTCTAAACACACAGATACATTCTTATTGCTTACTTAGTTACTTACCCCCTCGCCCCCCCCCCAACACATGCATATAGAAAAGACTATTCCCGCAGTCCTTACTTACGTAAGGGCTTACTTCATTGGGATTCTGCACAGCAGGGCTCCAGGATTGGGCCCATAGAATGTAATCTGTAAAATAATTCAGCGTTGACTGGTGAACCATGAGATCACTGAAACCTCATAAAATTCTGACTCTCAACGTAAGAGCTCTGTGTCATTTTGTTGGTCTTTATTAAGAGAAAAAAGTCACTTGGACAGAGAGAAAATCCCACAAGTAAGTACATTTGTATGTTTGTATAGTATAAGAATAATATAATTTGATTTTGGAAAATCAAGTCCATGGTTTTCCCCCCACACGCTAGTAGAATTAAACCCTGCAGATTCAAAATGGAGCAACCTTGTTCTAACTTCTCTCTCTCCTTGGTTTTATATTACATTGTCCATTCCAGCCTAAACTGGATGGAAATGTAAAAATCAGGTAGTTAGCATAGTCCAATATCTATTTACTGTTTATGCAAAAACTCAAGCTCCTTTGCTCATGCCAAATTTCCTTTTTGTTTTGTTTTGTTTTTGTTTGCGGGGGCAGAGGACACTGAAGTACTAAGGTGACAGATAGCTAAGATGAATAAACACCAAATAGCAGAGAGACTATTTTTGAATACATTATTAGATGAATCGCTTTTGAGCTGCTTGAATACTGCAAAACTAGTCGTTTAATTTGTTGTTTGACAAACATATGGCAGTGTGTTCATTTAACAGGGAGGAAATAGTAGAGGAAGCAATAGTGGATGGGAACCTGGGAGGCAGTGACCATGAGATGGTCGAGTTCAGGATCCTGACACAAGGAAGAAAGGAGAGCAGTAGAATACAGAGCCTGGACTTCAGAAAAGCAGACTTTGACTCCCTCAGGGAACTGATGGGCAAGGTCCCCTGGGAGAATAACATGAGGGGGAAAGGAGTCGAGGAAAGCTGGCTGTATTTTAAAGAATCCTTATTGAGGTTGCAGGAACAAACCATCCCGATGTGTAGAAAGACAAGTAAATATGGCAGGCGACCAGCTTGGCTTAACAGTGAAATCCTTTAAAAAAGGGAAGAAGGAAGATCCGGGGAACTACAGGCCAGTCAGTCTCACCTCAGTCCCTGGAAAAATCATGGAACAGGTCATAGAATCATAGAATCTCAGGGTTGGAAGGGACCTCAGGAGGTCATCTAGTCCAACCCCCTGCTCAAAGCAGGACCAACCCCAACTAGATCATCCCAGCCAGGGCTTTGTCAAGCCTGACCTTAAAAACCTCTAAGGAAGGAGATTCCACCGCCTCCCTAGGTAACCCATTCCAGTGCTTCACCACCCTACTAGTGAAAAAGTGTTTCCTAATATCCAACCTAAACCTACCCCTCTGCAACTTGAGACCATTACTCCTTGTTCTGTCATCTTCTACCACTGAGAACAGTCTAGATCCATCCTCTTTGGAACCCCCTTTTAGGTAGTTGAAAGCAGCTATCAAATCCCCCCTCACTCTTCTCTTCTGCAGGCTAAACAATCCCAGTTCCCTCAGCCTCTCCTCATAAGTCATGTGCTCCAGCCCCCTAATCATTTTTGTTGCCCTCCGTTGGACTCTTTCCAATTTATCCACATCCTTTTTGTAGTGTGGGGCCCAAAACTGGACACAGTACTCCAAATGAGGCCTCACCAGTGCCGAATAGAGGGGAATAGATTCTGTGGATGAGGGGAAAGCAGTGGATGTGCTATTTCTTGACTTTAGCAAAGCTTTTGATACAGTCTCCCACAGTGTTCTTGCCAGCAAGTTAAAGAAGTATGGGCTGGATGAATGGACGGTAAGGTGGATAGAAAACTGGCTGGATGGTCGTGCTCAATGGGTAGTGATCAATGGCTCCATGTCTAGTTGGCAGCCGGTATCAAGTGGAGTGCCCCAAGGGTCGGTGCTGGGGCCGGTTTTGTTCAATATCTGGAGGATGGTGTGGACTGCACCCTTAGCAAGTTTGCAGATGACACTAAATTGGGAGGAGTGGTTGAGGGTAGGGACAGGATACAGAGGGACCTAGACAAATTAGAGGATTGGGCCAAAATAAATCTGATGAGGTTCAACAAGGACAAGTGCAGAGTCCTGCACTTAGGACGGAAGAATCCCATGCACTGCTACAGGCTAGGGACCGAATGGCTGGGCAGCAGTTCTGCAGAAAAGGACCTAGGGGTTACAGTGGACGAAAAGCTGAATATGAGTCAACAGTGTGCCCTTGTTGCCAAGAAAGGCTAACGGCATTTTGGGCTATATAAGTAGGGGCATTTCCAGCAGATCGAGGGACGTGATTATTCCCCTCTATTCGGCACTGGTGAGGCCTCAAAATATATATCAAATTAAAAAACATGCATTTTATACAGCCTATAAAGTGTCTATTTTGTTTACTAATTATAATATAATGTGCTCTATAACTAAGGCAGTAAAACAATCCCAGCGTATTATTACAATAAAAACGTTAATGCTTGTATTGCTTTTGTTTCGTCTAAAAATGTGGTGGTGGTGGTAGTGTTGTTGTAAAAAGTATAACAACAAAAATGCCGTTCATGTTCATACTAATCATGCATTATTGTTACATCTAGCGAAAATGTATAGGGCTAGTCCTAATCCTTTTAAGATAAAAACAAAAATACAAGGCATAATGCAATTAAAGGTTTTAAAATGTTGTTTGTGCTAAAAACAAGCACAAAAATGTAAAAACTGGGTTAAAAAAATTAAATATAGGCCTCTTAATTATAAAAAAAACAAAGCAACTGTCATGCTAAGTCTTAGCCTAATATCGCAAAACCTGTAAAAGTAAAGCTCACGTCAAAAGCGGGTAAAAAAACAGCAAAGTAAAGTCAGCGTAACCCAGCCTTAAAATAGCAAGGTTTTAAAAACAAAAATACAAAAATAAGCAAAACAGAAACTGCAAATGTTTTTAATTAATGCATGCCAATAAAATGTATAAATGGTTGTGTATTATTGCTTGTACTTTAAAAAAACGAAGGCAAAAATGCTCTCTGTCAGCTGTGTTCTTCCCTTGCAATTGCTTAAATAAAGCTGTCTCTAATTTTGTTGCTTCCAACCTAAAAATGAAGTTCGTTTCTTCCACACACAGAACCAGGTCAATTAAGCTTTGGGTCAGAACCCCACGCTATCCGAATTTGAATTTTGGTATTGAGAGTTTGGTTGGTTAAAAAACAGTTGAAACGGGTGAGTGAAGAGCATATGAGGGCCTTGGCAAAAAACCCCTGGAAGATTTGTGTTCAGAAAAGGGGATAAGCTTTAGAAAGAAAACAGATTTCTCAGTTCTTGATTTGAAGCTAATGGCCAGTGATCAGGTGGGAGGAGCACAGCCCTTACCAGAGGCTACAGAAGATGCAGAAAAAATTAGACTGCAAAAGGCAGCAAATAAACTGCAACTTGAGGATGAACAGAATCTAGCAGATCTCCGATTTCTGGAAAAGCAAACAATAGGATCAGAATTTATTTATACCTTGTCCCAAACTCCTCAATAGTCCAAGCAGTCACTGAAAGAAGATAGCAACATCCACCCCTTCTGATAAGGAAGGTAAACATTTGGATCTGTTTGGAATATTTTTACTTCAACCAGCCTGCGGTGCCACATAGCAAATTGTCAGAGTATTCATGTCTAAATACGATTTTGTTAATTATTCATGGAATTCACTGACAATCTCCCGCAGGAGGATAAAGCGCAGTTCCAAGCACTTATTGAGGAAGGTGAATTGATTGCCAGATCATCCCTCCGATCTTCAGTGGATGGCGATAACACGGACACCTGATGGATGGTGAAGACTATTGGCGTGCCTACCGTGTTGTAACTTCACCCCTCTGGATTTCCCAGGGAAGTCCAATGTACCGTGCTCCCTTCAAAGGGCAAATCCTCCAATCAGTTCAGTGTGAAGCCGAATGATTCGTTACGCTCATTGAAGGATTCAAGGACAACCCTCCACTCACTGGAGATCTATACCTGAGTGCCGAGGAGGAAATTCCACAGGCCCCAGCGATATAAACAATGACCAGCACTGCAACTCTCAGTCATCTGAGGGGCTATGAGCCAGCACTGAAATGACAGAGGGTGCAGTGGAGCAAGTACAATATTCCCTCCGTCTTCCTCTTTACAACCCCAGCCTCCTGCTAATGAACACTTTTGACTGGGCCTTAGAGATCTGCAAAATCATTCCAGATATCGGGTCCCTTTACTCAATATTTGGTGCCCATCTAGCTCATTTCTCCCAAGCTTGGAAGATGATAATAGACAAATGAGGCGTCCTTGTGGCACTTTAGAGATTAACATTTATTTGGGTATGAGCTTTCGTTGGCTAAAACCCACTTCATCAGATGCATGGAGTGGAACATACTGTAGGGAGGTATAAATACACAGCATATGAAAAGATGGGAGTTGCCTTACCAAGTGGAGGGTCAGTGCTAATGAGCCAATTCAATTTAAGTTGGAAATAGGCAAGATCTATACCTGAGCCCCAAGGACTCCTCATTGTTTTTGCTGACACAGACTAACACGGCTACCACTCTGAAATAGACAAATGGCTTCTCAACATCGTTCATACTCGCTACACCACAGAGTTCCGCTCCCTCCCCCTTCCAAAACTCCATTCCCCATCCCTCTTCAGGGACCACTCTCATGAGCACTGTTCCCTCTAAGCTGTGCGCATGTGTGCGCGCACACAGATCCTAAACCCCGCGCACATGGCGAAACACCGTGCGCACAAAAATTTGCACAGAAGCACAACAATTTGCATAGAAAAATTTTTTTGCGCACACAGCCTGTCAAAAATTTGCACAGAAGAAATTTTTTTGCGCACGTGGACTGTCAAAAAATTAGAGGGAACATTGCTCATGAGAGGTTGCTCATTCACAAAATAGAATCCCTCCTTCACCAGGGAGCCACAGATCCAGTGCCTCCTTAATACTGGGAAAGGGTTTTCACTCAAAATATTTCCTCATCCTCAGAAAGAAGGGAAAATGGAGACGCATCTTAGATCTCAGACAGCTCAATGTCTTTATCCACAGATGGAGGTTCAGGACAGTCACCATGACTTAAGTAATTCCCTCACTGAACAAAAACTACTAGTTCACAGCTCTTGATATGAAGGATGCCTATTTCCGCATAGACATCCATCCCTCAGACAAAAGACGCCTGAGGTTCACTATAGGAATGAATCACTGTCCGCACAGAGTGCTCCCTTTTGGCCTTCCAACAGCACCAAGGGTACTCAGTCATGGTAGCTCACTTCCGTTGCCACAGATCATCAATTTTCCCCTACCTCGACCACTGGTCACTGACTGGGAAATCTCAGCAAGAGGTACTGACAGCCACCTCATCCCTCTTCAATCTCTCATGCTCTCTGGGAATCTGTGTGAACACAGAAAAGTCCATTTTAGTTCCCATACAGATTATTGGGGCAACGCTGGACTCTCTCAGTTCCAAAGCATATCTTCCTCGGGACAGATGCCAATCTGTAAAGGATCTGGTCGCTCAGCTCCAGCTGAGCCTGGAGACATCAATCCATTCATGTGTCATCCCTTTAGGTCGCATAGCCATGTATGTATCCTGTATCTGTGACACCTTTCACCAGACCCTGCCTTTGTTGCCTCCTGGGTGGGCTGCACATGGTGTACGTTCCAGGCAGATAGAGCATGGACAAGCTAGTCTCACTCCCCACACAGAGTGCAAGTGTGTATGGTGGTACCCTTCATTTCCCCACCACCACCACCCAAGAAGACCTCTAGACAAGCATACTGTGACACCCTGCCACCCCCTTAGTCACCACTGTCATATAATTAGGATATATTTTGCACAAAGTATGCCTTGTTGAGGTATCCTTCTAAAAGTCTTGATCTGCTAGACCTATCTCGTTGGATTGTATGTGCTGTCATCGTATGTGAAGTTACGAAGTTTGGCTGTGTATGTGTTACTGAAACATATTGTGAGGTTGAAAACACCCACAAGCAGCCTTTCAGGTATAACAGTAAAAAGGCCACATAAGCCTCAATGGCTTATTGAGGAAATGCACACACACACAAGGATTACCCCAGCAACTGTGAACACTAGGAACCTCTCCGAGATAGCACTACACAATGCTACTCAGGTCACAGCAAAAGAGCTTTCCAGTAAGTGAGAAGATATAAAAGGGGGAAATGGCATCATGATGGTACCTCACTCTCCCTACAACAACACACCTGGAAACACCTGAGGAACAAAGACTGACCTAGGGGAAGTGATGGACCCAGGTGAAAGGGATTTCTAGCCTGTGTATGAAAACCTGGGAATCCCAAGCTGCAAAGCAAAGGCAGCTTGTGCCTTAAGAATCTGCCAGCCTGCTCATCACTCAGGGTGAGAATTTGCTAATTTATATCCTACCTATCTAATATGTGAAACTCAGTTTGCGTTTTTGTTTATTTACTAGGTAATCTGCTTTGATCTGTTTGCTATCACTGATCACTAACATCTGTCCTTTCGTAGTTAATAAACGTATGTTGTTTTAATCCAAACCAGTGTGTGTTTGACTAAGATGTCTGGGGAAAAAATCTATAGCGTGGATACTACAGATGTGCATGGTCCTCTTCACATTGAGGGAGAGGCGGGCCGGGTATGAAGCCGATATACTGGCCAGATTTGACCAGGGCAGGACGGTACTCCTCTGGGGTCCTAGGCTGGGAGGCTGGTGGTTACAGAGCCTGCATGTAAGTGCAACTGGGTGTGTCGCTACCTGGGTGAATGATGATGAAAGTGCGAGCTTGGAGAGCTTTTTATCTTGTCACAGCAACACAGTGTGAGGGGGGAGCCCAGGCCGGTGGGTCAGAGAGCTCAGTGGTACCCCAGTTCCAGGTGGCACCCCGGGCGCACACAGACGCGCGCACGCACACACACACACTCTCTCTCTGCCCCCCTCCCCCCCCCCCCCCCCCAAGAGTCATGGATGCACTTAAACCTCCTAGAACTTCACACAATGTGTAAGGCCTGCAAGCAATTCCTAGGATTCATATGAACCCTGCATAGTCAAGTGATATCAGACAACATGACGACATCAACAAGAGGGAGCGAGATCCACCCCGCTGTGTATAAAAGCTGTTAATCTTTGGAACTGGTATATTTGCCACCAGATCACTCTGTGAGCAGTGCACCTCCGAAAGAGAGACAACGTGAACAGACATTGTGACATTGCACTCCATAATGCTTTATGGAAATATGCTTATGAGTATGAATATATGTAACTGGAATATGCTTTATGCAAAAGGTCTCTTGTAAGGTATCATTACAAATCTTAGTCTACTGAGTGAGTTCATCCCATTTGTGTGAATAATCTGTGATCTTAAACTGAACAAAGGTATCGTCACTGTTAGGCCTCAAACTTCCGCTTTGCAGAGGTAAAAAGGGCCGGCTTTGCAGAAGTTTGCCCCCATTACCTGGTTCTGATGCCATCTGAAGTGTTGTAGATACGAATCTTACCTTTAGTTCTTTAATAGAACAAACAGTTGTGTCAGCCTTGATTTGGGGGGGGGGGGGGGGAATTGATTTCAGTCTCTGCCCTTAAATCGAAGGATGATGATGATCCTGGTAAATTGGGGTTGTTAAAACCTCTATCCTTTTTCCTTTATAGGATGAAACAAAGTTTTTTCTCTTCGGGTTGAACTTCTGGATCACTAAAATCATAATCTGTTCATTACTTTAGTGCATCGTCTCTCCTTTCTTATCTTAAATTCACTTAATTTATATATAGATGTGTTAACAAATCACCATGGACCTGAGTGGGCCACAGTTTGTTGCTTTCAAAAGATTTTTTTACAAAACTAATAGTAAATATATTGAACAGAACTTGGGAACACAAGTAAATTATTACAAGACACAATACATGAAATGCAGATGAAGAAATCAATTGCAGTAAGTATTGTGTGCATTGAAAAGATAAATCAGTCAATGTAATACAATAATTTTATAACCGATACTACACAATTGTCAGTATTACGTATTTTTTTTAAAATTGAAAAACATCGCCCAATAAGAGTCTGTAAACATTGCATTTGTCAGAGGCACTGAATTTTTTGGATCTTCTAGTTTTATTTGTTCAGTTACTACCATTTCAGGCTGAGTAGCTTAAATGTTACGTGGACCATTCTCATTAGTTTCACTATTGGAGTTTAGTTGCCTCATTAGTAACAAACCGTGTTAAGAACGAGTTAAAGAAAGCTTGATACATTGGTATCTATTGTGTAAGCAGGTTTTTTTAATATTCTCTCTAAAATGGAAACTGAAGTCAGGAGTCAACATTTTTCAGTTTTAAAAACTTTTGGATGAATTAAGTTAAGCTTGCAGCTGGTGATAAGCTACTAATTCGTACAGCGCTTAAGAAATCATACCTAATATATTGTTTGTGATTTTGCAATTTAAGAGATCATGAAGTCGCTTCATTTTAAACCACTTGCAGATATTAGGCAGTCTTATGATTCCAAGCGGTTTTTACACATAGAAGCGTGTACATCGCCAGTTGACTTAGAAAATCAAAAGAAAAAAGATTTCGTACAACCCAAGCAGCAGATTTTATAAGTGATGCTTCAGTGCATGCCCTTGAGAGCAAGATAAAACTCAGCATGTGTGCCATTAGGAAGGAGACATGGAACTTAGTTTTTTTTTTTTTAATTGCTTAAAAACAAGTTAAAGCAATCTACATTCTGGAAATGTACTAGTTATTACATACTGCAGAAAACTATTTTTAGTGACGTCAGCTAGTTTCTGTAGAATATTTTTCTCAAACGGTGGTTTAAAATATAAAGTTCCATTGTTACACTGCTGACATTCTCTTAAAAGAAAATTCATAACCAAAGAACTGCATAACATAATTGAACTTTGAGGTCCTTCACCGTTCCCCACTTAGGCTGTTGAGGTTCTATTAACATGGTCAATGTTTTGGGGAGAATAATTAAAATCAATAACTTACTTTCTGCTAACTTAGCACACAATGTCTTGGTTTTTATTCTTTATGAGTTTCCTTCAATGCAATGAACAATTTCAAAATTTAATAAAACTTGAAGTAAAAGGTGAAGATACTGTTTGTCCTTCGCCAGTATTAATTTTTCAAGCAATATTTCTTATCTTTGGGGGGGGGGAAGGGATAGCTCAGTGGTTTGCGCATTGGCCTGCTAAACCCAGGGTTCTGAGTTCAATCCTTGAGGGGGCCACTTAGGGATCTGGGGCAAAAATCTGTCAGGGGACAGTACTTGGTCCTGCTAGTGAAGGCAGGGGACTGGACTCGATGACCTTTCAAGGTCCTTCCAGTTCTAGGAGATTGGCATATCTCCATTTATTTATGTATTTATTTTATTTAGGAATTGGTTAGTGGTTGGTTTTATATTGGTTTTCGTGTTTTGCGGTAGATAATATCCTCCATGGAGGAGATAAAACTGGTTGGAAATAGTAAACTATAAAATCTACATAAACTGAAAGGAACTTCTCCGTTCTTTCAGGAGAATTAATGGTTATTTTAAAATTTGACAGTGATTCCTTTTGTGCTACAAAAGCAGTTGCCCACTCTGCTTATCATATAGCCCAAAATGAATACACAGAAGCCAATTCAGAATTAGTTGAAAAACTATAATCTGTATTGCAAAAGTACTTTATAATTGCTCAAGCTTCTTAGAAATTTAAGAATGAAAAACTATTCTCTGTTAGTAGAGACCATATTTACATATTCATCAACTTGGCTTTCTTATAAACCCTCTACTGATTTAGCTTGCATTGACATTCTTTGCCTCCTTCTGTGTCTTGTCTACCCCATTCCTCTTTCCATTAGATCCTGCTCCTCCTACTACACGACCACCCACGGTTCCATGGCATCCTTCAACTGATGGCACTACGGGTTTAGCAACAGAACCAAAACGAATGCATTTTCCAACATCAACCATGCCAGAAATGCAGGAAGACAGTTGGGGAACCATCATTGCTAATGCAGTGTGTGGGACTTTCTTTCTGATATTTGTAAGTGTTTGGGTTGGAATTATCTGCTGTATGAGAAGATACCTTACTTAACTTGATTCATACAGTTCCATTCATGAGTTGATCACTTTCAGATTGTTCATATTTTTACTTGAGGAAAAACAAGTTTTTTGAAATTGATGTTCAAGCTTTTGATATTGTAAAAATCTGGGTTAAATGTATCTGAGCTGCTTTATGATTTTTCAGTGCTGTACTACTGTCTTTGAAAATATTGGAATGTTGATGCATAATGCTTTATTCATCTCCTGCACATGTAAGAACCAAGTGCTAAATGTAAGTTACCATACAACAATGTTAGAGTTAAAAAGCAACTGTCTTGGCTTTGTGATTTAAAAACAGTTTACCTGAGACTATGATCAAGTATAATTTTTAAGCACATTTTTTATATATATATACACATTTTAGACAAAAAAATGAGTGAATTAGTCTACGGTAAATTCAATTCTTAAAAGCAATTTTTACTGTAAAAAACATAGATTTGCTTAAATGTGTTTTTTTCAAAGGTATATTTTACTTTTCAACACAAAAATGAATATCTCTGTTTTAATGAGCCTTCCTGTAATGCATAGTTAGTGGTAATTTTTTTTTAAAGAAAACATGTTGCATTGAAAAAGTTAGAATGATCAGTGAAGGCGTTTTAGAGGAATAAAAATGAATATATGGAAGGCTTTGTCTTGTTGCTGATTTTTGAGAACCATTTTTTACACTACAGTTCATTTCCAGAAAGTACTATTACAGTCTACGTACAGAATTAGTCAGTTATAGTCCTGCACTTCACATGCGATCAAAACCGGATTCTCTAACTTAAAAAGAGAGAATTTTCAACTAGAAATAAGATGATGCCAGGAAAGTTTTCACTGGGGATTGGGAAATACAAGGTTAGGTCTCATTTCAGATATAAATTCTAAGTGTATGGGGAAAGCAAATGGAGTTAATGTAGCTAAGGTATATAAGTTTAAGATTTTAGGAGAATACAGCATAACATGGTGTGCAGAACATAACAGGTAAAGGGCACATTTTTACAATGCTCTGTGATTACATCATTGCTTTTAAGAGTTGAGCATACTTTAAAAAAGCATTTTTATGAAAAGGGGTTAACGTAAAAATGTGCTATTTAAAATAAAGGAAGTAGGGAAATAAATATTGCTATTTGATGCTGTTGAAAAATAATTTGTACAAGAATCCTCAGGATTCCCAGAACAGCAGTTGTCTGTATTACTCAGTTGGGTTTGTTTGTATTGCATTGGTTTGCTTTGTTGCAAATAAACAAGTGGACTGTTGACTAAGACAGTAAGCAGTCTTGTAGCTAGGAGAAGCAGATGGTTACCAGAAATGAAATTGCACGCTTGGAAGTCAATTTCAAGAGCTGGAACAACCTTGCCCCTCCTATAGTAGTAGGTTCACTACCTCATCTTTGCAATTGAATAGAACGGAATCTGAATGAAATTAATTCAGATAATCCAGTTTGACGGCAGTTAAATTGTAAAAATTAGAGGTGATACATAGTTCTGTGGTAAAATCCTATTTTAAGCTCTCAACTTGACATGCATTCATGAGTTAAGCTCTTACCCAGGAAAACTTGCCTTAATGTTGAAGTCCAGAAATGAAAAAACTTGGCTGGGGGCGGGGGGAATATTGCCACACAAATAAAAATTTAACAAGCTTGGACCAGAATTTCAATGATGCTTAATGGCTACTTTTTTGAATGTTTCCTTTAGTAGTAACAGCCCTGCAAAATGACCGTATTTAGAGCTTTACAACAAATACAGTATCTGTATTAAACTTTTGACAGTCTGTGATTCCAAATGACTGCCTGTCTTCAAAAAAGAAGGGGAGACTAGCAAATTCATATGCAGATTAAAACGGGTTCCTAAGGCTAGTTAGGTTCATAATTGAGAGCTTTGTGATGTATGTTAAAGTCTCAACTTATCACAATAGCAAGAGGGTCTGTGCTCAGGTGTAAACTTATGCAAATGAGTTCTTATAACACACAAGGGTCTACTCCAAAGCCCAGTGAAGTAACTGGATCAGATTCTATATATAGAACTTCTTGTTGTCTCTGAGAGATAATTTAATTTAAGAAAACCTTAACTATTGTAAACTCTGTGTCCATGTGAGATGATTTATTTGTGCCTTCTGTAGGTTTTGGTTTTTGTAACAAGTTGAGATTTAGAGATGGGTATTTCCTAAACTCTTAAGTGTTCTTCACCATCTAAAATTATTAAACTTGGAGGAGTTAAACATTTTAAACCGAAGAGGTTGGTGGTAGAGTTAAGACTCCAAAAGAGTTGCAGTGTTTCCTACATTATGTATGTTTACTGTAAGTAGAGAATTGATTGTAAGTATGAATAGCTGTTGTGTGAAATAAACATCTGCTGTTAAATTGGGTTCTTGAATACAGGAAGTGTGCAGAACTGACTGAAAGACATCAAATAAGGAGCTAAAGCTCACACCCAAATATACGTACATTAGGTGTAAAGGTTTTTGGTGAGACTGGGGTTCAGCAATCCGCCTTCAACTAGAATTGCTTCAGTATCACTAGTACTTTGAAAATTATTTCTACATATTTAAGTGCTTTTCAAAATAGCGTATTGAGGAACTTAAGCAATTAGCATGGTTGATACTTAAGGCCAATTCTATCTTTATTAAAGGTATGTTAATTAATTACTTAAAATTAATGACTTCATTGACTTCAGTTAAGAAAACAGTTAACATAACATTTATTAAGTATTTGGACACATTACTAATGTTTAGACCCCTCACCTGTGCAGATGCCCCTCAGGATCTCTCTTTCCTCTGAGCCCTGGAGATCTGGGGATATTGGCTCTTCCCCTCGTTCCAGTTGGAAGATGATATCAAGTTTGGAAACTGGGAACCCTGCTCAGGGGAAAGAAGACAAGTTAGATAAGATGAATTCATGGGACATTTGTCACACACACACACACAAACAAAGTTCTGTTATTTCAACCCCAGCCCATCTTAAATCAGTAAAATCTTGGGGCCAGATGAGGAAACATTAAACCAACTCAGAATCTGTAAGTGCCTGAAGGAAGCATCTGGAATGCCCTACAAAGTCCTTGGGAGCACTCTTGGTTCATTATTGTCCCTAGTAGGGGTCATATCCTCAGGGTAAAAGTAGCTTCCTATTGAGCCTAGCAGACACCAGACAGTAGCTTCCTCCCTTCCCCCTGCAAATTTGGATGGAATGTGAAGGCTGAATTGATCCCCCCTCCTCTCTCCTATTTGGGGGGAGTTCAGTTCCTGTTTTCTATTTGACCTCTCTCTCTCTCTCTGTTTGACCACTTATTTTGGTTTGGTCTTCCCCTTTCCATCCCTAGTTGAGATTTCTGTCTCTATCACAGCAGGTGATGCAATGGTATGTGAGAACGAGGAGCAGAATTCTCAGCGGGAAAATGTTGAGCAAGTGGATAAACACAGAGACTTATCGCAAAGACCGAAAAGGAATGTGTCCAGGAGTCATTCTGAGAAAATCTTGTGAGATTCAGCACAGACCAGAAAGAGAGCAGGGAAACCAGCCAGGGGAGAAAGTGGGTCAATTTATTTCCTGTCAGGGAACTCAGAAGGGTGTCAAGGAAACCGCCACACAGCAGGAAATCCTCAGGGGAAAGAGAAAAAATACATGCACTGAATGTGGAAAAAACTTCACTCGCGGCTCAGACCTTTCTCCGCATCAGAGAATCCATACAGGAGCGAGGCCCTATGAATGCAGTGAGTGTGGGAAAAACACCAATAGCAGCTCGCACTTTATTAACCATCAGAGAATCCACACTGGAGCGAGGCCCTATGAATGCAGTGAGTGTGGGGAAAAACATCAATAGCAGCTCGCACTTTATTAACCATCAGAGAATCCATACAGGAGCGAGGCCCTATGAATGCAGTGAGTGTGGGAAAAATGTCAATAGCAGCTCACACTTTATTAACCATCAGGGAATCCACACTGGAGCGAGGCCCTATGAATGCAGTGAGTGTGGGAAAAACACCAATAGCAGCTCACACTTTATTAACCATCAGAGAATCCATACAGGAGCGAGGCCCTATGAATGCAGTGAGTGTGGGAAAAATGTCAATAGCAGCTCACACTTTATTAACCATCAGGGAATCCACACTGGAGCGAGGCCCTATGAATGCAGTGAGTGTGGGGAAAAACGTCAATAGCAGCTCGCACTTTATTAACCATCAGAGAATCCACACTGGAGCGAGGCCCTATGAATGCAGTGAGTGTGGGGAAAAACGTCAATAGCAGCTTGCACTTTATTAACCATCAGAGCATCCACACTGGAGAGAGGTCCTATGAATGCAGTGAGTGTGGGAAAACCTTCACTCAGAGATCAGCCCTTTCTAATCATCAGAGAATCCACACATGTGAGAAGCCCTGCAAATGCAGTGAGTGTGGGAAAAGCTTCACACAAGGATCAGACCTTTTTCACCATCAGAAAATTCACACAGGAGAATAGCGTAGCTGAAGTCGATAGAGTTAGATCCACTTACCGCGGTGTCTTCAGTGCAGTAAGTCGACAGCTGATGCTCTCCCGTTGACTCCGCTTGCGCTTCTAGTTCTGGTGGAGTACCGGACTTGATGGGTCAATTTATCACATAAATACTAGAAGCAATAAATCGACCCCCACTGGATCTGCCGATCAGGCGGGTAGTGTAGACAAGCCCTCAGACTCGGTGCTTGCGAGTGGGAAAGTATTGCCTCTAGAGGCACCCGGGGTGTGTGTGTGGGTGGAATTGTCCTAGGTTACTGGGTGGGGGCTCAAGCGGGTTCTGTGTTGTGTTCTTGAAAAGGAACCCCTAGATATTGAACCCGGGCCGTGTTGCTGCCAACTCCAACTGGCAGAAGGGTTACAGAAAGAAGCAGGGAAACGGCAAGGAGCACCAATGAATCTATGCAATTATTCAGTGAGGCAGGGGCCTGGCACAAAGGAAATACCTGTGCAAGCCCCCTTGGCAGAGAAGGGGATCTGTGATGTCCTTGGCACTGGAGATACAGGCCAGGGATGAGGCAGTAAATGGAGTGGGGAAGATTTGGGAGTTGGGAACCACTCTCCCCAGGTATTTCCCCTGCAGGCCTTTTTCAGTGTCTCTCTCTCCTCTCCCTGCGTAACCCAGTGGTTCTCAAACTTTCTGAATTGGTGACCCTTTGCACAAAGCAAGTGCCCGAGTGCAACCCCTCCTATCAATTCAAAACACATTTTTTATATTTAACGTTATTTTAAATGCCTAATTTATAACCTGATTCTTTAAACGGATTGACCTTTTCTCACCACTTTTAAATTAAGCCTAAAACACACTTGGATTGAATTATTGTGATAAGCAGAAGAGGGTTTTGAAAATAGTTACTGTTTAACACAGGGGGTGCGAAGCCATTTGTCAATATCACTTTTCACAGCAGACTTTGAGCTCCGTTGCCACCCTCACTTCTGCTGCTTGCAGAGCTGGGCGGGCTTGTGACCCCCACATAATAACCTCCCCTCCCCCAAGGGGCAACAACTTACAAGTACTCAATAAAGTGTGAACACTAAGCACATGTTTATAACTCTAATACCTATTGCAACGATCTTAACACACAGGGGAGCCAGAGTGATTCCAGCTGTGGATTTGTCAGTATTCAAGTGAGACATGGGGACCTTGGCATCAGCTGACACCTGCTTTGCCAGCGACAGCATCTGCCAAGTCGTGTGATTATTATTAGGGTAGCTGAGACCGGGGCCCCATTGTGCCGGGGGCAGGATATGCACAGAGCAAGGGTCTGTCTACAACGGCAGCACAGCTATGGCGCTGCAGTGTCGTCGTGTAGCCGCTTCCAACATCGACAGACGGGCTTTTCCCGCTGATGTAGTTAACCCACTTCTTTCAGAAATGGCAGCTAGATCGATAGACGCATGCTCCTGTCGCCCTAGTTGCGGCTACACCAGGGGTTAGGTTGACCTAACCACAGCACTGAAGGTGCTAAATTTTTCACAGTCCTAAGCGACACAGTTAAGTCATTCTAAAGTGTAGAGCAGGACCAAGAGACAGTCCTTGCTCTAAATAGCTGACAGTCTAAACAGGCAAGACAGAGAAAAGATTATCATCTCCATTTTACAGGTGGGAAATTGAGGCACGGGGAGATTAAGTGACTTGCCCAAGGTCACAATGAGAGTTGGTGGCAGAGGCAGGAATGTACCCTAGATCTCCTGAGTCCCAGATTTGTCCATTTAGACTATAAGCTCTTCAGGGTAGGGGCTGTCTGTGTGTGTGTACAGCGCCTATCACCCCAGGGCCCTGATCTCAGCTAGTAATAGCAGTAGTAATAATTGAATTCAGTGGCACTTTGGCTAAGGACTACAGAATTTGGCTTGTAATGAAGAGCTAAAAAATGCAAGTACTAACTCAGCAGGAAGAGGGACCGCAAGAGGTTTATTTTCCTGCTGAGGAAGCCACAGTGGGAGGACTATAATTTAGACTGTAATGATTTTAAAGTAGGCCAAAAACTTTAGCCTCACCTCTAGTAAGAGCATTCCTTTAATATTATTCACCTTGCTGGAGGGGAATATACTCCGGCACTTGCAATTTCTCCCTTGGTGCTGATGGATGTTTGATCAGACTGAATGGCCTTTTCGTTTCAAGGTGTGGGAACATTTCAGGCTTTGAGACCCTTTCACAAATTGGATTAAGTTGCTCTATCCCTGCTGCCCTTTTCCCCCAGCACTCGTACAAACTGATCTAATCTCTCGCTCCAGGGCACACACGCACATCACTTTCCTTCAGTGATACTTTACCGGCACGCCAAGCTATGAAAGTGCTACCAATGTGTGTGTGGGGACTCTGTACCATACACAGCAACGCACAGTCTCAGGGTGCTTTTTCTATTCTTTGCTCTAGTCTAGTCCAATTGTCTCCAAGATCTTCTCATTCCGTCTCCTACAGTCACAAGCAAATAAGTTACTCATAGAAAAGAAGGAGGTCGTGAGCTGCTGAGGATTTCTTATTGATCTGTTAAGCTGCACGTGGACACACACAAAGTGAAATAAATGAGGTTGCTGTGCTGGTAACAAAGGTTTTATTTAAGCTTTGCCGAAACACAGTACAAATGAAAAACTAAACCTTCTAAATTACCCTATCACAAGATTTCAAATGTCAGTTTTATTTTGTATGGGAAACAAACAAGTCATGAATTTACTCCAATCAAAGCACTGTAACATAGCGCAAATAGAAACAGAAGTATTTTGGTGAGCTTTATGCTACATGTAGGGAGCATGTATTCCATAGATATTTCACTTTTCCTGGATGAAAATAAATTTAGGTGCAAAACAGGGGAAGGGTGCGTAGAGGATTTAGTAAGAAATTACCTTTTCTGGAAGGGAATCGGTCTCTCTATTGTTATTCAAGAGCATAAAATGCTCCTGCTACTCTCACAATATTTCAGCCACCTTCAAGCAGCTTCTCAGATAGGTACACGGGGGTGTTGGAAGGAGTCCTGCTTCCACAGCACCTTAGCTCTTACAGCACTTTATTCAGAATTATTACAGGGGGACCAGACAGCAAATGTGAAAAATTGGGACAGCAGGTGGGGGTAATAGGTGCCTATATAAGAAAAAGCCCCAAATATAGGGACTGTCCCTATAAAATTGGGACATCTGGTCACCCTATATTATTAGAGAGAAAGGCCATCGCCAATCATTTGTACATGGTCCGAATACAAAGAGTTAAGAATGAATGAGGAAGCTGCCACCTTGAAAGCTGAATGACCGTTTGGGACACAGGGAATGCATGGGAGCCGGAGTCATTTCCAAAGCAGTTGTGTTATTTTAAACTGTAATAAGAGTTTTACCAATTCTTTGTTAGTAACAGGACTTCAGGCAACTGTCCTGCTTCTCATACGTTCAGCTGTCCACCCTGGCCAACACGTCCCAGCCTGGGCTCCAAAAGGGGGCACGGCCATGAACAGCCAGAGTTTCGGAGATGCTGAGTATCTCCCCACAGACACTCACGGCAACAAGAGATTCAGGGGTTCGGCAGCTCCGAAATATCAGGGCCCCCATTTAAGGTGCCTAATGCTGGATGTAGGCGGGTAACTTTCTGGTGCCTGCATTAGCTTCCCATCTCTAGAATAACTGACTTCCTTTGTGAAGCGCATTTAGCCCTACAGAGCAAAAGAGCCAGACAAGAGCTCTGGGTCCTGGCTCTGCAACTAAGGCATGAGAACAGACTTCCTGTTGGGAAATGCCAGTAAAACGGCAGCTCTCATTGGATTAGGGCTTGTCTATACAGAAAGGTTATACCACTCTAACTATACTGCTATACGGCCCTCGTAGGTCTTGTCTACACGGCCACTTTACAGCGCGGAAACCTTCTCGCTCAGGGGTGTGAAGAAACAGCCTCCTGAGCGCTGCAAGTCTCAGTGCTGTCAAGTGGTCGTGTAGACAGTGCACCAGCGCTGGGAGCCGTGGTAGCTACTCACCTCGTGGGGTGGTTTCTTCTCTCTCCCAGCGCTGGGAGCCGTGGTAGCTACTCACCTTGTGGGGGTGGTTTCTTCTCTCTCCCAGCGCTGGGAGCCGTGGTAGCTACTCACCTCGTGGGGTGGTTTCTTCTCTCTCCCAGCGCTGGGAGCCGTGGTAGCTACTCACCTTGTGGGGGTGGTTTCTTCTCTCTCCCAGCGCTGGTGCCGTGGCAGCGCTTTGACGTTGGTAGTGAAGACATACTCCTAGTGGACTACACACTTCAGAACACATTACACCAGTATAACTATTTCGGGGGGGGGGGGGGGAATCATACCCTTAAGCAAAATATACTGGTACAAAAAAGAAGCTGATGCTTCTGAAATACCACTCTTCTATTTGCTACATAATAAAAATAAATCTCCGAACTGTCTAATGTTCATTGTGGCTTTCCTTTGACACAAGGGGATTTCTACTTGATTCCTTATACTCTTAGCCACAGAATAGAGGCAAGTATCTCAAGCTTTATATATACTACACATCTTAACAGGGTTTCAGTAAGGATATTATATCCCCACCTAACACAATACATTTTACTTTCAGGCTTTTTTGATCAACATGGACTACACACTTCAGAACACATTGGATCTGAAACTATTCAAACGGAACAAGTAACAAAATGCCCTTTTTTCAAGGCAACAGGGAAAACAAAATTCACAGTATCTAGAAGATGTACGTTCAGGTCTACCCCCAAGCACCCACCTTGCTGAGCGCACAAACATCCAAAGAAAGGGAAGGCAGCTAGCTAGTAACTACCAGTTCCCACTTCTATACTATTATAAGGAAGCCCTGCTAAATCTGCTACGGCCCAAAGGAAGGCTAAGGTGCGTCAGCTTCATTTTAGTGACCCTTAAGCAAGAAAGCAACAAGTGTGCTTCAGATATGGGGCCAGAACCCCCAATGGCGTAAGTCAGCAGAACGCCACTGACTTCACTAGAGCTATGCTGATTTACCCCAGTCGGTGATCTGGTCTGTTGCTGCAATTTGGTGCACTGCAGCTTAACTGGTGATTTAAACACAAAACTCATCCCATTTGTACACGCACAGCAAATAAAGCCAGACACAGGAATCATCCCACGGCGTTTAGCTTGCTGCAGAGCATAAAACCAACCAGCGTTACATATTTATTTATTAACCATCTGGCTTCTGCAAGGATCAGTTATGAAAACGAGACCATCCGGGTGAAATCATCATCTCTAGATGTTGGCAAGTAAAGGATTTAGAAATGCTAAAACCTGGGGCAGATGCTACTGAGAGATCAGTCAGGCTCCAGGAACGTAAACGGACACGAAACAATGGTCGGTTTTTAATTAAGAGGAATCCCCTTAATTAAAAACCGACCATTGTTTCCTTTGTCAGTTTGGGACCCCTGCTCTTTAGCTGAGTTATATGGTTAGCCTCCCTTGCCGCACCACAGACACCAACGTAAACCTCGTGGCAGCTGTCCCCTGACTAGCGACCATTTAAATCCCTGAAGCACCTTGCGGCGGCACAGCTACCCCATGAAGGTTTTGATCACCATCTGGATCTGTTTGTTGCACACTGGACATGGCAATCTCCGTTTCTTCAGCATTTTCGCACATTTGAAGCAAGCCACTAGGTGAGCAGACCTTCCATGGAGAATATTCCCATCCCGGGGCCTCTTCTGGCACAGAAGGCAGGGAGTCAACACATTTTTGATATTCTCTTGGCATTCTACTTCTTCCTCCTTTTTGTGTTCACCAAAATGCATCTGTGGCTCCTGGACCTTGCATTCTTGTGCCAAACCCAGGGACTCCATAGAGCTGCCAGGGTCTACATGGGACTCGCATTCATCTGTGTACAGCTCTTTGGGTCGGCAAACTGGAGGAGACACGGTCCTTCTGCAGTCTGGGACATCGATTCCCTCGTCATCCTTTTTGCCTTGAGTAGTATCAATGGTGGACAGAGAGAGAGAACGAGCTAGTTTGGGGCAATCCGAGTACCAGTCCTTACGTAAGGCCCAGCAGCGGTAACAGTACCGTTTGACCGGAGAGTTAAACTTCTTGCATTGGGTGCATTGCCAGCAGTCCTGAAGAATGAATGGAATAGACAAAAACAAGAGCAAGTCAGTGCATTCTTACTAAGGCTGCTTTCCTTTATGTGCCGGAAGCAGCAAAGAAGAGTCATCAAAAATGGCAGCGTGTTGAGGCGAGCAGATGCACGATACTCAGTGGCAACTTGGAGAGCCTAAGGGTACGTCTATACTACCCGCCTCATTCAGCGGGTAGCAATCGATCTTCTTCACTTTCTCCACACAACACATGATTTTATATACCTCTATCATATCCCTCCCCTTAGGGTACGTCTATACTTACCTCCTGGTTCGGCGGGTAGCAATCGATCTTCTGGGATCCATTTATTGCGTCTAGCGATAAATCGATCCCGGAAGTGCTCGCCGTCGACACCGGTACTCCTGCTCCGCGCGAGGAGTAAGCGGAGTCGACGGGGGAGCCTGCCTGCCGCCTCTGGACCCGCGGTAAGTGCTTTTTAGTTCGAACTAAGATACTTTGACTTCAGCTACGTTATTCACGTAGCTGAAGTTGCGTATCTTAGTTCGACCCGGGGGGTTAGTGTGGACCAGCCCTAAGAAGCATTTCCCCTTGCCCATAACACCTACAGACTCACGCCCTCTGCTTAGGCGTTTTCTTTGTCTTCTCCCACCTCTCAACCTTCAGATCTTTGGAGGAAAGGAAAGTTCTCATTCTGTGCAGTTTATTGAAATGTAAGTGCCCCGCTCTAAATTCAAGGGTAGATAGCTCCTTGAATTGGTTACAAGTGTATTTCTCAGAATCATTAATTATTTAGCCTCTCCTGGATCTAAACAGTCGATAGTGGCTTACTTGATTACCCTAGATACACTGCTCGAGTTAGAGCTATAATTCAGCTGTCCTATGCCAGGGACAAGCCAATTTGTCAAGCCAGCACAGTCTAGAAAACTCCGCTCAACATGTTTTTGGCTCCACCAGCTGCAAGGAACAGTGTGATATATCTGTTCTGACATACGGCAAAACCCTCAAAAGAAATCCTGCTAGGACTGGGGGGAAAAGAGCACAGATGACAGAACACAGAGCTGGTGTCGGTTAAGATATACTGGGAAGGATGCCTCTTGGAGGAGAGTTAAACGGGATAATTCTTTTCCACATGCTTCGGAAACTGAAGGGGGAAATGGGAAGAAGGCTGGGTCTGTAGTTCGAGTGCTAACGAGGCCGTGGGTGACCCAGATTCAATTCCTGCCCCACCACAAACACCTTTTGTCACCCTGCACAAGTCACTTCCTCTCTGTCTGCCTCCGGTCCCCACCTGTAACGTGGTGAGAATAGCCCTGCCCTGCCTTCGAGGGGGGTTGAGGATAAATAGAGTAAAGATGGTGAGGCACCCAGGTGCTACTGTGACAGGAGCCATGTGTGTAACTAAAACAGAGTAGAGGGACAACTGGATTTTCTCTCCATCCTGGGGACCCCCGTCAAGGAAGCCGCAGTTTCGTAGCTGGCTTGGAGCTCAGGACACAGTGGGACTCTGATTGGAATACAGACTATTGCAGCAGCATGTTTTCAGATATGACTAACTCTGATTGGCTATTTCATTGGCTACTGGGGGCTTAATTTATACGTCTGAATCGCCATCAAGGAGACTATCCCAGATTCCCTTTCAGACTGCAATACAGACTTGGCCCTAGGAAAGCATGCAAACACATCCCTAGCTACACTTTTCACCTCTCAGAACAAAACCAGTTGTTTTCATTCTAATGAATGTAGCGCCGGCTTGACAGGGCCGGACACTGAGGGCCTCATTCCCATTTGCACAATTCTGGCAGCGTAAAGGGGCCTTAGCACAACACAGAATAAAGCCTTGAATCGTCTAGCCAGGGAACAGGCAGGTGCAAACTCTCCCACGCTGCCCAGCAAAACGGCCTAAACCTGGGCCGGAAGGGACTACGCTGTTGTGAGTGGTGTGTTCCATCTCCACGGCCCATTCAACGCTTGACTACTCTTCAAGCTGCCAACAAGGGGGCCATTTCGTGCCAATCCTGGGGTCAGTATTTAAACCGACACCTTTTCAAAACAAACTAGACTGAGAGACACCCCTACACTTCATACAGGTGCCCCAGCAAAGGGAATGTACCTATTTGCTACAGAGCACTTATCATGGCTTTTGAAAGGGATACAGGAAACATTCTCCTAGCAGAACAAATAATGTACGTTTTAGCCAGACAAGCTGGTGCAGCACTTGGAGCATGGGATGTTGAATACCTCAGAGGCAGCTTCTACATCTGTGTCGTCACTTAGGCACGGAGAATCCTCGAGGTCATCAGTACGCGGAACCTCAATCACCTGGGAAGAGTAAATTAAATATACGGAGAGATGCCAATCTCCTAGAACAGGAACGACCTTGAAAGGTCATCGAGTCCAGTCCCCGGCCTTCACTAGCAGGACCAAGTACTGCCCCCTGACAGATTTTTGCCCCAGATCCCTAATTGGCCCCCTCAAGGATTGAACTCACAACCCTGGGTTTAGCAGGCCAATGCTCAAACCACTGAGCTATCCCTCCCCCCGTAAGTAAGTTATTAGAATTGTATGCAAATCTCACTAATGACTTTTCTAAAAACGTGTTCATGGATTTTTCTTCGCATCCTTCAAACGTGCATGTGGGTAACTTGACTCATGTGGCCAGTCTTGCTGCTCACTGACTACGTTTGCAGGATCAGGCCTAAACTCTTACACTGACTGTGCACAAAGTGCTCGCAAAAAAGTATGAGAAAAATATTTCCCCTCTAATCTCGGTCAGTGCTGAACCTTACAGTAATGGCTGTAGTAATGGTAGAGAAAAAATTCAGAAGTGTGATTTTAAGCTGACGGTGTGCCTTGAAAAATGACTTCAACGGGTCACAACGAGCAGAGACAGAGGACTCCCCACAGCTTATCGCTTCTGAGAAAAGTGGTTCTAATGGACACCCCAACAGAGACTCCTGAGGGGGACTCCATTACTACGGAAGACTTACAAAGCTGCCTGGTCATTGGACTGCCTCTTCCCAATAGAGAAGCGGAACAGGAGAAGAGAACTGAATGGCAAAGGGTTGCAACATAAATTAGATCAGCTAACACAGCTGTACCGTGTACCACTAGGAGACACCTTTTTGTCACTCTCTTTCCCCACTTCTTCACAGTCCACCGTCTCCGCTTTGACAGCAACATTGAATTGATCCGACGCAGATTCATTGAGGAACCACAAGTCATCAGTAGTATCTGAAACAATGGCAGTGTCTATGTCCTAGTAGAAAGGAGATGGGGGGAAATATGCATGCATTAGGATATGAGTGATTCAACAGGTCTGGGTATGCAGAACTCCAGTGTTCTCAACAAGCATGAGGGGGCATAACGGCAGCCCTAATGCAAGCTCTCCTCTTCTTTTATACCAGACTTCTCCCCACTCAAACTCACTCAGTGACTCTTGGGGCGACAAGCAATGCAGTAGAACATGCTGAAAAATGAAGACAAATTTTCACGTGTCCATTTTCTGACCAGCTCTACAACCCAGTCCCCTAGTTAACAGCTCACACAAGCTAGCCACCATGCTACATACATCTTCATTATATATTAGTGACTTTGATCCCAGAGGATCCCAGTGACCTCCACAGGCTATATGCACATGGCACCACTCTGGCATGGAGAACGGCAGCCCCTGGGTGAGGAAAACACTGGGGAGCAGGGACATTTTGTCCCGACACACCAAACCAAACCTTACATTCATGAAAAGACTTTTAACGGGGTAGATAGAAGGGAGAAGTTGTAAGTCTTGGACAGACTTTGAACTGTGGGGAAAAAATGACGACAGGAATATTTACTTGACCCACACAAGAGTGGAGAGGGAGAGAATTCACTGCATTTTTAGCTGTTTAAAGTATCGATTTACCTGGCTGGTCTGGACGTCTGTTGATCCGTTACTTCTGGACTTGTTTCTCAGATTTCCTAAAAACCACCATGGAAGGCCAGCTACATCCCACTCCTCAAATACCAGCTCCAGTTTGGGCTTCTTGCTTTTTGAGAGGTTTTCTACTAAGTCTTTGTCTGAAGAAGCCGAGTAGAATCTAGGTCAGGACAGGCACATGCAGCTTGTGGTGCCAGCAAAGCAGAACCCATCCAAGTCCAATACATGGTGTATTATAGAATCTTTAATTCCATACCTTTCTGCCTGAGCTAGGGGAACAAGCCCTGGGCGGTGTTTATTACAGCATCACGCTGGCGTGTTGCACCTCCTGGACTTTTGGATGCTCACGTTGCTTAGCAGAGCTGACACGTGCATTATTTACAGGTTGCACATGTGTGCACACGCACACAGCGTACGGCCCCGCTGATCCCCTTGAACATCACCACTACACTGCAGATTCGAAGGGACACTCCCTACCCAGAGATGCTTGTGAAACCTGATGCACAAATAAAACTCGCACAACACACTGGGGCCAAATTCAGCTTTGGATAAACTGGGCACAGTGACACTTCAACTGAGGAGTTAGATCTGGTCACACCAGATTTGGGTTTGGCCCCACTAGTGTCCAGCAATAAGGGCTCCTTGATTCCATGAGAAGGCTCCCAGCCAGAAACTCTTCAAAATGGGAAGCCGAGAGAAGGGAATCTGCCCCTCTTCTCACTCCTTGCCTCACTTCAGCCCACGGAATTCGACCTTTGTTCCCAAACTCACGGGGGGGGGGGCTCATTTCCAGAGAGCTTTCACTCCAGCTCTCTGCAGTTTTGCAGGCACAGACAAGGACCATCTCTACCTGCAATCAGATAAATATCTACCCAGCCTCGTTTGGGCCAACCGATAATCGAGCCTGCCAACAGAGAAGCCAGTTTTAAAACATCAGACCCTGTGATATGAGGGTGGAGCTGGGAGTAATGAGGGAAAAGGAAACAAACCCTCCGTATCACATAATACGCATGCCACTGAGCTAGCATGAAAGCCTCAAGAGACATTAAAAGAAATGTCAAGAGAGGAATTTTCTAGTTCTGAGGATGGATGAAAAATACAACCCAACTTAACACTCTTGTTATTCAGTTCTCTGACAGGGTTGCGGGTACTGACTGCAGACAGCTTGGCTGTATTCCAATTCATTAGAAGACAAAGTCCCCATGGAAGATAAATTGATACAAGTATAATTTCAGCGTTTAAAATGCCCTTCTCAGATTTTTGGTGGCATTGCTTAGTGATAGATGGGCTGTTTGGAGTTAACCTGCCATTTGCTCCAAGTGTTTGTTTATTTACGAGGCCAAGTATCCGGGCTAAAAAGCCTGTACATCATACAATACCTACGGCAGATATTTATGGTTCTCTCCATCTTTGCACATAAAATTGTGACTTTGGAAGATTACTTTCCACAATAGGATTTTTATTCGTCTCCCAGCATCCTACTCGGATCGGCTCCTGCCATGCAGAGCACCATGGGCTGTGTTCACAAACGTGTAGGTGGGCTTGTGTTTGCCTCTCAGTGTGGAAACAACTTGCACTCACCTTTGTAGCTTCCATAGTTGAGCTGTGAGGTAGACAAAGCAGGAGCACCACTTTTGTCCTCTGTTCCATCAGTGTCAGAGCTTCCCTCTGTGCTAGTCTGCGTGAAGGAAGGCAGAAAAGACACCCATTGGCCCACCAGAGCTTATAGGGACCAGGGGATGTAGCACTTCCACTCTGAGTCACCAGCTGCAGCACAACTCCAAGGAGTCCCATAGAAGAATAAAGGTTTTTTGAGCACAACACACAATATTAACCTTTCCAGAAGGCTGCTGTGGCTCTATTATCAGCACACGTGGAGTACTTTCAACCCAGGAAAAATCTCAAGATTGGCAAGGAACCAAAAGTTGCCATCTTTAATGCAGTAATATTCTGATATTCATCCCCCACCAGCCCCACACTCCAGACTGCATAGGCACTTCCCATACCAAACTGTATTAATCCCCATGTATATGCCCAAAACAAGTTAGGACTAGACCAAGATTTTCCCCAGGTTTCCAGATTCTGCCTGGAAGCTTTCGAAAATAATCCCATTAAGCAAAACCAGTTTATGCTTTTAGGAAGTTCAATCTGCTGTTTGAAGAATGGGAGAAACAAAACAACACACACACAAATCCAAACACAGTGCAAACTGGAGGGACCGAGGACAGGAAGTGTTACATCCCAGAGAAACGCGCCCAGAGAATGGAACTCTGTTATGAAGAGAACAGAGGAGGGTCACTCTGTCCCTGGTCTGTGGGCTCCCAAGAACTTTTAAGGAAGGTGAAGACCTACCAGTCAAGCAGTAAAAAGTTCTGGCCGTCCACCATGCACAGGTACAGAGAAGGGGCCGCTCTGTACAACAAAAGAAACCACCAGGCAGTGGGTTTACCTTCAGCTGGTCTTGGCTCGGACTCTCGACGCTCTGATCCTTTGCAAGAGCCAGAGTCTGTGCAGCATCTATATGGCAAGTAAAACAAAAGAGAAAACCTTCCCTGGTAATAACCATTCTCCCAACAGAGAGGGCCGTCAGCAAGCAGCCAACGAGCCAGGCGTGGCAGACAGGTGTAGAAGAAAGGATTCTAGTTGCTTAGGTAGCTGGCCAATTCCCAGAGGGCTTTTTCAGGGGGCTGCTTATTTCTTTGTTTTTATTAGGGATGTAGAGGGCACTGGACTAGGGAGGAGGAAGCGTCTGTGGCCACTGGGAAACCGTACCTCATTGCAGGTAAGAATCCTGACACCCCCCGCCCTGGCCTGCCCTCCCTCTGCAAGCTGCCAGGCTGGGGGCAGGGAAGCGCAATGCAGCAGCAGAGGTGGTGACTCCAGCATGAGTCTAGAGCAGCTCCATGCTGAAAAACAAGGCCAGGAGGGAAAGGCCTGACGGATTCGCTCTCTTTCACTGGCCACAGAGACTAGCTGTGGGGAGACGTGGAGAAAGAAGAAACCAGACCACATAGGGGATGGGCCACGTCCTGGCAGGCTTCTCTCTAGGCACTGACAGTCAGTGCACATGTCCTCAATGCAACTGAATGCAGACAAATACACAGGCCCCGAAGGTTAATCATAACTCCCCCGCCCCCAAAAACCTCACAGTCTCAGCTAAAAGCCAAAGCAACCAGGTTAACAAAAATGATGGTCACTGAACTGAAGACCTGTATTTTGGAAAAGGCGAAACGAGCGGAATGGCTCATGGGAGCTGCAAATCTAGGGACTGCTCCCGCTGCTTTTTAATTCCATGGCAACGCTGACGTCTAGGGGAGCAGCCTGGGTTTCTGGGCCTGTTGTACTTCACAACACAGACATAAAGACACAGTGAAGTGCCGTTCTAGATAGAAAAGTGACTGTACAATGACACTGCTGGATCCCATATTCTCTCCACTCACGTCCATATCAAATATCCTCTATTTACAAGCCTATGGTTGATTTTTCTAGTGCCCAACAAAGCAAATCTGAAAATCCAGCCATTTTCTTCTGACTCTTCCGTCCTCAGCGGCAGTAAAGATTCTGCAGTCAGAGATTAGCTGATGTGGCCTGAAGCAAAAGAGATTTCAACTCACTCATCCATAATTGCTTTGGCTCCACAGTGTCAGAAGAGGAAGAGTGGCTTTAAGATGAAGTCTAGCTTTGTCTGAACACAGTATACACAGAACACACTATTCGTACAATGGTTGGGAAAACACCGTTCACACTGCAAACCGTCTCTGCCGACATAACTAAAAACACCAAACGCAAAATGTCAAGGGAGTAGAGAGCCTAACGTAGATGCTGTGTGACTCAGGCACACAGGGAACAGTTAGGCTGAATACGAGATCTGCTGATGAAAAGCACTACATGGGAGCTAGGTATTATTACGGAGAGATGTTCTTATCACACAGTCACTTTTCCTTCGATACGTGCACTTGATGGAAGTGGCCTCGATATTTTGCAGAGTGAGGCACTGAGAAACAGAAATCTGGCCGGTGAGTATTGTTTGCTCTCCCCGAACACGAAGTATGACAGGCTATGGAATTCTATTTCCTGTTGCCCTGTGCTAAGAAAAAATTAAATAAATCCACAAGCACCCTTCCTAGACACTTGTGAATTCACAATTGGGTGTACAAAATAAGGGATCAGTCTGCCAAGCTTGTTTCATTTTGTTTCACACACACACACACACACACACACACACACACACACACACACACACACACACACACACACCTCGATGACCAATTCTCTAAAGGAACATTATTTCCTTTGGCGAGTTTAAAAATACTTACACCATAACCGGAATGAACAAAGGCAAGCTCACCCACACGAACGCACACACACCCCTCCAGGAAAGGGGCGGTTGCTAGCAGGAGAAAATGTTTCCCTAGGGTTCTTTGCTTTCCACATATGCTGCTCGTGGCTAAGCCAGGGAATCAGCACCATAGAAAGTAGCACTCACACAGCTATTCTGCAGATACAGGTAGGTGGTTAGACAAGACAGTGCTCAGGCAGGTTCTCCATTACAGACGGGAATGGGTGATCTCCGGAAGCACTGATGCACGCTAACCATGGCTGAAAAGCTGAAAACTACCCAGTATTTGGCCACAGTTTCTGAAATGGCCTCTAAATTTGCATGCACCGCAACTTGTTAGTGCAAAAAATAGACTAGGCCCTTCTGAAAACGGTGTCATTGGTATTAAACTGCTTAGAGCCCTAGGAAGTATGGCAGGTGACCTCACAATTCTACCAATGCTCCTTGCTCACGATTCACATGCTTGCTATCTCAGTATGAATTCTCTACTGAGTAAATGCTAACAGCTGTAGTAATTGAATGGTAGATTGTGCTATGTGGGGGGAAACAACCACAAGGGACTAGGTTAACAACAACAACGCTTGTGACTGAATTTCTTTTTATGTGGATGGATTTGACAGCTTTCCTCGTGAGCTGACAGAGCAACAGTGATGTTGAGCGAGTAAGTCAGGTATTCAGACCTCTGACATTGGACTGGGTTATTTAAGGGAACAGGTCATCAGTCAGATTTCCAACACCCCTATGAGTGGTTCTAATTAAGATCACAAAGTACAGACACAAGCAATAGTAGGGAGCCGGGTGGAGATCATTCAACATTTTGTAACTCAGCAAAGGTAGAGAGACAAGCAAGGGTCTCCGTGGGGTATTTTTAGCCAAGCCAGTTCACTCAGACCTAGCATTTAACTCTGTCAGCTTCCAGGATGTGCTTCTGGATATAAACTGTCTTCTACTTCCTGAGGCGTAGCTCCAGCCATGCACTGGCAGGTCAGGCAGAGGGCTAATTGGTTTCCAGCCACGTGAACTGTTTGCAGACACACACACAACTTGAATGTGCCCCCGCAAAGCCTCCACAAGCAGTTTTCACTCCAGGAACATTTCTCTTTCCTACATACCATTACTTACCCAAATTAAATTAACATTGTACTGAATGCGCTTGGCTGTACTAGGACAAACCTACCTGTAATAGTAACAGAAGTCAGGTTCCTTTTCAGCATGTCATGAACTGGGCTGCAAGAAAAAGAGGACTAGTGAATGCAACCACAGCAAAAAATAAGACAGCCTTTCCTCATCGTTCCTTTGTTTTCCCAGTTGTCCCATGCCTCCTGATGGCCTCTCCAGTCCGGCCACTGTGCAGCAGCAGAAAGCAGCAACAACCTCCTTGCTGGCGGCCAGTGCAGCTCTCTAACTGGGCAATACTGGCCAGGAAAAGGCACGGGAAGGGAAGTACTGAAACAGCTTCTCCTAACGTAACTCTTATGAAGTGTAATTTAAAGGTGCTCCTCTTTGGCAGAGCTCCCAAGGTGGGGCAAACATGACCAGCCCAGATTCACCCCTGGTGTACAGCAAGCCTTCCTCTGATAGAATCACTGTGAAAAACGCACTGACTTTCCCCCTCGCCTAGCCACTTGTCCCCGTTAGGCGACTGTAGGAGTTATCTGAAACCTCTTCTTGGCCATTTGTTTTCATATGAAGATATTGGTCATTTGAATTCAAGAGTTCTCGCTTAAGCAGTTGCAATCTGTCAACCCCAGTTGTAGTCTGCTGTCTGACATCAGTCATTTTGCTAGCACAGAAATTGTGACACTCTACCTCGGGGGAGCGCCCTGTAACCCCCATATTCCTCATTTCTGTATAAACTGTAATGCTGCATATAAAGCAGGCCATGTGAGGTATCAGGGAAAGGTTGTGATCTGCTGAAAGCCATTGTTCTATCTAAATGTGTATGTCATTAGTGCATAGGAAGAGATGAGATTGTGTTGTATGGTTGTCACTAAAACATGCTGTAAGTTGGGGAATCAGCAGCTCCCCAGAGACAACAGCAAGGAAAGTAACCAGCCCCCGGGTGGGTTTCGAACAACCCTCAACAGCCATTGTCCAGCAAGGGAGCTACAATGCAACGACTCATTTGCACAAGGCCACACCAGGGAAATTACTCAGCCTTGCCTGGTGACTAAGCAATGCCCCCAGACATGCCTGGACTCGTGTTCTCCAAGCACATGGACTAAGTTATGGAACAGAACAGAGCGGCACCATGCTTCCTCTATTCTCCTCACCCCCACCTACGCTGCGACTAGCAACAAGGACACTGAGAAGACTGACGACTCCAACAGAGGAGATTGGCCCAGGTTTCCAGGGTGAAACATGTGAATGAACTGCAATATCCAGTGGGGTGAGAAAAACTGCTTCATCTAGATGTTGCCCAGTCTAATAAGGTTGAGAGTTTAGACTGCATGTTTATATTTTCTTTTGGTAACTAACTGACTTTTTGCCTATCGCTTATAATGTCTCTCTTTTGTAGTCAATAAACTTGTTTTACTCTTTATCTTTACCAGTGAGTTTGCCTAAAATATTTGGTAAATCTGCTCAGATTTACAAGGCTGGTGTATATCCACTTTCCATGGATGAAGTGGTGAACCAATTAATAAACTTGCACATACTGTCCTGAGCAGTGCAAGACGGTATATTCTTGAGGTACAAGGCTGGGAGCTGGGGGATTTGGCTGGTGCCTCTCTCTGTTTGATTCATGAGAGGCTCTGGGACCATCCATGAAATCTAGCTGGGTGTGGGGCTGCACCCCAGGGATCCCGTCACAGAACTGAATTCATGCCACAAGTTTAGCATTAGGCCGTCAAAAGGTCGTTGATGCTGGGCTGGCAAAGAGCAGGCAAAGCCTTTGATACAACACAAATATCTCTGCAAATGAACAAGCCCAGCAAGGTAAATTTCCCTTTAGTAAAAGCTGGAGAGATTGTGACTATGACACTTGAGCACTCTGCCCTGCATCCAGAGAAGCGGAAGATACCGACCGCCCCCACAGCAATCCACGCTCCTGCTGAACTGAGAAACAAGGGGCTGGGAATGACAGAAGCTAGAGCCAGAAAGACCTGTTACACCAACCACTCCACCACCCAGACAGTGCAGGATTGTTCCTTGCAATCAAATTCAGACTTGCCAGATGACACTCGAGAGCACCAGCAATAAGCTAGTGGACCATCGAGGTCTCATCCGCATCACAGAAAGGAACAATGTTGGAGCTGGGTCCCCTGCCTCAGCAATACCTAATCACGGTGAACCACCCCCCCAGGGAACACATTGCAAATCTCTTCCTACCTTGGTTCTTTCACAGAGAAGCTCTCCAGTCCCAGCAATTCTCCCAGCGGATCCCCTCCACAATACACCATGTGCTGCTGCCGCTTATCATAGAGCTGCCTCACCATGATATACTGTCCCAGATAACGCATGACCTGTGGGGATGTAAGAGAGTATTAGTTACATCTGCAGTTGATACTAAACCTCCAGGGCTTTGTGTTCCATTTCCTTCTTCCTCATTACACTTCCTTTAGCTGACACAACACGGTGCCAGTGAAGAACCACCTCCTTATCTAGGACAGACATCACTCTTCTACAGAGCCTTCCAGCCATACATCTCAAGCATTGGGGATATTGACACTTCTACAAAAGGGGAAACCGAGGCACAGAGAGGTGATGTGACAATGTGACACTGACAGTGAGTCAGTGGTAGAGCCAGGACATGCATCCAGATTTCCCAAATCCTAGTAAACCACTAGGCTACACTTGTTCTCTAGATCAGGACGTACTTTGGTTATTATCTGAGCCAGATTCATGATCCAAGCAGGGTTTTGGTTTTTTGGGTTTTTTTTTTAAGTTTGGCCACAGTCTCTTGGCAAGTTCTTCTGAGGAGAGGCCCTGTTGAATGTTTCAAGAAATACAATCTATAAAATACAAGTAAAGATTACATTCGATTCCCCATTTTCCCTCTGCACCATCAAAATGTTTAGTGAGATGGTGCCACAGAGTTTCCCAAAATGAGATGCTGTTTTTTGCACTATGTAAGAACCAATATTCTGGTAACTTCAAGTGCCGTTTATTTGGCTCTGGCATTTAATCAAAGCTCTAGGTCCCATGTGATCCATCAAAAAAGGGAAGTGTAGTCTTGGCCAATTTACAGTAACTCCAACTTCAGTAGTGAATTAAATGAAAAGATTTTACCCACTGACACACCTTCACTAATCCCAGCCACTTAAAATGTCAGCAAGCAAAACAGAAACCTCTTTGCTGTCTCAGATTACAGCAGAGAACAAGACAAGGTTGAAATTATTTATAATCTATGCACAGGCTCCTTCTCAGCCAAATGGAACCCAGCCGACTGGGTCAAAGGCTCAGCTGACGTCCTATATAGTAACAACAGCTATTCAGAATGACCCTAAGATTGTTCTCTAGCGGCAATGCAGCAGACCCACTCTACACAACTGGTACTTCTCTGTAACCACCAAAGTGTGTTTTCAACTGTCCTCTCTCCAAAAGTGGGAGGGCAAGAAAATATGGTGACTCAACATGAAAGAAGGCCGAAGTTAAGTGGGAGGAGACTACTTGCTTGGCATAGGTAGCAAGGGGAGGGATAGCTCAGTGGTTTGAGCATTGGCCTGCTAAACCCAGGGTTGTGAGTTCAATCCTGGAGGGGGCCACTTATGGATCCGGGGCCAAAAAAAAAATCTGTCAGGGGACAGTACTTGGTCCTGCTGGTGAAGGCAGGGGACTGGACTCGATGACCTTTCAAGGTCCTTCCAGTTATTTATTTTATTTAGAGAGCAAAGATCATAGATGCAAGATGCTTTGCATTAGAACCACACAGCAGTGTTGGGAGAAAATGATTCCTCTGCTATAGAAAATGTCCCTTGAGGACTAAGGCCACAGAACTGGCTACAAAGAGGATATATAGGTCAACTCAAGTTAGAATCCAAGAGGTGTAGTAAGAGGAGGCCATGAAACATAAACTCTTGTATCAGAGGCCTAGTCTGAGGCCTGAAGCCTGAACCAAAGTACTTCTAGGCATTGTTACGCAAAAGCTGGGCTGTGAGCCAGAGGCAGGTCCCACTCACAGAAGTTGGCAAGAAAAGGTTGTTAGAAGCACGTGCATATACACGCACAAGGGCTAACGAGAGGAACCTGTGCCAAGGCGGCATCAGAACACTCCGCAGACACAACAAGGAACGGGCAGGTGCATCTTAAAGACGGGGTCCAAAGGACAGCATGATGGATAGATGCGTTTGAACTATGATGAGTAATCTGTCCTGCACGGTATAAAAGTAGGTCCCAGAGTGCACATCTTTGTCCCGCCTAGGGGGCAGTGGAAAGTCCCCCCACTGACTGAGCTGTGTGCATTGCCAGGGAGCACAAATTCGTAGTACGCCCTGTAGAGTCTATAGAGGAACTATTACTGTGCTTCGTTTGACAATAAACCTGGCTCTGGTTCCTTCGTATCTTACTGGAGTCTGTGGTCTTTGGGGTTCTCTTGGGGTCTGCTGTGTTAGCTATCTGCGCAGAGCTGGGGCAGCACACAGAGGGAACACGCACACAGCCGACTGTTATCATCATCGAACAAGAGCAGAGAGCCACACCGGTAGCTACCGACAACAAGAGGTAAACAGCATAACACAAGCAGGACTAGACACCTGATGAGAAGCAAAAGGGGCTCACCTGAACAAAGATACATGCAACCGAAGAAGTTGCTAACAGAACTTCTATTCACTTAAGAGGACTGACTACTGTGTACTGTAGCAGCCGGAGTTTCATATTGAAACATCCCCCCCCCCCCCCCCCAATTCAAAGCATTCAACTTGTTTTTGCAAAAAAAATTAGACTCTAAATAAGTTGTTTAAATGCCTAAGAGTTTAAGTCAGATAAGAAGTCACACAGCTCTGCGAGAGTATCTGACACATTCCTAATGAAAAACCGCCGCATTTAACTCTCTGCTGACAGGATACCCCTGTAAATCACAGACAGTGTCGTTTTTTAAATCTTGGATACATTTTGCATTTTAATCTTAAATGAATTCACAGCATGTCTTAGGTTTAGCTGACAAGACCTTTCAAAAGAAACTTAAATTGTACTTCAGTTGATATTTTCTCTTTAGAACTTTCAAGCAATGACGGATAGTAAAACAATTGCAAAGTGTTTCTGACAATCTCTCGAGAGTGCAGCTATCCATTACATCTTTCCTAAAGCTGTTTCTGGATTCTCAAGATACATCATAATTTTCATTCATATTTTGCACTCTTACAGGGATTCCATCAGAGGATCTCAAAGCACTTTGGCCCAGATCCACAAAGGTATTAAGGCACCTAACTCCCATTGATTTCAATACGACTTAGGAGCCTCAACACTTTTGAGGATCTGAGCCATTATGCTCAAAAAAGTCTCCATATCCCCATGTATAAAGTAGCCCTATTTTACAGTTAGAGGCACTAAGGCACAGGAGTTCAAGAACCCGATTCTGCGCCCACTGATTTCCAGGCCCTATGGTCCCAATTCTGCAAGGATGATTTACCTGAACGGGTCCCAGTGGAGCCCCACTGACTTCAGGGAGGCTACACTCTCACCAATCAGCTTGCAGGAACGAGGCCTCAACGAGAAAATCCTGACCACAACACAAATGTGTGGCAGAACTGCTAAGAAAACCCAGCTCTCCCAATTCCTAATCCAGTGCTTTTTAGCTACTAGCGTATTTTATACATAGCCTCAGGGTTCTCTCTAACCTAACAGAGATTACACCAGTGCATGTGTGTTTATACAGTGCCTAGAACAATGGGGCCCTGACCATGATTGGGGCCCCTAGGCACTATCGTAACACAAGTCATTCATAATCAAATAATTGTCCATCTTCAAGGTCCTGGATGTAAAATTCACAAGGTGGCACATTAATCATCTGCTAACTGACCATTATTACAGCTACTTTCTTGGTTTAACCATCAAAGTAGAGTCCCGGGCTCACCTCCTTCATTGTGAAGGTTTCACCTTGTGCACCTGCTGCTTGCAGAATCTTCAGGAGTGGCAGTTTCGGTTGTACCTAAAATACAGAATACATAGTTTTGGATTGGCTACCTAATGTGGTGAGCTTCTGAGAAGAACTGTGTCCATGGGCATCAGTTATGTAGCTAATAAATGCTGGGGGCAAGGCTGTCATACAATCATTATAGCAAGCCCAGACAAGTGGTTCTACAGTGAGTTGTTGGCCAAGGGGGACATCGCTAGTCTTTGAGGTACCCTCCCAAGGGCTCGTTCATGTTCTTCTAGAGTTAATGACCTGCCTTTGAGATATGCTTGAAGAGAAGACAATCCTGTCTGGGGCAATGAGCTTTGCGCAGATGGACCCTTGTGTCTGTTCAGAGCCCTGCTGAAATAAATATGGGCCTACCCCAGCAGAGCTTATTGCAGGAGCAGGATCTGTAATGGCATGTTTCACTAGTCAGAATTAAAAGTCAGTCAATGCAACTTCTCTACCATATTGATCCTAACACAAGATGAGCACAGCCAACGAAGTAGGAGGCCCAATCCGGCAGACTTTAGTCATCTGCACTGTGCCATTAACTTGCATGGGATTGGTCATGCGAGCAAGGACTGGAGAATTAGTCCCTAGGTGAGGGGAATCCTAGAGGCTGACTAGCTAGGCATGTGAGGGATAATGCAATGGCCACACCATTAACTTCAATTGGACCAGGTTTAAATCTGGCTCACTGAATGGGAAGATTAGAATAGGTCCCTTATGCACAGCCCACAGGTGATGTTTGGCTATTAAAAACTTGTGACCAGAGACAAAAAACTACAAGAAGAGGGCGCAGCGTATAAAAGTTTATTTGAAGTAGCATTAAAGGACTGATCCTGCACTCTCCATGGACCCCAAACTTCCACCCAATCTCTCACCCTAGTTGTGAATTTTGCATTAATAGGTAGTGTAGTGGGGGCTCTCTTGTCGTGGGCACACACTCACACAAGAAGTGTGAACATGAAGCAACTCCATAGTCGTTTCCCTTTGGTTACTTCCACACTATACACCTGAGCAAATCTCAATAGCAGACGAGACAGCTAATGTTGTAGTATGAATGTTACCAAAAAAGCAGTGGCAAGTTTTAAATAGTTCTCAGTCCCCAACTGCCCTACTTGAGTCCAACCGCACACATCCTGAAAGAGTAACATCCTAGGGAGATATGCCACAGCATAAACCAGTATCATTCGCCTCAAAACCATCAAGGTGCCCCAACCTGATTCCTCAGATTAGTAGTTGAATGTTATTGTGTTTTATAAATACAATCAATATTCCTACATTAAAACTTTCTCCCATGTACCTCTTGCATCCTTCAGTACTTAATACCAGCAGGCGAGAGGGGATGGATTTAAAATGTGGCGTGTTTTATATGCAAAAGCAGTGGCATTTTTCTGAACATACATTGATTAACTTTAGAACCAAATCCTGATGTTGGATAAACACTACATATTGCTGCATCGCAAAAGAAAAAGTCGTCTGTGTGTTCGGGGAGACCGTGGCAATGAATTTGCACTCAGAACCTGGCCCTCAGCATGTCAGCGGCAGCTTTCACAATTTTAGCTCTGTCAGTCAGAGCTTTCTCCCTGTCCCCTTCTCATTTCAGCGTTAACAAAACCCACATAGGGCTACAATAATGCTACAGCCACTACGAGTGAAGTCTTTTAGAAGACTGTGGCCAATTTCTCCTGCCACTTCTGAAACGGCTTCATAAGGCTGGAAAAACAGAAGTTCTGAAAAAGAGTGGCAGGGAACAGCTCTTTCTAGCCTGGCCTAATTATTTCTGCTCAAGTAAATCAGCTGGAAGCAATGATTCTGTCAGGCTAATGTTAATTTGGAAAGAAAGCAGGATTTATGGCTCAAGAGAACCAATGATCCAGTCCAGTCCTTTCATTAGGCTAGTGGCATCTTGCTATTCCACACGCATAGAGAAGTAGTGGGGTAGGTAGGAGTTCTCCGTACTCACTGCACACACACGCTCTAGTCCACATTACGGATGGGTGAGAGACCATACACTGGCTAGAACGCAAGCAGCAACATGCTTCCACTGGCCATATGGTGGGAAGGGATTTTGCACACAACACTCTTTGCTGTTCTCCGAACACTTATCAAAGCTTGTTCTATTGAAGCACATCCCTGAACCTCTTTCCTGCTGTAACTGGCCCTTGATATCTTCTCTCCAGCAAAGGTGGGCTCAGCTGTGTCTAGAGAGCTCAGATCTCTCCTGATAGAAATGCAATTGCAAAAGGCCCTCACTTCCTGAGAGGAGGGGGAGGAGGCAACTCAGAATTCCTAAGCCCCCCGCACCCAAGCCTCCAGGCAGAGTTGGAACCACTCAGCTCCTGCCTGAGAAAAGAGGAGTTTAGTTACTGTCCGTCGCCAAGTAACTGGCCAAGAACTCAGCTGCCAGACAATACTCAGGCAGGAATTCATCCCATTGTGCACACTAGTCTCAAATTCTAAGAATGTATTTATCTTCGCCTTAAACTAATCTGAGCGATCTACTCCCACCTCATTATCATTGCTAGATTCACTCTTAAAAAAAACTTTCACCTTTTAAGACCGAATCAAACCGAGCAAGGAATGTACAACCTCACGCCACAATTCTTTCCAACACCAGCCATTTTGTTTGGACATAATGAATTAAGCTCTATGAAAGTAAAAGCTTGTGCCAGTACTAATACAATGTTCTTATGAGCGCAATTAATGCAAGTACAAGACAGTTTTACTTCTCCAAGCTAAGGAGCACTGTCATGGATTTTTCTTCATTTTAAATAACTACCTCCTCACCCTCCCCTTTCTGTGTTTAAAAAAATTCCCTAAATTAATTTGAATATTTAAAACAGCACCTTAGCTACCACAATGAAGCCAAATTGGAGACGGGAATGTTAGTTCATTCCATATTCCCCAAGATAATGGGTGTAGGCGGCCAATATTTCTGTACTAACATCAAAGTCTGCTTATTTATTTATAATTTTTTCAGCAGAATGAGCTGACTAAAGAAGCACGTTAATCAATTCTGCATGGGACTCAGATGGATTTTACCATTTATAAATTAAGTATATAGGGGAGTTTGTGTCACTTCAGAGGCTAATTTACACTCCCCGCCCCTAGCCAGACCCATGCTCTTACCAATGAAACAGTCTTCAAAGATCCAGCCCCATTCTTGTCTTGGAGAACCCACTCATCATAGTTTGGAGACTGCATTTTTCTAGCCATAGCTCACACTGCAGATTTGTCTCTTTGACTGGCAGCCAACATGTTGATGCAGTGCCAGATTTCCACACTCTACACTAAAGAATTGCCACGCTGGCTTTGGATAGCTTTCCTAAAGCAGTCAGGCTATGACATATTGGCACTCACTCCACCAATGCCCTGGGAATAGACTGGTATGGGGAACAGCACGTGTTCAGTGTTCACTCAAGGTAGCTCCGAGAGAGAGAGAGGTTATTGGCTTTATAAACTAGATTACACAGATGAGTGTCTTTTCATATTCTGAGGAACTGCATAATGTAACAGTTCCATGGAGTCCAGAGCTTTTAAAAGGGAACTCTGTGTGGTCCCATGACAGGCTATGTCTACGCTACCACTTACGTCAGCAAAACCTATGTTGCCCAGGGGTACGAATTGCCACTCCCCATAGCAACATAAATGATAAGAACGGCCCTACTGGGTCAGACCAAAGGTCCATCTAGCCCAGTATCCTGTCTTCTGACAGTGGCCAATGCCAGGTGCCCCAGAGGGAATGAACAGACCAGGTGATCAGCGAGTGATCCATGCCCTGTTGCCCAATCCCAGCTTCTGGCAAACAGAGGCTCGGGACATTATGCCGACATAGCTGCCGCCACTCATTGAGGGTGGATTAATTATGTTGATGGGAGAGCTCCATCCCGTGGACACTGAGCGGCCACACAGGAGATGATACAGCGGCGTAGCTGCATCGGTACAGTTGCGCCGCTGTACGTCGCTAATGCAGGCATAGCCTAAATAAGGTATGAAGCCTGGAAATACCCACATTATGCACTTTCCTGTGTGGCCAATTTAACCCACCTCACTTTTCTCCCACTGTTTCAAACGTCAGTCCAATGTTCTCTAGCGATCATCCATACCAGTGGCCCTGCTAGTTAATGTTCACAAACCACTGACTTGATGGAAGACTAGTCATTCCACCCGGTACGAAAGGCCACGTGCCATGAAGTCAAAGCTGCTCCACTCGGGCTTCACTGGCCTTATTTTGAATGAGGAGAGAGGAAAGCCAAGCGTGTGTGTGCCGGGGGGGTAGCGTGGGAAGGGGAGATTACCTGGTTAGCGTGTCCAGGGGCGATTCTGCAGGCATTCTCAGATGCTGGATGCTGCTCAGGGGTTGAAGATGTCATTTTGGCAGTGAAGTAGCTGTCTACAAGCTAAACTAAAATAACAACAAGGTTTTGTTTAGTAGCAAGTCAGAAGCAGCAGGCCCGGAGTTTAACCACTTCCGTTTCTTAGAAGCTTTAGGAAATCAATCTTCCCTGCACGTACATCCTAAAATGTAGCATAAAAAATCTAAATTACTGATCGGCCCCTGCAATTGTTTTATAGTTTGCCAATAAGCTCAGCAACCCAAACCCATTCTCTCCTTGGTACGTTAAACCAGCTGCTCAGCTGTCTGGACAGGTAGCCTTCTAAGAGTGGCTGGGACAGAAATCCTTCAGCAACCAGCAAGCACGTCTTCTATTGGCTTTTAGGAAATGTGCAATTTCTCTTCACTAACCATCTCAGGCTGATTTGCACTGGTGACACTCCAATCCCCTCCCCTCCCCCAACCTTCACTATGCTCTAGGAAAATTGTGCTCACTGGGAGACGAATGCTAGGAGAAAGTATTCCCATGCTCAGCTGCAAATCCCAGACAGTTCCTCTTTCTGTTGTGACCTGCCTGTTCAAAGACACAAAGTCTTCTGTGACACGTTGAGGCAAGTTCTTAATGAGTCAGAGTGGACAGTAACAGCTAAGTCAGTTTAACCCTAACCCCCCCTGCTCCTTGCCCCCTGACTGCCCCCTCCTGAGAACCCCCCCGCCCCAACTGTGTGGATGTGATGTCGCATGCCAACGCTGACATGACAGGAGGGTGTTGAATGTGTTTGCAAAGCAAGGTCTAAAGGGGGCACTTGTGCTCTGCCTCTGGTTAGCTTTCATCCCTGTCTGCAAGTTGTTTAGCCCTTCTCAGGGGTCGTTTTTATCCCTCGTTATCAACAGACTTGCTGAACAGCAAGAGATGGAGACAGTCCTAGGTGTTTGGGCCAGAGCAGAGCGTTCTGATCATCTAGTCTGGCATCTGGCAGAGCAAAGGCCAAAGAATCTCACAGTCAGTGTTTTGCCTTTGGAAACCTGGTTTCAAAAGGAACGTGGCTGAGAAGGCGGCCCAGCTCCCCCCTCCCTGTGCTCCCAGTGTGTGTGAGGGGGTGGAGGGGGTCACAGGGGTTCAATCAATAGGAATTGAGCTGGGCTCTGGAGGGGGCGCTGTAAGCCCCCGCCCCGTCTGCTCCCAGCGGGTGATCCCCCCGCCCCCCCGTTTTCAGGGCACTTTAAGCCCCGCCCCCTTCCCCTGCTCCATTCGCACCTCGCCCTTCCCCGGCCTAGAACAGCCGCCGCTCCAGGACCGCAGGCGTCGCTAGTGCGGAGGGAAAGCCGGTGTTGATTGCTCTGCCCGCACACCTGCAGCTGCTCTCCAAAGTATTTGGGGGGGGGGAGGGGCGCTAGGGAGCGGGACTGGGGGAGCCCCGGTATTTAATTCCGTTTGCAACCTGCCTCCGAATGCATCCGACAGCTGGGCTCGAACCCCCCCGAGTGACCGTCCGCTTTGTCGGGGGGGTTTGCAAAGCTCGCTGCCTAAATCCTCCTTTCTTATTAGCACCTGCTGCAAAGTGACTCGCCCCCCGCCCCCGCTCCGCTTTCCACACGCAGCGCTGGGGAGGCACATTGGTGCGCTCGCGACCCTCCTTGCAAAGCGCCCCCCCGCTCGCCACCCTCCTTGCAAAGCGCCCCCCCCCGCTCACCACTCTCCTTGGAAAGCGCCCCCCCCCGCTCGCCACCCTCCTTGCAAAGCGCCCCCCCCCCCCCCCCGGGATTTTGAGTCTCTTGTCTAGTGCTGTTGCAAACGGGCCGGGACCTGATTCTCCTTGCAGCGAGCAACGTGCCATGGAGCCTCTGGCGCCTCCCTCCTCCCCGGGGAGACACGGGGGTTTTGCTTTCGCTGCTTTTGGTTCCTTAAAGCGCGCACGGGGGATTGGGGGGCTCAGACCAGCCGGCGGGCGCGCAATAAAGTGCAATGTGAAAAATCAGCTGCCTGTTTTCAGCCCCCCCCCCCTTGGGACACCCCAGAATCACCAAGCAGGAGGCCAGAGGGCAGGTTCCCATATTCAACACACAAACAAAAGGAGGGGGAGCCCCGCCCCCATTCACTTCCTGCCCCCCTTAGCACCCCCAACCCGCCCCTGCTCCTTGCCCCCTGACTGCCCCCTCCTGAAACCTCCCCACTCTAACTGCCCCCTAGGGCCTACCCCCTACTTCTCCCCCGACTGCCCCAACCTTATCCACACCCAGCCCCCAGATAGACCCCTGGGACTCCCATGCCCCATCCAACTGCTCCCCACCCCCCAACTTCCCCCCAGAACCCCTGACCCATCCAACACCCCCCCCCTGCTCCCTGACCAGGGCCGGCTCTAGCTTCTTTGCCGCCCCAAGTGGCAAAAAAAGCCGCTGCCGAAGCAAAATAACCCCCAAACCGTCCCTTGAAATGTGCCGCCCCAAGCCCCTGCTTCCTTGGCTGGTGCCTGGAGCCGGCCCGGTCCCTGCCTGCCCCTTGGGCTCCCCTCACCACCATGCCGCTCAGCCAAACCACACAGGTGTGGGAAAGGACCCCTGCAGAGCAGGCACGGCCGATTGGGCGGCTGGCCCTGGTTGAGCCGCTCCCATTGGCCTCCAGCAGCCAGAGCCCCTCCCTCGCTCCGCTCTCTGCATAGGGAGGGAGGAAAAATCCCAGACCTTTCTCCCTTTCCACAAATTCCTCCCGGACGGCTCCTTAAAGACAAAAGAGCCGGACATGTCCGGGAAATACAGACGGATGGTAACCCCACCAGACGAGGACCCTGCAGGGCCGGGTCTGCCATAAGTAGGGTGGTGAATTAAATAAGCAGGGATTTCCCTACACCCCCCATGGGGGTTTATACCCCCCTGAATTTCCCCAACACCCCCCCAGTTTTGTGAACTAGTTACATGCCAATTTAGTGACTGTTTGGACATTTGAATTGAAATTGAAACATTAAAACACACTTTAAAAGCATATACAGTGTATGATAAAATATGTGTATCTGAAAAAGTATAATAGCTTTGAAAAGTATGAACATAGACTAGCTTCCTTATCCAGCTCTGTTGTTTATGACAATGTCAGTGCATTCATTTCGGTGATGTTGGCCAACCTAATAATTTCAAATGATGATTTGTAAGCAAAATCAAAATGAGCTCTCCCTGACAGCTAGTGATGAGCTGGGGGCTGGGGAGAAAGGCTTCAGGACCAGATTGTATTTACATTCACACCTAATCTACCTAGGTATCCAGCAAACAGAGCTGTGGTGCCCAAGTGATAGATTCTGGCTGGGGTTGCGTTACAAATCACGTGAATGCAGGAGGCGGGAGGGAGGCGGGAAAATGAAATGTTGTTGTTCTTATTGTACATAAGAACATAAGAATGGCCGTACTGGGTCAAACCAAAGGTCCATCCAGCCCAGTATCCTGTCCACCGACAGTGGCCAATGCCAGGTGCCCCGGAGTGAGTGGACCTAACAGGTAATGATCACGTGATCTCTCTCCTGCCATCCATCACCCCCCTCTGACCAACAGAGGCTAAGGACACCATTCCTTACCCATCCTGGCTAATAGCCATTAATGGACTTCATCTCCATGAATTTATCCAGTTCTCTTTTAAACCCTGTTATAGTCCTAGCCTTCACAGCCTCCTCAGGCAAGGAGTTCCACAGGTTGACTGTGCGCTGTGTGAAGAAGAACTTCATTTTATTTGTTTTAAACCTGCTGCCCACTAATTTCATTGAGTGGCCCCTAGTTCTTCTATTATGAGAACAAGTAAATAACTTTTCCTTATTCACTTTCTCCACACCACTCATGATTTTATATACCTCTATCATATCCTTCCTTAGTCTCCTCTTTTCCAAGCTAAAAAGTCCTAGCCTCTTTAATCTGTCCTCATATGGGACCTGTTCCAAAACTCTGATCATTTTAGTTGCCCTTCTCTGAACCTTTTCTAATGCCAGTATATCCTTTTTGAGATGAGGAGACCACATTTGTACGCAGTATTCAAGATGTGGGCGCACCATGGATTTGTATAAGGGCAATAAGATATTCTCCATTTTATTCTCTATCCCTTTTTTAATTATTCCTAACATCCTGTTTGCTTTTTTGACTGCCACTGCACACTGCATGGACGGCTTCAGAGAACTATCCATGATGACTCCAAGATCTTTTTCCTGATTAGTTGTAGCTAAATTAGCCCCCATCATATTGTATGTATAGTTGGGGTTATTTTTTCCAATGTGCATTACTTTACATTTATCCACATTAAATTTCATTTGCCATTTTGTTGCCCAATCATTTAGTTTTGTGAGATCTTTTTGAAGTTCTTCGCAGTCTGCTTTGGTCTTAACTATCTTGAGCAGTTTAGTATCATCTGCAAACTTTGCCACCTCACTTTTTACCCCTTCTTCCAAATCATTTATGAATAAGTTGAATAGGATCGGTCCTAGGACTGACCCTTGGGGAACACCACTAGTTACCCCTCTCCATTGTGAAAATTTACCATTTATTCCTACCCTTTGTTCCCTGTCTTTTAACCAGTTCTCAATCCATGAAAGGATCTTCCCTCTTATCCCATGGCAACTTAATTTACGTAAGAGCCTTTGGTGAGGGACCTTGTCAAAGGCTTTCTGGAAATCTAAGTACACTATGTCCACTGGATCTCCCTTGTCCACATGTTTGTTGACCCATTCAAAGAACTCTAGTAAGGCATGATTTCCCTTTACAGAAACCATGTTGACTTTTGCCCAACAATTTATGTTCTTCTATGTGCCTGACAATTTTCAACTGATTTGCCCGGTACGGATGTTAGACTTACCGGTCTGTAATTGCCGGGATCACCTCTAGAGCCCTTTTTAAATATTGGCGTTACATTAGTTATCTTCCAGTCATTGGGTACAGAAGCCGATTTAAAGGACAGGTTACAAACCCTAGTTAATAGTTCCACAATTTCACATTTGAGTTCTTTCAGAACTCTTGGGTGAATGCCATTTGGTCCTGGTGACTTGTTACAGTTACATTTATCAATTAGTTCCAAAACCTCCTCTAGTGACACTTCAATCTGTGACAATTCCTCAGATTTGTCACCTACAAAAGACGGCTCAGGTTTGGGAATCTCCCTAACGTCCTCAGCCGTGAAGACCGAAGCAAAGAATTCATTTAGTTTCTCTGCAATGACTTTATCATCTTTAAGTGCTCCTTTTGTATCTCTATCGTCCAGGGGCCTCACTGGTTGTTTAGCAGGCTTCCAACTTCTGACGTATTTAAAAAACGTTTTATTACCTTTTGAGTTTTTTGCTAGCTGTTCTTCAAACTCCATTTTGGCTTTTCTTATTACATTTTTACACTTAATTTGGCAGTGTTTATGCTCCTCTCTAGTTACCTCACTAGGATTTGACTTCCACTTTTTAAAAGATGCTTTTTTATCTCTCACTGCTTCTTTTACATGGTTGTTAAGCCACGGTGGCTCTTTTTTAGTTCATTGACTTTGTTTTTTTTAATTTGGGGTATGGTAGACATTTAAGTTGGGCCTCTATTATGGTGTCTTTAGAGAGGAATTAGCTGAAATCACTGAGAGCTGGGTGGAACCTCAAGAGACCAACTCGCAGAGGTCACAGTGGCAGCAGAAGGTGACGGCGCAGGGCCATTGGCAACAGAGCGATGGAGTGAACGGTGGCCCAACGAACAACAGTGGCCAGAGGGAACAGTGAGCAGCTGGAGGAACAAGCAAGATGCCTTCTTGCCCCCTGTAATGGTGCGAGGACACACCCAGCGGCGCCTCCTGCTGGTCGTCCAGGGAATTAGCGTTCCAGCCTCCGGAGCGCCCTCTGCAGGCCAATGTCCCGCTTGCCCCCAAGTCCCTCTTGGACCCCAGTGCCCCCTTTCATGCCGGGGTGCTGACACCTGCAGTACCCCACACAGATCTGGGTCTCCCCTCCCTGGGGAACCCCCAACCCTCCTCGCCTCAGTCTATGGCCACTGCCAGTCATCACCTAGCCCCCGTTCCCTGGGGCAGACTGCAGTGTAAATGCCACTCATCACCAGCAAGGGGGGTTTGGACCTGCTGCCTCTGTCTACCCCTTGGGCTGCCCCCTCTGCAACCCCAGTACTCCTTCTGGCCTTCCACTAGGCCTGCAGCCTGGGGGGTTTCCAGGCCCCAGCTCCCCAGCTCCTCTGGCCTTCCCCCAGCCCTGTTCCACCTTAGGTACTCTGGTATCCTCCCAGCAGCCAGGTCCCTCCCTCTCAACAGGCAAGAGAGAGAGTTTGGGGCGTGGCTGCAGCTGCTTCCCCAATGAGCCCGGCTTTTCTCCCAGCCTCTAGCCCTCTCCCAGGGCTGCCTTTAACCCTATTAGGGCTGGAGCAGGTGACCACCCCACTACACCCCCCATCTGGGAGGTGTACTCACGTGAAAGCACCTCTGAACTCTGAGTCTCCGCTGACCAAGGACAACACCGGTGAGTGGGGTGAGGTGGAGGGAAAAATGAGGGGCACGTTAAATAAACATTTGTTTGTTGGACTATATTTTAGTGACTTTGCTCCAGAATGCTAGATTTGTTACTGGGAATGGAAACTTATATAAATGTGTTTCCTAGTAGGCCAAGATTTTTAAATTATTTGCCAAGGTTGTTATCTCACACCGTTGCTATCTTGAGAGGCCATTATGTTGCGGAGTTTCTATACTAAACATTTTTATTATTATAATTAATTTTACATAAGAATGGTCATACTGGGTCAGACCAGTGGTCCATATAGCCCGGTATCCTGTCTTCCGACAGTGGTCAAGGCCAGGTGCTTCAGAAGGAATGAACAGAACAGGTAATCAAGTGATCCATCCCCTGTCGCCCATTCCCAGCTTCTGGCAACAGGCTAGGGACACTCAGAGCATGGTGTTGCATCCCTCCCCATCCTGGCTAATAGCCACTGATGCACCTATTCTCCAGGAATGTATCTAGTTCTTTTTTAAATCCTGTTATAGTTTTGGTCTTCACAGCATCCCCTGGCAAAGAGTTCCACGGGTTGACTTTATGTTGTGTGAAGAAGTACTTCCTTTTGTTTTTTTAAAGCCTGCTGCCTATTAATTTCGTTGGGTGACTGCTAGTTCTTGTGTTATGTGAAGGATTAAATAACATTTCCTTATTCACTTTCTTCACACCAGTCAAGATTGTATACACCCCCTATCATAATCCCCCCTTTAGTCATCTCTTTTCTAAGGTGAAAATTCCCAGTCATTTTAATTTCTCCTCCTATTTCATACCCCTAATCATTTTAGTTGCCCATCTCTGTATTTTTTCCAATTGCAATATATCTTTTTTTGGGATGGGGTGACCAGATCTGCACACAATATTCAAGGTGTGCACGTACTATGGATTTATATAGAGGCAATATGACATTTTCTGTTTTATTATCTATTCCTTTCTTAATGATTCCCAACATTCTGTTTGCTTTGTTGACTGCCACTGCACATTGAGTGGATGTTTTCAGAGAACTATCCACAATGACTCCAACATCTCTTTCTTGAGTGTTAACAGCTAATTTAGACCCCATCATTTTGTATGTATAGTTGAGATTATGTTTTCCTATGTGCATTACTTTGCATTTATCAACATTGAATGTCATCTGCCATTGTGTTGCCCAGTCACCCAGTTTTGTGAGATCCCTTTGTAACTCTTCGCAGTCTGCCTGGGACTTAACTATCTTGAATAGTTTTGTACCATCTGCATATTTTGCCACCTCACTCTTTACCCATTTTTCCAGATCATTTATGAATATGTTGAACAGTAATGGTCCCAGTACCAACCCCTCAGGGATACCACTATTTATCTCTCTCCATTCTGAAAACTGATACTTTATTCCTACCCTTTGTTTCCCATCTTTTAACCAGTTACTGATCCATGAGAGAATTTCCCTCTTACCCCATGATGGCTTACTTTTCAAAAGTCAATTTAAATTAAATACATTTTTCTTTAAATTATATTTTTTCAGAAATCTAGAACTGTTATGGGTTTTGGTGTATTTTGCATTATCCTTATGTTAAATTTGCGTTATCCTAACAAAATATTTAATTTATTCATATCTCTTTTATACGTTGCAGGTCAAAGTGAAAATGAAAAGACAAAAAACAATACAACAATTTTTCCACTCAAAGGCCTCAAAAACCAACCAATCACATCAAGAACAGAGAATATATCAACATGACATCTGAAGGTTCAAGTGGTATATCTACATTCGACCAGACCGAAGCACAAATACAGCTACCTACTGAAGAAACAGTGTCTCCAAAACCTAAAGGCATTTCCCGATGTTTGTCGGTCAAAGTGTTCCCATTTATTGAAGTTACAAAAGATGGCTACTGGTGCACCTCTTGCAAAAAAAGCTTACGAAGAAGGAAAGCTTCCCAGTGCTATAATTGGTAAAAGTGGAGGAGCTTGGTTTGTCAGACCGATCAGCAAAGTCAATGCTGACAAACTACGTGAAAAGGCAGCAAAACACCAGGCCTCTGGAGTGCATCAACATGCAGAAAGCCTTATAAGCTCACTTTCAGAGCCAATTTTAGAAGTACTTAATGAGGCTGTTAAGAATGCTGAAGACACAACACAGTTCATGAGAACAAACATGGCTGTGGCATCCTACTTTCTATTTAAGCAAGAGATACCACACACTACAAACTGGAGGCCAATGTTAAATGCATTGTCACTTGTTCATCCTGAAGTTGAACACTGGTTCCAAACAAGACCAGCAAATGCTCACTATCTTTCTGCAAGAAACTCAACTGACTGGCTAGAAGCATGTGGTGCAACAGTGAAAGTCTCAACAGTTGAAAAAGTGAAGAACTCTCTCACCACATTCAAAACATTTGCATACATGGCTGATGAATGCACCGATGCAAATGGGCATCAAGTATTAAGTCATCGTGTACATTATCTTAATGTCAGTGGTAGGCCCATAGATGCATTTCTAGATGTTCAAGTTATAGAAAACACATTGGCTGCATCTGTGACAACACACATCTTAGAAGAGTTAAATGCTTGTCAATTGGATCCCAAACAGATGGTTGCTTGTGCATTTGATGGAGCTGCAAACTTCTCTGGAAGACATGGTGGAGTACAAGCTTTGCTCAGAGAAAAGTGTAACCCTAATCTCTCCTACACACACTGCAGAGGCCATCTACTCCAACTAGCACTAGTACGAGCTGCAGAATCTTCAAAAGACGTTAAAAAAAGCTAGAAATTTAATGTCTTCATTATATTTTTTTTTCAGCTAGAGTCCAAAAAGACTGAATATCTTGGAAACTATAGAAGATACTCTGGGACTGACGTTCAAATTAGTCCAACCTGGGAAAACCCTCTGGCTTTCTTATGAGCGATCCTTAGCTGTTGTCTTAAAATTACTCCAGCCGTTATTACTGGCTTTGGAAAGTATCTACCAAGATGGGATGGATCTAAGTAGTGAGGCTGGTGGATTACTTTTGCTACTACGTTCAGAGAAGACTATTGCCATTCTCTCTCTCATAAGTCTACTGTTGAAACCACTTGGGTCATTAAACAATGCCATCCAGGCATCTGCTACAACAGCAGTAGATCTTTGTCCAGCAATACTGAAAAAGTACTGGAAGAAGCAAAGACTTCAGTCCAGAAGTTGACTAATGAAGGCATTTATATTGAATCCTTCAGTGAAGAGGACAGGAAGTGTTTGCTAAGACAACTGAAAAAGTACACCGACTTGATTCTTACAAATCTACAACAGCGACTTCTAGATTCTACTCAACCTCAACTGTCCTATAAAACACCGACAGATGAGTGGAGTGAGGCACTACCAGCAATGGGGCTGCCATGTGCTCAGGACAGAATAGAGAATTTGAACACAGAGTGGAATATCATACGACAAATGAATGAAGATTTGACTTCAACTTCTTTTTTAAAATCACTAGTGGCTCAACCGGATCTTCGTGCTCTGTTTCCTGGGATGAAAGAAGTAGGAATTCATCTCTTGCTCCTCCCAGTCACAACAGCTACAGTTGAGCGTTCTTTTTCATCCTTGAATAGAATTTTGTGTTCTGAAAGAAGTCACCTTCTGCCTGATCATGTGAATGAACTAACGAGCATATCAATTGAAGGAATGGAAGTATCGGACACACGAGAAGCCACCGAAGATGAACGCATTGCATTCAAGAAGTTAATTAACAGAGTTGTGCAAAATTATAACAAGAAACCAAGAAGGATGTAGACGTAGTGCTTCATAGAAGGCTTGAGTAGCCAACTTTAATTTGTGTGATTTTAAAACACGAGTTAAATCTAATAAAATGGTCATGAAACATTTGTCAGCTTTTACTATGGTGCCATACAGCCCACCTTCACCCTCATCGGTCCTGACACCCCCCCCCCCCCGTAAATTTGAACACCTCCCCTCCTAATTTCAGTTCCTGGGGAAAACACTCCTATTGTCCTGGCGTTGCAGAGCTAGGGAGGATGGATTGGGGCGGGGTGGGGGGGGGGATGCAGGGGCAGTTTCGTGTGCGGGGGCGGGGGTTGTTCACTGATCAGCAGGAAATCCTCGATGTTTCTGAAGCTGGTGCATTGAGATCACTGGGTATGGGGGGAGCGTTTTCATGGATTGATTTTAAACGGCTGAATAGATAAGTCAAAAAATGGAGCAACCGTGGAAGTGGCGGGGCAAGGAGAAAGCAACTGAGTGGGGCTCGTTTCATTGCATTTCATCAGAAAGCTTTTTTCCTGGAGATTTCCCTTTGGGTCCCAGTTTAAATGCCAGCGGTTTTAAACTCGGCCAACCGATTGTCCTGCATTTCCTCCGGTGTTAACTTGCTGCTTAGTTTGGATTTTTGATTTTCTTTCAGGTCTTGGGAGAAGAGTCTCTCTCCCAGTGGAAACCCACTCAACCCTCGCTCTCAAGAACAGCCCACCCAAGGAATAAGCCAGATGTTCAGTAAAAACCTAGACCTTGAGTTTGACTATTTGCAGCCGTGCTTCTGTCCAGACGAAGATGATCTGTATTTGTGCGGGCCGGACTCTGCTTCCCCAGGGGAAGACATCTGGAAAAAGTTTGAATTGCTGCCTACCCCTACCCCAGGGCTTCAGGTGACCCCCGCAGGAGGGGCTCCGCTGCCGTGGGGAGGGGTGGCTTTAGGGGGATCGCGAACCCATGACCCTGTGGACTGGCCGTCTGAACTGCTGCTGCTGCCTGCGGAGGCCGAGCTGTGGGGAAGCGCAGACGGGGGAGACGTATTCGAGACGGGTTTGGGGGAAAGCAACAACCTCGGCTCCGTCATTGTCCAGGACTGTGTGTGGGGCGGCTTCCCTGCCCACGAGACGCTGACGAGGGCGGTGGTTGAGAAACCGCAGGGCCAGTCGGGAGCAGCCGTGGCACCACTGACAGCTGGCACATCCCCCCCCCCCCACCGCCAGCCCTGGGGGCACCGGCAGCAACAGCCACGCAGAGCTCAGCAGCTCTCTGTGGGAGTGTGTGGATCCTGCCGTGGTGGGCCCCAGCCCCATCAACAGGAGGGAGCCAGTGGCAGCAGCCCCAGCCCCAGGGGGAAGCGATGGCATCCAGGCGAACGTTAGTGGGGTGGAACAGGGGGCAGCCGCTGCCACCCAGCGCAGCCGCCGCCTCGCCAGTGCCACCAGCGGCTCAGGAGGGGACACTCTCCGGGGCTCAGGTAAATACTCCACTCAGCAGGAGCTGTTAGCCTGGATCATAGAACCGTAGAGGATCAGGGCTGGAAGGGACCCCAGGAGGTGATCTCGCCCCACCCCCTGCTCAAAGCAGGACTGCGTACGTCTCCCCCGGGGGGGGTGTTTGTGCATGGCTGTCCCACCCTCACATGCAGCTTTTGTGGGCAGCATCACCTCTATGATGCCTCTCCCCCCAGCCGGAGGCACAGGGGGCAGCGGAGTGAATTCATTACGGGCAGCCTCGCCAAATTCACCCCACTTAAGGAAGATCATGTGATGGTCCAGTAAACTAGCACTAGTGGTTACCCTGGTGAGGTGGGTGAGGAATGTTGTGCCTGGCTGGTACAGTCTGACCCTTCTGCAAGGCTGCGTTAGGCTATCGACATTGAGCGAGACAAGGGGGAGTCATTTTCTCTCTCTCGGTCTTCACATTTTCCCTCCTCTAATCAAAATTAAGCTCAGGGCATGTCTACACTACAAACATAAGTTGGCCTATGTTAGGTTGACTTACAGCCACGGCAGTAATGACTGCAGGTTTTCATGTCCAAACGCCCCTCTTTCGGTCAGTGGTGCACGTCAGGAGCAATGGGGGCACCCTAAAGGGGGGGGCACCAGCGCCCGAACCGTGACCTGCTCTTCCGCTGCTCCTTTTCCTCTAGCGACTCAGCTCAGGTTCTTGACTCCCTACCAGGAGCCTGGCTGTCCCCCTGCACTCCAGGAGCGGAGCTCCCCACCAGGAGCCTGGGGGACAGCCGGGCTCCCAGTGGGGAGCCGGGAGCCTGGGCCCAGCTGGGCTTCCAGCGAAGAGCCCGGAGCCCAGGTGGGAACCTGGCTCCCTGCAAGCAGTGCAGAGCCCAGGCAGCAGCCTGGCCGGGAGCCAGGAGCCTGGAGACAGCTGGGCTGCGAGCCAGGAGCCTGGGGGATCCGGACTCTAGCTGGAGCCCCTCTACCCACCCAGGGGTGACAGCAAAAGCCGTGAGCTGGGCACAGGGTTCACAGCCGGGACGGGAGCCTACCAGCCTTTCTTGTCAATGTCATGGCTCTGGCTGGGCGCTCCCTGCTGGCCCCTAGCCCTGAAATGGAGAAGAATGACAGGCAACAGCCCATGTAAGTCACGCGCCGCCCTCAGGACACTGAATGAGCCCCACACCTGTCGTGGAGGTGGAGTTCTTATATTGGTGCAGACGGGCACTTGGGCCTGGTGCAGGCGGGCACTTGGGGGGGAAAGGGGGGGATCGATCTAAGTTACGCAACTTCAGCCACGAGAATAATGTCACTGAAGTCGCTGTACTCAGATCTACTCACCGCAGCATCTTCCCTGTGGGGAGTCGACTGCTGACGCTCCCCTGTCGACTCCGCCTGCGCCCCTCGCTCCGGAGTACCGGAGACTAGACGTGGTAAATCCAGCCCCGCTGGATCGATCGCGGCCCGGCAGGTAGTACAGACAAGCCCTGAAATCAGTGGGAAGAAAGCTGCAGTGTAGACACTGACCTCATTAGTTTGACATAAACTGTCTGACTTCGACTGAACTCTGCAGTGTAGACCAGGCCCTAGTCTTCCCTTTCCCCAGCCCCTCCCGGCACCCATGTGGTCAGGCGACCAAAGAAAATAAATCCGTGCCCCTAGGTCAGGGTGGGCAAACTACAGCCCGCAGGCCAGATCCAGCCACCAGCTGTTTTAATCCCTCCCTCGAGCTCCTGCTGGGGAGCGGAGTCTGGGGCTTGCTCTGCTCGGCGTTCCAGCCGTAGGGGCAGCCAAGGGGCTCCCCTCTGCACGCTGCCCCTGCTCCAAGCGCTGCCCCTGCAGCTCTCATTGGCTGGGATTCACAGCCAATGGGAGCTGCAGGGGCGGTGCCTGCAAACTGGGCAGTGTGCAGAGCTGCCTGGCCACACCTCTGCTTAGGAGCTGGAGAAGGGACATGCTGCTGTTTCCGGGAGCCGCTTGAGATAAGCGCTGCCCAGATCCTGCACCCCTGTGCCTCCCCCCACACCCCAACCCCCTGCCCCAGCCCTGATCCCCCTCCCACCCTCTGAACTCCTCGATCCCAGACCGGAACACCCTCCTGCACCCCAAACCCCTCATCCAGAGCCTGCACCCCTGTGCCTCCCTCTGCACCCCAACCCCCAGCCCTGATCCCCCTCCTGCCCTCTGAACCCCTCGATCCCAGACCACAGCACCCTCCTGCACCCCAAACCCCTCATCCAGAGCCTGCACCCCCAGCCGGAGCCCTCGCCCACCCCAGAGCCACCCTAGAGCCCTCGGGCGAAAAAGTTTCCCCACCCCTCCCCTAGGTCCTGCCCCCTTTCTTGTAAATCCCAGACCAGGCTCGTTTGCTTTTCTTTATTAACAAAAACAGCCAAGAACTAAACCCCTCACTGTCCAAGTGGGTGCATGTGTTTTACCCCCTCCCAGTTCAAACCCCAGTATATGGGTTTGCCGGCAGGTGGCAGCATGCTTGTCGGAGGACATTGCCTTTTGGAAAGGATTCTCTGAGGGATCCTTTCGCAGGGAGCGGATGATAAAGCAGACAGTGGTATATAACTGAAGGACGTCCTAGCCTGGGCACGTTCTTACTGATGCTGGGTGAACTTGAGTGGGGGGTTTTAATCTTCTCCCAGGCCAAAGCCTACAGTGTGGTTTCTCTCAAAATTCATTCATGTGGCCAAATAAAAGGCAGTTTATGCAGAATGTATTGTGTAAATAGTGCATTGCCAATACAGGAAAATGTTTTTAGTGTAAAATAACCCTGCCCTGTGCATGGTTTTTAAATGACTGGGCAGTCTAATAATTTAGCAGGGAAAGGTTTGATTTGGGTTTTGGATTAAGACACGGAGAAAAATCCAGAATGCTAAAAAAATCCTCTCTGTAAAAAACCCACCTGTCGTTGCAAAGAAGCCCAGTTCAATTGTAAGCACAGTTTCTCGCAGGTAAATGAGTAGATCCATATGATCGTTATCCTAAACTTGATGACAAGTCTCCTGTTTCAATGTCTGTAACTGGACAGCTCTCCATGAGGCAGCACTTTCTCCCACAGGAGCTGTCTTCTTGGCAGCGCCCCAGAACACGGTCTTACGGAGACTCTCCGGCTGGAACGGCTTCACATTCTGCATCAGAACAAATCCAGCAACTCTTTAGCTTTCTGGCTCCTTTTTGGTCAAGCAGGGGAGGGGATGTGATATTGTGTGTGCGCACATGAATGTGTGTTCTGTGCCCCAGTTTGATGGTTAAAGTATAAATTAGGGCATTTTCTCTAATACCGTTTCCTCTAGTGTGTTTATTTGGGTTGCACCTTCATGTGTCCTCCTATTATAGAGCTTGAAAGTGCAGAAAACTGTCGGTTTTAGGGTTATAATTTTAATTTTGCAGATACCCACTTATCTGGGTGGGAGTGTGTGCATTGTGTGTGTATAACTATCTATCTCCATCTATCTGTAGATAGTTAGTATATGCACCCTATATTTATCCTCAATTACTGCATTATTGCTTTTAGTGCATGTTTTGAACCCTTAAAAACCTATGGATTGCCGTTTGTCCTGAGAATCCACACAAATATGTTACTTGTTTTTAAATGTCAAGGTCCTGTGTGAATATTTTTTGGAGAGAACAACTTACTTTCTTTATCTTATATTTTGTATTTCTAAAGATGAGGATGAAGTGGAAGACACTGAGGTTCTGGCAGTGGAGAAAAAGCACTCTTACTCAGGGAAGACTATTATGACTTTTATTCAAAAGCCTTGCACCCCGATTCACGAGCATAATTGCTGCATTGCCCCTTCCTCATACATTGACAGTGAAGATGCCCTGCTGCAGGAAAAGCTAAAAAGTAAGGTGCCCCATATCATGAACCCCTTGATCCAAGCAGAGTCTAAAAGTTCAAGTCCTCAAAATGCAGAGTCGGAGGATCGCAAACGCCTACAGCGCAATTGTCGGAAACGTCAGCGGAGGAAGGCTGTGCGGTCTCGTTTACTCACATTAAGGGACCACGTACCTGAACTGGTTAAAAATGAGAGCGCTGGAGCAATACTCATCTTGAATAAAGCCACTGATTATATCCATTCCCTTCAGGCAGAGGAACAGAAGTTATTACTAGAAAAGGAAAACTTGCAAGCCAGACAACAGCAGTTGTTAAAGGAAACAGAACACATGGAGACTGGCTAAACTTTTTTTTTTTACCTGACCTGGACAGTCACTGCCGCTTTCCACATTTTTGATTCTTTAAAAAAAATTGTGTTTTCTGATGTTAATGTTGGTTTGACTTTCGATCCAGTCCTTGAAGTAGTTGACGAACTATATTGTCCAGGGACAGCACATGGATGTTCTCGCAAGGAGTTCAAAGACTGCCAAACAATGATGCACTGCCCTCGTATTGCTTCTTAAGAACTATAGATGTTCTTTAAAAGTTGTGAGCATTTGGAGCTACTGATGGTTCCTTGTTGAGTTTTAAAATATTCATTCCTAATTTTGAATGGTGCTTATTTTCTACCAGGTGTAACTTCAGGAGTTACCATTTGTACCTGTCACGGACTCACAGGTCGTGCCCACTCTTGGCCCCTTTCAGTGTGACAGTCCTTCTCGGGAGTCCACTCTCTCCCGGGGGTTAAGCCCCTCCACTTCCTGGAGCTGCACCTCTGAGCCTTAGCACGCCTGTCTCTGCCGTGGGCCCTCTCTCGGCGAGTCCCCTCGCTCGGGACCCCCCGGGGCCTCCACCCCCAAAGGGGACGATGCCACCCTGTTCTCTAGCCCGGAGCAACTCTCAGCCAGCGTAACACAGGAGGGTTTATTGAGCGTTGAACACAGCACAGGAACTCTCAGGACCCTCAGGCCTGGCCTCCCTCAGCACGGTACATCCCAGTCTCCCCTGCATCCAGGGGGACTCTGCCTTCTCCCTCTCTCCAGCCCAGAGCCCCCTGCTGCCCCACTGGGCAGCTGAGATCCCCAGCCCCGCCTCTGTCCATTGTCTTCTCTCCAGGTAAACAGGATCGTGAACAGGGTCCTCTAGGTAGAACCGGTTGGTCAGGTCCCCGGGGGTCCTCGCAGCCGATTGTTTTCCCACCGGCCAGAAATTGCTGAGACTCCTGAGCTGGGCCTCCTGGTCACCAGGTCATTGGCTGAGGTCCCAAGTTCCCTCGCCCGTCATCTGTAACAGACTCCCTCTCCCATCGCCTTGTTAAACTGGTAACCCCCAGGGAAACTGAGTCCCACCCCCTCTCATAGAATCATAGAATCTCAGGGTTGGAAGGGACCTCAGGAGGTCATCTAGTCCAACCCCCTGCTCAAAGCAGGACCAACCCTAACTAAATCATCCCAGCCAGGGCTTTGTCAAGCCTGACCTTAAAAACCTCTAAGGAAGGAGATTCCACCACCTCCCTAGGTAACCCATTCCAGTGCTTCACCACCCTACTAGTGAAAAAGTTTTTCCTAATATCCAACCTAAACCTCCCCCTCTGCAACTTGAGACCATTACTCCTTGTTCTGTCATCTTCTACCACTGAGAACAGTCTAGATCCAACCTCTTTGGAACCCCCTTTCAGGTAGTTGAAAGCAGCTATCAAATCCCCCCTCACTCTTCTCTTCTGCAGGCTAAACAATCCCAGTTCCCTCAGCCTCTCCTCATAAGTCATGTGCTCCAGTCCCCTAATCATTTTTGTTGCCCTCCGCTGGACTCTTTCCAATTTATCCACATCCTTCTTGTAGTGTGGGGCCCAAAACTGGACACAGTACTCCAAATGAGGCCTCACCAGTGCCGAATAGAGGGGAATAATCACATCCCTCGATCTGCTCGAAATGCCCCTACTGATACAACCCAAAATGCCATTAGCCTTGGCAACAAGGGCACACTGTTGACTCATATTCAGCTTTTCGTCCACTGTAACCCCTAGGTCCACTGTAACCCCTCTGCATGCAAACCATAGGAAAAACAAGGAAAAAAATCCCATAGGAAACCAGGAATCTCCCCCACTTCGTCACCTCTCTTCCCCCTTTGAGTCTGAACGGAGCAGGGTCACTTAGCCAGTGACGTGGGGAAGTCAGGGCCCCCGCTCCGTCATAAAGCATCGGCTATAACATTGGCACTCCCCCTCACGTAGACCACCTCCATGTCATAACCCGGAAGGAGAAGACTCAGCAGCTTGGCATTAGCCCCTTGCGCCTGTGGCCCTCGGTCCCGGCGGAGCCCCCCCTCGGGGGGCTTCCACCCAGTTAACACCCCGGGGGTTCTGCTTGGCTGCCATTTCCTTCATCTTCAGGCACTGGGCCACCTTGTGTCCCTTTGGCCACAGTAATAACATTTCCCGTCCCTCAGGTCCCATGAGGGGGTCGGCCCGCCCCGGCCTTCACGGACACCCCTGAGTTGGGCCTCCTGGAGTCCCACCTTGGAGAGGTTTCTGGGTGACTCCCCTTCTGAGTCCCCGATGTGGGTCTCCCTCCTGCCCCCGATCTGCTCTCCACAAACTCATGTGCCAGTGCCCCCGCACTGTGCAGACCTCTGGGCTTCCGGTCCATTAACCACATCGTAAGGTCTGGAGGGCAGATGTCGTACAGCTGCTCCAACCCCACCGGGTTATACACGTCCTCTGTGGTTGCGGCCCCTGCGCCCTTCCCCCACTTGCAGAGATATTCCCCCAGCAGGTTGGCGACCTCCTTGTAAGTGACACCTGAGGCCTTGCGCACACCCCGGAATCGTTTCCTGTGCGCCTCGGGGGTCAGTTCAAACTTCCGCAGCAAAGTCCCCCGTCTCAATCCCATCCATTCGGCTGAACGCCTCTATGGCCTTGGGACCCAGCCGGGGGGTCAGACAGCGGAGCCTGTCCGTGGGGTCGATCTGGTTCAGACCACAAGCCTTCTCAAAGGCCGTGAGATCTGCATCAATATCCTCCCCCCTCCTTGAACTGGGGCAGCAGCTTGGAGTCCAGATGCCCCAGTAACTCCTCACTTCATGTGGTAGTTATGTTCTTGAAAAATGCTACTTCAAGCAAAACGATGTTAAGTGAATCCAATTTCCCCATAAGAATGACAAAAGACGCCCCCCCCACACACACACACACAGAGTATAAATTTTAAACAAACAATTTAATACTGTACACCGCAATGATGATTGTGAAGCTTGGTTGAGGAGGTGAAGTCAGAGGGAGGAAGAGGGTGGGATATTTCTCAGGGAATGCCTTACTGCTAAATGATGAACTAGCACTCGCTGAGCCCTCAAGGGTTAACACATTGTTGTTAATGTAGCCTCACATGCTACAAGGCAGCACGAATGGCGGGAGGGGAGACACAAACTGTGTGAGAGAGACGCGCATTGCCCCTTTAAGTACACTGACCCCACTCTAACTACATTGCCTTTTGAAGTAGATCAGCAAGTTGAGACAGCAGCTGCTGCCTGCAAGCTCCCTCCGTCCTGAGCCCTGTCCTGTTGTGCCCCCCTCCCCGCTCTGTGGAAATGGGGTAAAGTAGTGGGGGGCAGGAGCGGGGGACACCCTGACATTAGCATCCCTCTTCCCCCCACCCCCTGCACAGCAAACAGGAGGCTCCCAGGAGCAGCGCACGGCAGTGGGGGGAGGGACAGCTGAACTGCCCAGCAATTGATAGCCTGCTGGGCGGCTGCCGCACAGGGAACTTAGGGGAGCTGATGGGGGGGCTGCTGGTCCACCCTGGTTCCAAGCCCCCACCAGCTAGCTCCAGCCATTGGCACCGGCTTTAGCTGGTGCCAGTGGGAGCTCGCGCCCCCCTGGCCCCGCCCCAACCCTTCCCTGCCCCCATTCCAACCCCTTCCCCAAATCCCCGGCCCCGCCTCCTCCGCCCGGGGATGCTGCATTTCCCCTCCACCCCCCGGGGGAGAAGCAGAGCGCTCAGGGGAGGAGGCAGAGCGGAGGTGAGCTGAGGCAGGGGGGCGTGGGGAGGGCCACCCGCAGCAGGTAAGGGGGGGGGCGCGTGCAGGGAAACCGCTCCCCGCCCCAGCTCACCTCCGCTCCACCTCCTCCCCTGAGCTCCCGCTCCGCTTCTCCTGCGAGCCAGGAGCCTGGGGGATCCGGACTCTAGCTGGAGCCCCTCTACCCACCCAGGGGTGACAGCAAAAGCCGTGAGCTGGGCACAGGGTTCACAGCCGGGACGGGAGCCTACCAGCCTTTCTTGTCAATGTCATGGCTCTGGCTGGGCGCTCCCTGCTGGCCCCTAGCCCTGAAATGGAGAAGAATGACAGGCAACAGCCCATGTAAGTCACGCGCCGCCCTCAGGACACTGAATGAGCCCCACACCTGTCGTGGAGGTGGAGTTCTTATATCGGTGCAGGCGGGCACTTGGGCCTGGTGCAGGCGGGAACTTGGGGGGGAAAAGGGGGGATCAATCTAAGTTACGCAACTTCAGCCACGAGAATAATGTCACTGAAGTCGCCGTACTCAGATCTACTCACCGCAGCATCTTCCCTGTGGGGAGTCGACTGCTGACGCTCCCCTGTCGACTCCGCCTGCGCCCCTCGCTCCGGAGTACCAGAGACTAGACGCGGTAAATCCAGCCCCGCTGGATCGATCGCGGCCCGGCGGGTAGTACAGACAAGCCCTGAAATCAGTGGGAAGAAAGCTGCAGTGTAGACACTGACCTCATTAGTTTGACATAAACTGTCTGACTTCGACTGAACTCTGCAGTGTAGACCAGGCCCTAGTCTTCCCTTTCCCCAAGCCCCTCCAGGCACCCATGTGGTCAGGCGACCAAAGAAAATAAATCCGTGCCCCTAGGTCAGGGTGGGCAAACTACAGCCCGCAGGCCAGATCCAGCCACCAGCTGTTTTAATCCCTCCCTCGAGCTCCTGCTGGGGAGCAGAGTCTGGGGCTTGCTCTGCTCAGCGTTCCAGCCGTAGGGGCAGCCAAGGGGCTCCCCTCTGCACGCTGCCCCTGCTCCAAGCGCTGCCCCTGCAGCTCTCATTGGCTGGGATTCACAGCCAATGGGAGCTGCAGGGGCGGTGCCTGCAAACTGGGCAGTGTGCAGAGCTGCCTGGCCACACCTCTGCTTAGGAGCTGGAGAAGGGACATGCTGCTGTTTCCGGGAGCCGCTTGAGATAAGTGCTGCCCAGATCCTGCACCCCTGTGCCTCCCCCCCACACCCCAACCCCCTGCCCCAGCCCTGATCCCCCTCCTGCCCTCTGAACCCCTTGATCCCAGACCACAGCACCCTCCTGCACCCCAAACCCCTCATCCAGAGCCTGCACCCCCAGCCGGAGCCCTCGCCCACCCCAGAGCCACCCTAGAACCCTTGGGCGAAAAAGTTTCCCCACCCCTGCCCTAGGTCCTGCCCCCTTTCTTGTAAATCCCAGACCAGGCTCGTTTGCTTTTCTTTATTAACAAAAACAGCCAAGAACTAAACCCCTCACTGTCCAAGTGGGTGCATGTGTTTTACCCCCTCCCAGTTCAAACCCCAGTATATGGGTTTGCCGGCAGGTGGCAGCATGCTTGTCGGAGGACATTGCCTTTTGGAAAGGATTCTCTGAGGGATCCTTTTGCAGGGAGCGGATGATAAAGCAGACAGTGGTATATAACTGAAGGACGTCCTAGCCTGGGCACGTTCTTACTGATGCTGGGTGAACTTGAGTGGGGGGTTTTAATCTTCTCCCAGGCCAAAGCCTACAGTGTGGTTTCTCTCAAAATTCATTCCTGTGGCCAAATAAAAGGCAGTTTATGCAGAATGTATTGTGTAAATAGTGCATTGCCAATACAGGAAAATGTTTTTAGTGTAAAATAACCCTGCTCTGTGCATGGTTTTTAAATGACTGGGCAGTCTAATAATTTAGGAGGGAAAGGTTTGACTTTGGGTTTTGGATTAAGACACGGAGAAAAATCCAGAATGCTAAAAAAATCCTCTCTGTAAAAAACCCACCTGTCGTTACAAAGAAGCCCAGTTCAATTGTAAGCACAGTTTCTCGCAGGTAAACGAGTAGATCCATATGATCGTTATCCTAAACTTGATGACAAGTCTCCTGTTTCAATGTCTGTAACTGGACAGCTCTCTGTGAGGCAGCGCTTTCTCCCACAGGAGCTGTCTTCTTGGCAGCGCCCCAGAACACGGTCTTACGGAGACTCTCCGGCTGGAACGGCTTCACATTCTGCATCAGAACAAATCCAGCAACTCTTTAGCTTTCTGGCTCCTTTTTGGTCAAGCAGGGGAGGGGATGTGATATTGTGTGTGCGCACATGAATGTGTGTTCTGTGCCCCAGTTTGATGGTTAAAGTATAAATTAGGGCATTTTCTCTAATACCGTTTCCTCTAGTGTGTTTATTTGGGTTGCACCTTCATGTGTCCTCCTATTATAGAGCTTGAAAGTGCAGAAAACTGTCGGTTTTAGGGTTATAATTTTAATTTTGCTGATACCCACTTATCTGGGTGGGAGTGTGTGCATTGTGTGTGTATAACTATCTATGTCCATCTATCTGTAGATAGTTAGTATATGCACCCTATATTTATCCTCAATTACTGCATTATTGCTTTTAGTGCATGTTTTGAACCCTTAAAAACCTATGGATTGCCGTTTGTCCTGAGAATCCACACAGATATGTTACTTGTTTTTAAATGTCAAAGTCCTGTGTGAATATTTTTTGGAGAGAACAACTTACTTTCTTTATCTTATATTTTGTATTTCTAAAGATGAGGATGAAGTGGAAGACACTGAGGTTCTGGCAGTGGAGAAAAAGCACTCTTACTCAGGGAAGACTATTATGGCTTTTATTCAAAAGCCTTGCACCCCGATTCATGAGCATGATTACTGCATTGCCCTTTCCTCATACATTGACCGTGGAGATCCCCTGCTGCAGGAAAAGCCAAAAAATAAGGTGCCCCATATCATGAACCCCTTGATCCAAGCAGAGTCTAAAAGTTCAAGTCCTCAAAATGCAGAGTCGGAGGATCGCAAACGCCTACAGAGCAATCGTCGGGAACGTCAGCGGAGGAAGGCTGTGTGGTCTCGTTTACTCACATTAAGGGACCATGTACCTGAACTGGTTAAAAATGAGAGCGCTGCAGCAATACTCATCTTGAATAAAGCCACTGATTATATCCATTCCCTTCAGGCAGAGGAACAGAAGTTATTGCTAGAAAAGGAAAATTTGCAAGCCAGACAACAGCTGTTGTTAAAGGAAACAGAACACATGGAGACTGGCTAAAGTTTTTTTTTTTTACCTGACCTGGACAGTCACTGCCGCTTTCCACATTTTTGATTCTTTAAAAAAAATTGTGTTTTCTGATGTTAATGTTGGTTTGACTTTCGATCCAGTCCTTGAAGTAGTTGACGAACTATATTGTCCAGGGACAGCACATGGATGTTCTCGCAAGGAGTTCAAAGACTGCCAAACAATGATGCACTGCCCTCGTATTGCTTCTTAAGAACGATAGATGTTCTTTAAAAGTTGTGAGCATTTGGAGCTACTGATGGTTCCTTGTTGAGTTTTAAAATATTCATTCCTAATTTTGAATGGTGCTTATTTTCTACCAGGTGTAACTTCAGGAGTTACCATTTGTACCTGTCACGGACTCACAGGTCGTGCCCACTCTTGGCCCCAGGCGGGGTGCCCCTTTCAGTGTGACAGTCGTTCTCGGGGTTCCACTCTCTCCCAGGGGTTAAGCCCCTCCACTTCCTGGAGCCGCACCTCTGAGCCTTAGCATGCCTGTCTCTGCCGTGGGCCCTCTCTCGGCGAGTCCCCTCGCTCGGGACCCCCCGGGGCCTCCACCCCCAAAGGGGACGATGCCACCCTGTTCTCTAGCCCGGAGCGACTCTCAGCCAGCGTAACACAGGAGGGTTTATTGAGCGTTGAACACAGCACAGGAACTCTCAGGACCCTCAGGCCTGGCCTCCCTCAGCACGGTACATCCCAGTCGCCCCTGCATCCTGGGGGACTCTGCCTTCTCCCTCTCTCCAGCCCAGAGCCCCCCTGCTGCCCCGCTGGGTAGCTGAGATCCCCAGCCCCGCCTCTGTCCATTGTCTTCTCTCCCCCTCACGTAGACCACCTCCATGTCATAACCCGGAAGGAGAAGACTCAGCAGCTTGGCATTAGCCCCTTGCGCCTGTGGCCCTCGGGGGGCTTCCACCCAGTTAACACCCCGGGGGTTCTGCTTGGCTGCCATTTCCTTCATCTTCAGGCACTGGGCCACCTTGTGTCCCTTTGGCCACAGTAATAACATTTCCCGTCCCTCAGGTCCCATGAGGGGGTCGGCCTGCCCCGGCCTTCACGGACATCCCTGAGTTGGGCCTCCTGGAGTCCCACCTTGGAGAGGTCTCTGGGTGACTCCCCTTCTGAGTCCCCGATGTGGGTCTCCCTCCTGCCCCCGATCTGCTCTCCACAAACTCATGTGCCAGTGCCCCCGCACTGTGCAGACCTCTGGGCTTCCGGTCCATTAACCACATCGTAAGGTCTGGAGGGCAGATGTCGCACAGCTGCTCCAACCCCACCAGGTTATACACGTCCTCTGTGGTTGCGGCCCCTGCGCCCTTCCCCCACTTGCAGAGATATTCCCCCAGCAGGTTGGCGACCTCCTTGTAAGTGACACCTGAGGCCTTGCGCACACCCCGGAATCGTTTCCTGTGCGCCTCGGGGGTCAGTTCAAACTTCCGCAGCAAAGTCCCCCGTCTCAATCCCATCCATTCGGCTGAACGCCTGTGGCCTTGGGACCCAGCAGGGGGGGTCAGACAGCGGAGCCTGTCCGTGGGGTCGATCTGGTTCAGACCACAAGCCTTCTCAAAGGCCGTGAGATCGGCATCAATATCCTCCCCCCTCCTTGAACTGGGGCAGCAGATTGGAGTCCAGATGCCCCAGTAACTCCTCACTTCATGTGGTAGTTATGTTCTTGAAAAATGCTACTTCAAGCAAAACGATGTTAAGTGAATCCAATTTCCACATAAGAATGACAAAAGACCCGACCGCCCCCCCCCCCACACACACACAGAGTATAAATTTTAAACAAACAATTGAATACTGTACACCGCAATGATGATTGTGAAGCTTGGTTGAGGAGGTGAAGTCAGAGGGAGGAAGAGGGTGGGATATTTCTCAGGGAATGCCTTACTGCTAAATGATGAACTAGCACTCGCTGAGCCCTCAAGGGTTAACACATTGTTGTTAATGTAGCCTCACATGCTACAAGGCAGCACGAATGGCAGGAGGGGAGACACAAACGGTGTGTGAGAGAGACGCGCATTGCCCCTTTAAGTACACTGACCCCACTCTAACTACATTGCCTTTTGAAGTAGATCAGCAAGTTGAGAGAGCGGCTGCTGCCTGCAAGCTCCCTCCGTCCTGAGCCCTGTCCTGTTGTGCCCCCCTCCCCGCTCTGTGGAAATGGGGTAAAGTAGTGGGGGGCAGGAGCGGGGGACACCCTGACATTAGCATCCCTCTTCCCCCCACCCCCTGCACAGCCAACAGGAGGCTCCCAGGAGCAGCGCACGGCAGTGGGGGGAGGGACAGCTGAACTGCCCAGCAATTGATAGCCTGCTGGGCGGCTGCCGCACAGGGAACTTAGGGGAGCTGATGGGGGGGCTGCTGGTCCACCCTGGTTCCAAGCCCCCACCAGCTAGCTCCAGCCATTGGCACCGGCTTTAGCTGGTGCCAGTGGGAGCTCGCGCCCCCCTGGCCCCGCCCCAACCCTTCCCTGCCCCCATTCCAACCCCTTCCCCAAATCCCCGGCCCCGCCTCCTCCGCCCGGGGACGCTGCATTTCCCCTCCACCCCCCGGGGGAGAAGCGGAGCGCTCAGGGGAGGAGGCAGAGCGGAGGTGAGCTGAGACAGGGGGGCGTGGGGAAGGCCACCCGCAGCAGGTAGGGGGGGGCGCGTGCAGGGAAACCGCTCCCCGCCCCAGCTCACCTCCGCTCCGCCTCCTCCCCTGAGCTCCCGCTCCGCTTCTCCCCCTCCCAGGCTTGCTGCGCCAAGCAGCTGATTCGCACAGCGAGGCTGGAGAAGCGGAGCAGCGGAGCGCTCAGGGGAGGAGGCAGAGCGGAGGTGACCTGGGGCGGGGGAGGCTCCATCGGGCTGCTCTTTCTGCAAGCAGTGGCCAAGGCTGCCGAACAACAGGGGGTTAGGAGCAGGGGGTCCTGGAGGGGGCGGTCAGGGTACAAGGAGCGGCGCGGGGGGGGGGGCTGTTGGCTAGGGGATGGGGTCTCCAGGGGAGGTTAGGGGAGGGGAGGTCCCAGAGGGGGCAGTCAGGGGACAAGGAGCAGGGGGGTTGGCTAGGGGGTGGGGTCCCCGGGGGTGGTTAGGAGCAGGGGGTCCTGGAGGGGATGGTCAGGGGTCAAGGAGCAGGGGGTTGGATAGGGGGTGGGGTCCCTGGGGGTGGTTAGGGGCAGGGGGGTCCTGGCGGGGGCAGTCAGGGGACAAGGAGCAGGGGGGGGTTGGATGGGGAGTGGGGTCCTGGGGGGGTGGTTAGGGGTGGGGTGGGGGTCCTGGCAGAGGCAGTCAGAAGACAAGGAGCAGGGGGGGGTTGGATGGGGAGTGGGGTCCTGGGGGTGGTTAGGGGTGGGGGTGGGGGGTCCTGGCAGAGGCAGTCAGAGGACAAGGAGCAGGGGGGGTTGTATAGGGGGTGGGATCCCCGGGGGTGGTTAGGGGCAGGGTGTCTCAGGGGGGCAGTCAGGGAACAGGGAGCGGGGGTGGGTCGGACAGGGCACAGAGACAGGCCCTGCCCCCATCGCCAGCCAGGCGCAGATCCCCAGGGGCAGCAGCCAGAGGAGCCCGGGGTGATCCTGGCACCCCGCCCCTCCCCGCTGATGTCACTCCGGGAGCAGAGCCACCCCCACCCTCACAGCCAGGGCTGGCCAGAAGCGGGAGGGGCTGGGAGAGACCAGCAGGGGCACCCTGCCTGGCCCCACCCCTTCCCCCTCCCATCTCTTATCCCTCCCCCCTCTGCCTCTCCCCACTGTAACCCCTCCCCACTTGGTCCCCTCTTGCCCCCGCCACCAGCCTTGCATCCCCCCCATTGTTGGCCATTCCCCCCCCCCCACTGAGAGGCAAACCGGGGTCCAGCCAGCAGCAGAACCCACCCTCAGGACATCGGGTCACCCCCACCTCACCCAGCGTGGGGCAGCGCCAAGCCCCCCACCTCGCCCTCAGGCCACACCTTCTGGCCAGGCTGTAGGTGCAAAGCCAGAGCCAGGCAGTGCAGGGCAGCTGCTCCTCTGGCTGGGGGTGCCATGGAGCAGGCAGCCGGGGTTCCCCCACATCTGCTGCTGGTGCCAGAGGTTTGCGACTGCTCCTCATCTCCCAGCCCCCTGTGACTCCACATGCAGCAGCTGATCAGAGCCGCCAGGTGTGGGGGGGGACAACGTGTCCTCACATTTTTGAGGGGCCGTGTGCGCAAACAATTGCTTCTGTGCAAATGTTTGTGCGCGTGGTGTTTTGCCGTGTGCGCGGGGTTTAGGAGCTGTGCGCGCTGTGGCAAAGTACCTGCTTCTCCTCAGCAGACTCCGAGACACAGGCTTGGGCAAGGCAAACCCTTACCGGTGGCGCAGGGTCCGGCTCTACCTTCCCCTGGGCAGTCCCTTGTGTTTGTTTTCCTTCCCTTCTGGGGAGGAAATGCAGCCCCCTTCCAGGAAGGGTTCGGGGTCTTGCTGCACTCAGCCTACTGGCAGCTTCCCTCCCTCACACACACCCCCACATTCAGACAGGGGAGGGTTTTAAAAGGTCTCCAGCAGTTGCAGCCAGCTGGACCTAATTAGCTCCCTAGTAACCCCTTTCCCAGCTGAACCTTATTTCCCCGTAGTCATCTCTCCTCAGTGGCTAGGGAGAGGCCTTTTAACCCCCTGGGGCTAATTACCACCCCATCCTTTGTAGCTGTTAGTCCTGGGTTTACCACAGCGTGCACAGCTTAGAGGGAACAGTGGAGGGGGACCTGGCTCCAGGGCCGACAGGGCCCTTGGGGAGCAGCCACGGCAGGGGGGGCCCTTCTGGCACACAGCCCCAGCTATCCCTCACCATGCAGCCTGAGCTACCCCCCTGCCCGCCCACTCTCTAGCTACCCCCGCCTGCATCCTGAGCAATTTTCAACCTTTTTCAGCTGAGTCCCCCCCCCCCCCTTTGAGTTATATTTTTTGCTTGTGTCCCCCCATAACCCAGACAGGCTGGGTGGCCTGCTGAGGTGAGTCAGGGGGTGGATGTGTTGTGCCCTCCCTGAACCCCGCTGTGTGGAGAAGGCCCCCCTCCAAATAAGTCAATGCCCAAGGGTCCCAGCCCGGAGCCCTCCTGAGTCTGCCCCCTGCCCCCTGGAGTTTTTATATAGTATGTTGAGGGGGGGCTCAGAAAGAAAAAGGTTGAGAACCCCTGTTCCAGGAGTTGTCAAAGATAAGTGTTAACTGTTCCAAGATTGCTTCAGCTAACTCCTTGAGTACCCTAGGATGAATTTCATTAGGCCTTGCTGACTGTAATACATCTAACTTATCCAAATATTTATTAACAAGGGCTGTCAATTAATTGCAGTTACCTCATGCCATTAACTCAAAAAATTAATTGGGAGTTTTAATCATACTATTAACCAATAGAATACCAATTGAAATTTATTAAATATTTTGGATGTTTTTCTACATTTTCATGTATACTGTATTCTGTGTTCTAGTTGAAATCAAAATGTACGTTATTTTTTATTACAAATATTTGCACTGTAAAATGATAAGCAGAAGAAATAGTATTTTTCAGTTCACCTCATACAAGTACCGTAGGGCAATCTCTTTGTCATGAAAGTGCAATTTACAAACGTAGATTTTTTTCTGTTACCTAACTGCACTCAAAAACAAAACAATGTAAAACTTCAGAGCCTAGAGGTCCACTCAGTCCTACTTCTTGTTCAGCCAATCGCAACAACAAACAAGTTTGTTTACATTTGCAGGAGATAATGCTGCCCGCTTCTTATTTACAATGTCTCCTGAAAGTGAGAACAGGTGTTCGCATGGAACTTTTGTAGCCGGCATTGGAAGGTATTTACGTGCCAGACATGCTAAACATTTGTATGCCCCTTCATGCTTCCACCACCCTTCCAGAGGACATGCTTCCATGTTGATGACGATCATTAAAAAAATAATGCGTTAATTAAATGTAAAGGAATAAACTGGCCATGTTTGAAGGAGCTATTCCTGACTAGCACTGCTGAGATTTTGGGTGGTTTGCTAAAGGAAGCTGCTCCAGGGAAGTGTACGTTTAGCACGGTGAAGGAGTTGGCAAGAACTCAGATCGAAATAGCAAGCACCCAGCTGTTGGTTTTCACCCCAGAGAAGGAAGCTATGGAGAGCTATGGCCCACATCAAACTGTTCAGAGAACACGGCTCCCTTCTTCAGTAGCATTGCTTTCAGCTCCAAAGCATGCCAGGATTAGACTGGAAACAATTGTCCTTTACTATTTGGCACGGAAGTATCATGAGGAAACGAGGACATTCCTTCCCTGTGGAGTCCAATCTGGCTGCCTGATTGGACAAGGACTTTCATGGTGTGCGAGTGACAGTAACTTTCCCCCTTGGTAACAATGCCACTGAGCCCACCTTGTGAAATGCTTTGGGGACTAGGGCTGAGAAGCTCCCATAGAAACGCTGCATATTATCACGGCAATAAAACAGTCTGACATTCAGGGGTTGGGTCAGTGGCTACTGCCCCTTCTCTCCTCCCCTCTCATTGGACGGGGAAATCTCCCAGGAGAGTTTGGAGACACCCCCATCCCTTCCCTTCACTGTGGCTCTGGCTAGCTCTTCCAGCAGGAACTGCTCCGGCCCCAGTCCCTCCACAAACCCAGGCAGCTCTTCCCACTCCCAGACGATCTTCTGCCTCTTGGCTTCTGTCTGTTTCTGCCATGACAGGGAGAGGGAGGCTTGGAAATGGCGGAGAACCATAAATGTGTCTCCAAGAAATGGGGACCTCTTTTCCAGAGAACAGGATCTCTCTCTCTGGGTGACGGGAAGTTCATTTAGGCCAGGAGGGAGGAGGAATCAGGGCGGGGGAATCTGTACATTGCTAACAGGAGGGGATTTTCTCATCAAATTGGCCTGAGCCAAAATCTTCATCTCTCCAGCCCACATCTTCTCTCCTTTCTCCCTATCTCCCCAAGGTGCTAGAAAGGAACGGGGTTACTGATCTATCGAACCAGCCTTTGGCCAGGGGCTTTCTGGGCCAGTAGGCAGACTGACAATCTCCTTCACAGCAGCCTTGTGCACCGTAAGGCCATCCCGTCCCCTGCACTCTCCTTGGGCTCCACGGGGGCTGGTTTTCACACTGAGGCTGGCCGAACGAGCCTGGTGTTTACCACGTCACTCAGGGCACTGTGATCCCAGGCAAATCGGAGAGGCAGGGGCTCCAGGCATCTAGCAACAACTCCTCGCCTCGCCGTTCCTCCTTGGCCTGGGCGGCTTCTCCCCCTTTCCAGCCGTGTCAGGTGCTCCCATGGTGCCTCCTAGAAGAAGGCAGGGGAGGGGGGCTACAAACCACTACAAGGGGCCTCCCAGCTGCCGGAGTTCAGGGCCCACCTTGCCCTGCGTGCGGACACCTAAGCGGAATTCCTGGGACTCGGATTTTTTTCCGGGTGTACAGTCTGAGCGAGGAAGATCTGGAAGGGAAAGGTGAAAGGAGGATCAGGTTTTCAGACAAAAGCACATGACCCTCTGGTGAAATGCCAGGCGTACAGCCCAAAACCCAGCTCCTACCCGCAGCCTAAAAAGTCAAAGTCGAAACATTCCCTCAACGACCCCACCTCCAACTCCCAGGGCTCCCCAAGTGCCACATCTGAAGAGACCCCCCCAAAAAGTAAGACTCTCGCCAAATACCCAGTTCTGTACCCCACATATGATACATCCCAACAACCCAGCTCCAAACATGCCCCCCCAAACCCAAGCAACCTCATGATCCCGAACTCCAGCCATTCCTCCAACCCCAGCCCCCAGCTCTGAACCGCCAGATACACCCACCCCAAGCTGCGACCGTCCCCTCACACTCAGGGCGCAGCCTGGGCTGCAAGATCTGCACCAGAGCTAGGCCCTGACCTCCTCTTTCAGCTCCCTGGGCCCAGCCACTCCCTGGCTCAGTGTCTCCGACCCTGCAGCAGAGGCTGCTCCTCTCTGCACTGTCCGGGATACTTGTCCACCCCGTCCTGCTGCAGCCTTGGGCAGCCCCCTCTCCGGTCCATGGGGGAGCTCAGAGCAAACAGGCAGATAGGCGCCTGCTTCTCCCATCAGGAGAGTGTCCATCTTGACCATGCCTCCAGCCCACACCTCCTCTCTATACAGGAGCCACCCCCTCCCCATGCTACCCCCGGTCCCACGCCACTGCCCTGCTGCCGCCATGCTGGGCTCCCAGCCCCGCCATAGCTCCTTCTGTCACTAACTCTTTTGCTAAAACAGAGTGCTCGGCTGGGGAGAGCAATACACTTTCTTACAGAAGCCTGGGAGCATCTATTTTAGCAATCTGTATGGATTTTTAGGGGGCCTATCTCAGAAGACTTCGGGGGGCCTTACAGTATACCTCCCACTGGGTCCCCCCTTAAGCCCATCTATCAGAGCTGAAACAAAAGAAACCACCACACGGATGTAAACTCACCCCCACACTTGATTTACTAAAGGAGAGGGAAGAAAGGGGAAGGGGGTAGATTAAGGACTCTGAGGATTTGGAATAGAAACACACACATGCACACACCCTCGATAAGGCAGAGATGTTCTTCTACCTTCTTCAGGGGCTGCTGATGGAGAGGCTGCAGAATCCGGATCAGCGTGGAGTCAGCGATGGACACCAAGGGGGGATCGCAGGTGTAGAAGTCAGGTATGTAACCCCATCTCAGACCCCCCCTCCCCCGCAATCCCTCGCTACGTCGTCTATGGTTGTAAGTCTGAACTAACTAATCGGACCGAGTCCGCGCATGCAGGTCTGCTTCCCGAAAGAAAACCAAACCCCCGAATGACAGTTCTGTTTAGTGAGTGGCTACTGCAGGCCAGTAACCAGTGTAAAAGGGTGGGCCACACCCCAGAGAGAGCGCATGGGACACCTGAACCCCCAAAGACTCAAGAGCCCCTGGCCCCTCCCCCCATCGGCCGTTATAGGAACTGGTTGCTTGGCAACAACAGATTCCCGCCCTTTCTACTTTCCCACCTTTTGCTCAGCGTGGGGGAACAAGAACTTGTCACACCATAGAGGTCACCTTGTTCTTATCCCAGACCAAGATGGCCACCTAATAAACAACGCCTTAAAACCCAACTTTGGTGTGGGCCTTTCCCAATCATTTGGCAGGGGCGAAGCTGTTACTAACCCAGGGAGGTAATGGGGCAAGCTGCAGGGAGAGCGTAGAGAGGGGGATGCCATGGGGCGGGAGCTGGGAAGCTGCAGGGGAGGCCGTAGGGAGGGATGCTCAAGAGGCAGTAGGCACGGGCGGGAGCTTGTACAGGGGTTGGGGTGTCAGGCCATCCCGGTTCTCCTTGTGAATGGCACCAGGCTCCAGGGAACCCCACGGCTGGCAGATCCCCCTGCTCCCCGCCTGGATTCCCAGCATGTAGCCTGGAGTGGGGGGATGTGACTGCCTCAGGGGCATTTACCCCACTCCCAGCCCAGGAGGGGAGTGTGGCAGAAGCACAGGACCTGCGCTGGGTGTGTGGAGGCCTCGAGCTCCCCCAGCAAGTGCTTCAGGGCAGCCCTCACCCTGCGCACCATGTACAACATCAACGGGGGAGCCGGCACTGGGGGTGGGAGTGCAGGGCGAGCCGGGCACCAGGGATGGGGGCGCTGGGTGAGCCGGGCAGCCAGGTGGGCGAGCAAGAGAGAATAGCCGCCCCCCTCAAGGGAGGACACTTCCAAACCTCACCCTCCACTCCTTGGTGACAGGAAAGTTCTCACTGGGGCAGCGGCCTGGCGAGGGGTTCGGACTGTCTTAGTTATGGGCCCAGGGACTGGGACACCTCATAGGGCAGGTGAGACTCTACGGGGGGATCTATCATGAGTGGATCTCTCATGCATGGATCTAAGGGTGGGGATCTATTATTAGGGGATCTTCATCCGAGAGCTCTGTAGTGAGGAGGTCTCTAGTGAGGGGATCTCGATGTTGGAGAGCCATAGTGAAGGGATCGCTCAGTGTCAGGGATCTCTAGTTAGGGGATCCCTCAGTGGGGATCCATAGTGAGGGGATATCTCAGTGTCAGGGATCTCTAGTGAGGGGATCCCTCAGTGGGGATCCATAGTGAGGGGATCTCTCTATGTTGGGTATCTCTGGTGAGGGGATCCCTCAGTGGGGATCCATAGTGAGGGGATCTCTCTGTGGTGGGTATCTCTGGTGGGGGATCTCTAGTGAGGGGAGCTCTCTGGTGGGGATGTATAGAGAGGGCAGAAAAGGTGGGGGAGTTGCGTTGTATGTAAGAGAGCAGTATGACTGCTCAGAGCTCCAGTATGAAACTGCAGAAAAACCTGAGTGTCTCTGGATTAAATTTAGAAGTGTGAGCAACAAGGGTAATGTCATGGTGGGAGTCTGCTACAGACCACCAGACCAGGCGGATGAGGTGGACGAGGCTTTCTTCCAGCAACTAACAGAAGTTGCTAGATCACAGGTCCTGGTTCTCATGGGTGACTTTAATCACCCCGATATCTGCTGGGAGAGCAATGCAGCGGTGCACAGACAATCCAGGAAGTTTTTGGAAAGTGTAGGGGACAATTTCCTGGTGCAAGTGCTGGAGGAACCAACTAGGGGAAAAGCTCTTCTTGACCTGCTGCTCACAAACAGGGAAGAAATAGTAGAGGAAGCAATAGTGGATGGGAACCTGGGAGGCAGTGACCATGAGATGGTCGAGTTCAGGATCCTGACACAAGGAAGAAAGGAGAGCAGTAGAATACAGAGCCTGGACTTCAGAAAAGCAGACTTTGACTCCCTCAGGGAACTGATGGGCAAGGTCCCCTGGGAGAATAACATGAGGGGGAAAGGAGTTGAGGAAAGCTGGCTGTATTTTAAAGAATCCTTATTGAGGTTGCAGGAACAAACCATCCCGATGTGTAGGAAGAAAAGTAAATATGGCAGGCGACCAGCTTGGCTTAACAGTGAAATCCTTGCTCATCTTAAACACAAAAACGCAGCTTACAAGAAGTGGAAGATTGGACAAATGACCAGGGAGGAGTATAAAAATATTGTTCAGGCATGCAGGAGTGAAATTAGGAAGGCCAAATCACACTTGGAGTTGCAGCTAGCCGGAGATGTTAGGAGTAACAAGAAGGATTTCTTCAGGTATGTGAGCAACAAGAAGAAAGTCAAGGAAAGTGTGGGCCCCTTGCTGAATGAGGGAGGGAACCTAGTGACAGAGGATGTGGAGAAAGCTAGTGTACTCAATGCTTTTTTGCCTCTGTCTTCACAGACAAGGTCAGCTCCCAGACAGCTGCACTCTGCAGCACGGTATGGGGAGGAGGTGACCAGCCCTCTGTGGAGAAAGAAATAGTTCGGGACTATTTAGAAAAGCTGGACGAGCACAAGTCGATGGGGCCGGATGCACTGCATCCGAGGGTACTAAAGAAGTTGGCCAATGTGATTGCAGAGCCATTGGCCATTATCTTTGACAAATCATGGCAATTGGGGAAGGTCCCGGATGACTGGAAAAAAGCTAACGTAGTGCCAATCTTTAAAAAAGGGAAGAAGAAAGATCCGGGGAACTACAGGCCAGTCAGTCTCACCTCAGTCCCTGGAAAAATCATGGAACAGGTCCTCAAGGAATCAATTCTGAAGCACTTAAAGGAGAGGAAAGTGTTCAGGAACAGTCAGCATGGATTCACCAAGGGCAAGTCATGCCTGACTAACCTAATTGCCTTCTATGATGAGATAACTGGCTCTGTGGATGAGGGGAAAGCAGTGGATGTGCTATTTCTTGACTTTAGCAAAGCTTTTGATACAGTCTCCCACAGTATTCTTGCCAGCAAGGTAAAGAAGTATGGGCTGGATGAATGGACGGTAAGGTGGATAGAAAACTGGCTAGATGGTCAGGCTCAATGGGTAGTGATCAATGGTTCCATGTCTAGTTGGCAGCCGGTATCAAGTGGAGTAATGGTCTCAAGTTGCAGAGGGGGAGGTTTAGGTTGGATATTAGGAAAAACTTTTTCACAAGGAGGGTGGTGAAGCACTGGAATGGGTTACCTAGGGAGGTGGTGGAATCTCCATCCTTAGAGGTTCATAGAATCATAGAATCTCAGGGTTGGAAGGGACCTCAGGAGGTCATCTAGTCCAACCCCCTACTCAAAGCAGGACCAAACCCAACTAAATCATCCCAGCCAGGGCTTTGTCAAGCCTGACTTTAAAAACCTCTAAGGATGGAGATTCCACCACCTCCCTAGGTAATCCATTCCAGTGCTTCACCACCCTACTAGTGAAAAAGTTTTTCCTAATATCCAACCTAAACCTCCCCAACTGCAATTTAAGACCATTACTCCTTGTTCTGTCATCTTCTACCACTGAGAACCGTCTAGATCCATCCTCTTTGGAACCTCCTTTCAGGTAGTTGAAAGCAGCTATCAAATCCCCCCTCATTCTTCTCTTCTGCAGGCTAAACAATCCCAGTTCCCTCAGCCTCTCCTCATAAGTCATGTGCTCCAGCCCCCTAATCATTTTTGTTGCCCTCCGCTGGACTCTTTCCAATTTATCCACATCCTTCTTGTAGCGTGGGGCCCAAAACTGGACACAGTACTCCAAAACTGCCTGAACAATATTTTTATACTCCTCCCTGGTTATTTGTCCAATCTTCCACTTCTTGTAAGCTGCTTTTTTGTGTTTAAGACGAGCAAGGATTTCACTGTTAAGCCAAGCTGGTCGCCTGCCATATTTACTTTTCTTCCTACACATGGGGATGGTTTGTTCCTGCAACCTCAATAAGGATTCTTTAAAATACAGCCAGCTTTCCTCGAGTCCTTTCCCCCCTCATGTTATTCTCCCAGGGGACCTTGCCCATCAGTTCCCTGAGGGAGTCAAAGTCTGCTTTTCTGAAGTCCAGGCTCTGTATTCTACTGCTCTCCTTTCTTCCTTGTGTCAGGATCCTGAACTCGACCATCTCATGGTCACTGCCTCCCAGGTTCCCATCCACTATTGCTTCCTCTACTATTTCTTCCCTGTTTGTGAGCAGCAGGTCAAGAAGAGCTTTTCCCCTAGTTGGTTCCTCCAGCACTTGCACCAGGAAATTGTCCCCTACACTTTCCAAAAACTTCCTGGATTGTCTGTGCACTGCTGTATTGCTCTCCCAGCAGATATCGGGGTGATTAAAGTCACCCATGAGAACCAGGACCTGTGATCTAGCAACTTCTGTTAGTTGCTGGAAGAAAGCCTCGTCCACCTCATCCGCCTGGTCTGGTGGTCTGTAGCAGACTCCCACCACGACATTACCCTTGTTGCTCACACTTCTAAATTTAATCCAGAGACTCTCAGGTTTTTCTGCAGTTTCATACTGGAGCTCTGAGCAGTCATACTGCTCTCTTACATACAACGCAACTCCCCCACCTTTTCTGCCCTGCCTATCCTTCCTGAACAGTTTATATCCATCCATGACAGTACTCCAATCATGTGAGTTATCCCACCAAGTCTCTGTTATTCCAATTACATCATAATTCCTTGACTGTGTCAGGACTTCCAGTTCTCCCTGCTTGTTCCCCAGGCTTCTTGCATTTGTGTATAGGCATTTAAGGTAACTCACCGATCGTCTTGCTGTCCCAGTATGGGGCAGGAGCCCTCCCCTCTTGCACTCACCTACTTGTGCTTCCTCCCAGTATCCCGCTTCCCCACTTACCTCGGGGCTTTGGTCTCCTTCCCCTGGTGAACCTAGTTTAAAGCCCTCCTCACTAGGTTAGCCAGCCTGCTTGCAAAGATGCTCTTCCCTCTCTTCGTCAGGTGGAGCCCGTCTCTGCCTAGCACTCCTTCTTCTTGGAACACCATCCCATGGTCAAAGAATCCAAACCCTTCTCTCCGACACCATCTGCGTAGCCATTTGTTGACTTCCACGATTCGACGGTCTCTACCCCGGCCTTTTCCTGCCACAGGGAGGATGGACGAGAACACCACTTGCACCTCAAACTCCTTTATCCTTCTTCCCAGAGCCACGTAGTCTGCAGTGATACGCTCAAGGTCATTCTTGGCAGTATCATTGGTGCCCACGTGGAGAAGCAGGAAGGGGTAGCGATCTGAGGGCTTGATGAGTCTCGGCAGTCTCTCCGTCACATCACGAATCCTAGCCCCTGGCAAGCAGCACACCTCTCGGTTTTCCCGGTCAGGGCGGCAGATAGATGACTCAGTCCCCCTGAGGAGAGAGTCCCCGACCACCACCACCCTCCTCCTCCTCTTGGGAGTGGTGGTCGTGGAACCCCCATCCCTAGGACTGTGCATCTCATGCCTTCCAGTCAGTGGAGTCTCCTTCTGCTCTGTTCCCTCAGATGTATCATCCACTCCACTCTCTGCACTAGTACCTGCGGAGAGAACATGCTCACCTGAAACTGTGTTTCTGGTACATGGACGTTTCTGCTACTCTTTCCTCTTCTGGAAGTCACATGCCGCCAATTATCCTTGCTGGCCTTCTCTCCCCGCTGCGTAGCCTGCTCTGAATCTTCAGAACATTGTGCCCGCTGGAGCCGATCCTGACGTCTCTCCAGGAAATCCTCATTTTCTTTTATGGAACGCAGGGTTGATATTCATTTCTCCAGACCTTGAATCTTCTCCTCCAATATGGAGATCAGCTTGCACTTTGTACAGACAAAGTCGCTTCTATCCTGTGGAAGAAAGACAAACATGGCACATCCTGTGCAGGTCACGACAGTGGATCGCTCAGCATCCACAGTCGCTTCCTTCTAAGAGCTTCCTTACTTGTGGCAGAAGCTACTCAGGGAAACCTACTTGTACGGGCGGGGCGGGTCCTGCCACATGCTGAAGGGAAGACACAGGCGGGTGGGGTGTGTTGGTATGTCAGGAAGGATGGTAGGAGTCAGGACTCCTGGGTTCTGCTCCCAGCTGTGGGAGGGGAGAGGGGTCGAGTGGTTAGAGAAGGAGGAGGGGGATGGGGATTTGGGGTCAGGACTCCTGGGTTCTGCTCCCAGCTGTGGGAGGGGAGAGGGGTCGAGTGGTTAGAGGGGGATGGGGACTTGGGGTCAGGACTCCTGGGTTCTGCTCCCAGCTGTGGGAGGGGAGAGGGGTCGAGAGGTTAGAAGAGGGGGATGGGGATTTGGGGTCAGGACTCCGGGGTTCTGCTCCCAGCTGTGGGAGGGGAGAGGGGTCAAGAGGTTAGAAGAGGGGGATGGGGATTTGGGGTCAGGACTCCGGGGTTCTGCTCCCAGCTGTGGGAGGGGAGAGGGGTCGAGTGGTTAGAGAAGGAGGAGGGGGATGGGGATGTGGGGTCAGGACTCCGGGGTTCTGCTCCCAGCTGTGAGAGGGGAGAGGAGTCGAGTGGTTAGAGGGGGATGGGGACTTGGGGTCAGGACTCCTGGGTTCTGCTCCCAGCTGTGGGAGGGGAGAGGGGTCGAGAGGTTAGAAGAGGGGGATGGGGATTTGGGGTCAGGACTCCTGGGTTCTGCTCCCAGCTGTGGGAGGGGAGAGGGGTCGAGTGGTTAGAGAAGGAGGAGGGGGATGGGGATTTGGGGTCAGGACTCCGGGGTTCTGCTCCCAGCTGTGGGAGGGGAGAGGGGTCGAGTGGTCAGAGAAGGAGGAGGGGGATGGGGATTTGGGGTCAGGACTCCTGGGTTCTGCTCCCATCTGCCACTAACTCTGCATGTGACCGTAGTCAGGTCACTTCCCCAGTTTACGCCTCGGTCCCCGTTCCGTCCCCTCCAGCTCCGTAACTTGGGGCTGATTCTGACCCACGTCTCACTGCGAGACCGAAACCCTTCTTGTGCAAGCGTGCGTTAACCCCGCGGTGCCCTGGACTATTTACAGTGCGCCTCTTTCTCCCTCTTTAGGCCCAGGCTGAGTCTTACCAGAGTGCCAAGGAACAGCTCTTCGCTCACCTGGCCTCCCGAAGTCTTGGCAAGCGGCCTCAGAAGCACCTGGGGGAGAACTTCACCGGTTAGACCGTGAAATCGCGCCGGGGGTCTGGCCACCTGCCTCCCAGAAATGCCCCGTGTGGCGGGGGCGGGAAGGAGTCAAATCTAGAGACTGTTGGAGATTTCGGGAGTTGGGGTTAGGGCTTTTCACCTGTGTTTGCCGGGCTGCAGGCGGGAGGGGCCAGGCTGTGCAATGAACAGACTAGGCTGGGAAGAAGGCCCACTTTTCATTTGATTTTTCTTTGAATTGCGAGGGCTGTCGATTCCCCAGAGTGTCCGACTGGTTCACCCTGTTGGCTCAGGGCAGCTGCCAGCCTGCTTTCACGGATGGGTGAGTGCCAGGGCATGCAGCCCAGAATTTCTCCCTCTGTATCAACCTTGTCCAGAGGTGAATTGCACTCGTCTGTTAGCTAGACTGAGCTGCTTTTAGTCTCGCTCGCTCCCAGGCCGATTTTCCAGCCCTGGAATCATTCTCGTGGCTCTTTGGGCCCTTTCCAATGTGTCCGTAGCTCTTCTGAAGTGCGTCCATCAGAACAGGACGTGTGCCCTGGCTGCACTGAGAGGTGGCAGCCCCCGTCCTTGCTCCTACAGGATCCCCCTGGGCTGTTCACCCTCTGAGCCATTGTCTGCCACCAGGCGCAGCGCACTGCGGTGGCTGCCGGTGGCGTGACAGGCTACAGCCGCACCCCGAGCTGGCTGCATGCGTGCGGTTCTGGGCCCTCGCAGGCCGGCCGGCCTGTTTAGCTGCCCGCACTGGTTGCAAGCAAAGCGGGAGCCCTCACGTTGAATATCACGGAGCTGCTCCCTGTGCTCGGAGGGGTTGGCCTGGCTTCTGAAAGCAATAGGAAGCGGGGCAGGGTGCACTGGGGGAACATACATGGGTCCAGGGCTGTATGCTCGGGGGGGGTGTGCACCAATACGTGGTACGCACCTAAATACCTTCCGTGCGGAGGGTCGGGGGCCCTGACACAATCAGATGCTTTGGACAACGGCTGTACTGAGCTTCCCTGGCCACACTGGGAGCTAAATCCGAGCCACCGTCCCGTCTCTCTCTGTTCCCTAGATCAATTCAAGGCTCCCAGGTGGCCAAGCTGAGATCCAAACTGGTTTAAGCAGCCTGGCGGCTCAGGACTGGTGTAACGATGCTTTGGCGGGACCTCACTGAGAGTGCCAGTTCAGGACAAATCACTTCAAACAGGGCAGCTACAGCCCAAGGCTGGGGTTTTTTCACCTCTAAGGCAAACCAAACCAGCCAGACAGAGGAGACTTTGGTTTTACCCCACTGGCTAACCACAAGTCATCCCAAGCAATCCCCTAAGACACTCCAGTTTCCCAGTCTCACCACCAGTGCCACTCGTTATGGGGACAACTGGTCATGAAAACCAATGCCCCAGTAAAAGAAAAAAGGTCCTCCCGCTCCCAATGGACCAAACCTCCAGATCCAGGTCAATATACAACTCAGATCTTACCCACAAATCACGCTGTTGCCAATCCTTTAGAATCTAAAACCTAAAGGTTTATTCATAAAAGGAAAAAGGTCTAGGTGAGAGCTAGAATTGGTTAAAAGGAATCAATTACACACAGTAATGGCAAAGTTCTTGGTTCAGGCTTGCAGAGATGGAATAAACTGCAGGTTTAAATTCAAATTAAGTCTTTGGAGTACATGCACAGCTGGGATGGGTTCTTCAGTCCTTTGTTCAAAGCTTCCATTTGTAGAAAGGTTCTTCCACAGGTAAGAAGCAGGAATGAAGACCAAAATGGAGATGAGGCAGCTGCCTTTTAAAGGTTTTTTCCAGGTGTAAAAACATCTCTTTGTTTTTACTGTGGAAAATCACAGCAAAATGGAGTCTGGAGTCACATGGGCAAGTCCCTGCACAATTTGCTGAGTCACAGGCGTGTCTGCCTTTTCTCAGTGGGTCCATTGTATCGCTGATGGCTCCTAATGGGCCATCAGCAGGCCTGTATGGTTGCAGTTATTGTCAATAACGTCACACCCCCAACGCAAAATTGATGCAGGAAGGGATGACACAAACATCACTGACTGCAGCCCAAGAGCTCCCCATCCCTGGGTCTGTTTTACTACAGCTAGTATTGGGTTAGAAGTCGTACCAGTGGGTAACAGAAATGGTTTACCAAAGTCATGTTTCATAACATGATTGAATCTTTTTACCAACTCAAGGTAAAACTTGGTTAGAACAATAGTGGATTGGATCTGCTTTTGCAGCATGGTCCCTGTGTGTTTTATGTGATATTGCCAAGAGCCAAAGAACATCGCTACTTTATTCCTACAAGCTCTGGCCCATGTTTGGAACCCAATTAACATTAAGTCAATGTAGATATTACTGTTGTTTATAGCACAGACATTTTGGCATTTAGCCATGAAAGCAATGTGGTAGTGTGCCTCAGTTTCCCTTTTTATACGGCACATCAAGTCTGGAATGTCTTTTCACTTGTGAAAAGTTTTAATACTTTTTTTTAGGCATTAACTGTGCAACATTAGTATAACAAGGACTTTTAACATACAGTGTGTTTTTATGTAGTTCTTTTAACATGTCCCAGGGATTTTCCAAAAGATTAGGCACATTGTACATTCTTTTAGTTTTTGGTAACAACACAATAGTTACACAAATTACCATGAGCAATAACAACAAATCCATTGCAAGTCATAGAATCATAGACTCTCAGGGTTGGAAGGGACCTCAGGAGGTCATCTAGTCCAACCCCCTGCTCAAAGCAGGACCAACCCCAACTAAATGATCCCAGCCAGGGCTTTGTCAAGCCTGACCTTAAAAACCTCTAAGGAAGGAGATTCCACCACCTCCCTAGGTAACCCATTCCAGTGCTTCACCACCCTACTAGTGAAAACGTTTTTCCTAATATCCAACCTAAAACCTAGTTGCTAACAGTGGTGGAACTAAACTGGTGGTAGCAGCGGTAGGAAGTTTTTGACAAAAGTGCCTAGAATAGACAAGGCCTTAAAGCATTAACTAATATAGGGTGGCTAACAGACTAGTCACTAAGAGCTTGAGGCTCACTCGCTAGCTAGTGCATCTCAGACCACTAGCATCCACTCAAGTGCCTCAGCCCCTCACCATTTCTAGCTTCCTGCGAAAGCAGTGATCTGAGTCATTGTGGGTTGCAGGAGAGTCCAAGGAAAGGATTGCTGTGCTGAGGGGTCCAAGTCAAGAAAAGTCAACTTCAGAATATTTGAGGTAAGGTGGGAATTTTCAGAAGTGCTCTTGAATTACTTCGGTACCAGTCCCCCTGAAAGTCAAAGGGGAAAAACAGAAAATATCACAATGCCTCTACATAAATCCATGGTACGCCCACTGTGATGCTCTGTACCTTGGGGAAACACCCTACACCCCCATGTTCATCCTTATATGATTGTGTGGTATCAAATGCAAAGTTTGTCATGTCAGGTGTCTTCGGAAGGCTCATGATGCACTGAGCATTGTTGTTACTGTGATGTTATAGGTTGTAATTTCATGTATATAGTTATGAGGCTGAAAATGTGTCCTCATGGCTTAAAACAAGTCCAGGCAAAAACTCTCCAGGAGCAGAGAGGCATCAGGGCATGTATGGGACAAACCCAGCCCAGCCTCACGAGAACAAAGGACACTGGCCTAGGCAGGAACAAACGATCTGTTGGACCCCTGAATGAGTCACCCCCGCTTCCCTTAGTCAGTTGGGGACTGCGATGAGGTAATTCTCACCTGACTCTGAAGGGGGGGTGGGGCAAAGCCAAGAGGGAAGAAAGAACATGATAAAAGGGAGAGACATTTGCCATGCTCTTCCTCTCTTCCACCTCCATCTACAGACACCACCACCAAGTGACTCAAGCGCTGATCAAAGGGGAGAGCCTGGCTGAAGAGCAACCAGCCAGCCTGTGGTGAGAAGCATCTAAGTTTGTCAGGGCACTGAAAGTGTTAAGATCAGCTTAGAATGCGTTTTGCTTTTATTTCATTTGACCAAATCTGACTTGTTTTGCTTTGACTTATAATCACTAAATCAATCTTTGTAGTTAATAAATTTGTTTATTCTACCTGAAGCAGTGCATTTGGTTTGAAGTGTATCAGAGACTCCCCTTGTGATAACAAACCTGGTACGTATCAATGTCTTTGTTAAATTGACAAACTCATATAAGCTTGCAGTGTCCAGCGGGCATAACTGGACACTGCAAGATGGAGGTTCCCAGGGTTGTGTCTGGGACCGGAGATATTGGCTAGTGTTATTCGGTCGCACAATCCAAGGAGCAGCTTACATGCCAGAGGCTGTGCATGAACAGTCCAGGAGTGGGGGTTCTCACAGCGGAGCAGGGTAAGGCTGGCTCCCAGAGCCGAGGATTGGAGTGACCTAGCAGATCACCGGTCCAGATAACACTAGGGGAACGTCACACCCACATTTTGAATACTGTGTGCAGATCTCGTCACACTGTCTCTAAAAGGATGTTAGAATTGGAAAAAGTAAAGAGAAAGGCAACAAAAATGATTAGGGGTATGGAACAGCTTCCATCTGAGGAGAGATTAAAAAGACTGGGATTGTACAGCTTGGAAAAGAGACGATGAAGGGGGGATATGATAGAGGGCTATACAATCATGTATGACGTGAAGAAAGTGAATAAGGAAGTGTTTTTTACTCCTTCACATAACAAGAACCAGGTGCCACCCAATGAAATTAATTTGCAGCAGGTTTAAAAACAAATATAAGGAAGTACTTCTTCCCACAACGCACAGTCAATCTGTGGAACTCATTACCAGGGGATTTTATGAAGGCCAGAAGTATAACTGAGTTCAAAAGAGAATTAGCTAAATTCAAGGAGGATAGTTCCATCACTGGCTATTTGCCAAGATGGTCAGGGACACAACCACATGCTCTAGGTGTCCCTAATCCTCTAACTACTGGAAGCTGGGACTGGATGAAAGGATCACTCAATAAGTGCCCTGTTCAGTTTACTCCCTCTGAAGCACTGGGTACTGGACACTGTCAGAAGGCAGGATACCGGGCCAAATGGACCTTTGGTCTGACCCAGTATGACCGTTCTTATGTGGTAACTTCCAATGTTCCCTCTTAATTTTTTACGTCCATGTCTGGAATGAATTTTATGTGCACAAATATGGAGATGAGTGGGGGTGAGGCTGAGGGGTTTGGAGTGTGGGAGGGTATGGGGCGGATGCGGGGGGTGAGGGCTCTGGCTGGGGGTGTGGGCTCTGGGGTGGGGCCAGGGATGAGAGGTTTGGACTGCAGGCTGCCCTGGGGCTGCGGCGGGGAGAGAGGACTCCCCCAGCCCTCTCTCATGCCTGTTGTAGCCTATAGGATTAACCTGCTTGCTTGTGTATGTATATGCATATGTGTATATATCTTTTCTTATCGTTTAAGTATTTATAATAGGTTTATAGATTTACATTAGAGTAAGCTTGGCTGTAACGCAAGAGACCTAAAAGCCATATCCTGTATGTTAAGCTAAGAAAAGTTAACACGTCTATATTAAGACCATTTACCCAGAAAAGTAAAGTTGACCTATATCTTGTTACCTAAACAGATAAGTACCCACGCCTATGTCTATGACCTTTTATCTAGACCAACAGACATTGGAGAATGGCACAGGGTTTTTTTGAATGTTGTACCCACAGACATAACAGGTACACAAGGAAATGTATGTGCATAAGTACAGGTCATCAATACGTACAAACCTACTAGCCTATAGAGTAAGCGTACCCTCATATTTGTGGGTGAATTAAATTTGGGCATAGGGGGAAGGATTTCCCGCACTTGTGCCCTATAAAAGAGGTGACCCACCTCGCTAGAGCACTTCCACTTCACTTCTGCTCCTTCTTCACTCCACTCCGCTCTCTTTCTCACTCATTTGATCTATTCTATCTACTATGACTACTACACTTGTTCTTCTTAAACTTTACGTTTCAAGAGAACTAGGCTAAGCTTAGTTTCCCTACATTTATTCTTAGTTTCTTAGGTTTTGATTTGTAGTTTAAGTTCATCAAGTAAAGCCTAAGTCAGCTTTGATAGCTCTTAGCTTTTTCTAAGTGCTGCATCCCTCACTCAAGAATTGAGAAACCTGAACTGCAAGGCTGGTCCCGTGTCTCTTACCACCAGGTTATCAAGGAAGGGTGTGAGGATATTAACCAAAGCTTTGTTGCATACAATACTGTATTGGCATATGTCTCTTTTGAATAGCAGTCATGCAATTATAACTTTGTAACTCTGGGTATTGTACCATTTACTTACCATTATTGATTTTAATAAAAAAGTCTTTAAGGCTCTATCTGTCTCAGTGTGAGCTTCCTGTCATACCCCCGAGGGTCCTTTGTCATTTCTGTGGAGCCTGATTCAGGACAAGAACTTTTATCTTCTGATCAAACAGATTGGCGAGCCTAAAACCCATACTATTAATTCAATTAAATGGATAAATTACATGATTATCATCAGTACACCCTAAATCAGGCTACACTGTCGCTGGGGGAGTGGCGCCTCTCCCCGGCCGCAGCAGTTCCTTGGCCAGGGGAGAGGCACCTGTCCCCGCCTGCACAGCCCTTGATAGCCTGCTGCGCGGCCACGCATCTTAGAGGGAACTTGGGTAACATTGTTTACATCACCCTGGAAGCTCTAGAATTCACCCCCCATACACCATGCATCCTCTCACCCACTTAATTCTCTCATCTCCAAGTCCATTGAAGACCCCCCTCCCCATATTTTCTTTCAACATTTGTCCAAAGCCGTGTGGGCTAAAGAGGACTGCTGCCTGCACAACCAATTATTATGCAATCTTTAAACTAAACTGTGCTGCCTGGCACTTGTGCCTGCCATAGGATCCCCAATGTACTTCACAAACAACAAGTTTAGCACCCCAAGAGGTAGAGGAGTTATCGCCCACATTTTACTGCTGAAGAAATGGAGGCACCACAACTAATCGACTTGCCCATGGCTACACTGGAACTCTCTGGAAGAACTGAGAATATATTTTGATATAAGGCCCATGCCTTAACCAAAGACCATCCTTCATTCACAAAAGTGATATTGATTTATAAAGGAACGGTGCAAAAGCAACTATTTGTTAAATTGAAAACATTTTGGCCTTGCAACAAATTACCATTACCTGCATATTATTGGGAAAGAAAGTTTGGTGTATTTTTAACAAAGGTCTCCTATTTCCTATACTTTATTCCTCTGGTCTTTCAGAACACGACATACACTTCCTCAATTTTTGTTTTAGAAGCTTTATCGTTAACAAGAGAACCAGTTTCACTTTCTGCAAGATGTGCTTTGTCCTTTCTTATAGAACGTTTTTTTAAATGGATAACAAACACACGAGACCCAAGCTTGCCAAGAAAAACTCGCTTTTATTTCAACAAACAAAAATAAGATAAACTGCACAGGAACATTTTAAAGTCCAGGGAGACACTGACTTTGTTTTAAGGCTGCCAGTAGCTCATACATCATCTCCTTGCTACATCCTTCAGCCTTCTCTATGGACCACAAAGATACATTCCGAAGCCTCCATCAACACAGGAGTTCTCTAACATTGTTAGTTTGTTCTACGTAGCAGTTTGCCCATAACCTGTCATGCTTTCTTCTTTGCAGTACGTAACATTTTAAGTTACAAAGCCCAGCAATTTTTCTCTAAACAGACAAGTGAACCCTGTTTTGGATGGTGGGGGTTGTGTTAATAGAAGGGTTTTTTTTGACATGACCTGTTCCATTAACAGTTATAAATGCTCTGTTTTTAAATGAGCTACTCAGAGCAATGTCTGTCCCACTGAGCACTTTTTCTTATTAGGAAAACAGCATGATTAATCACTAAAATAGAAAAGTAGAGAACAGGAAACTACAAGAGCAATTGGCTCAAGATGCACAACTTCCAAGAACTGACAGAATCATTCTCTCTTGAAGCTCATGGCATTACTGTGCTGAACTATAGCAAGATGACAATACTTCTAATTTAGTAATTACATTTTATAAGATGGGCTTATCTACAGTACTATCAAGCGAGGACTTAAACTGTCTACAGAATGTGTTACACTGGTCTTAATTGGACAGAGCTTCCATTTGTTTTTGATGTTTCCAGTTTCTGTGAATCTATGCCTCAACAAAGGACCAAATTAAATGGTATGTACAGGCCCTCACTCTTTTTACTTAAAATGTATCAACCACCAACCAAGATAGGCATGACAAGTAATGCACAATACAAACAATTGTCACATACAGTAAGAACCCTCCCCTCCCCGCGCCAACTTGGGTGACTAAACACACCTTAAAACTAGTTAAAAACTTTAGTCATTTTAGGAGGGGGGAAAAGCAAAACTCAGGAACAGGACATCTCTTCCTCTGAAGGAAACTACCACAAAGACTGAGAAGTATTCTACAAACCTATAAAGGAGTTTACTGGTCTGGTAGTTTAAAGAACGGTATCTACCCTACTTCACTGCATGGACGTGTAACATTCAGTCAGTAAGGCTCTGTAAACAGAGCTTTAAAACAAAAATATCTACCTGAGTTTGTAAGCCGATACAATCATTAAGAGAAGGAAAAAAATGCCAAATTGGCTTGTTAACCTGAAAGATCACTTTAAAAGACATCAAGGTACATTTTCTACCATAACAACATTTACCAAACCCAACACAGCATATAACCATTAAGTGGTTTTCTGTACCCACTCTTCCAACTTTTGTCACACAACAATAACTAGGGGAGAAAAACAATTTTTGGGGGTTCCACTGATCTCCAAAGGACTCAAGGACCTGGGGTACAATATCTGTCTAACACAAGTACCAGTGTTTAATTTTTTAGACAACTCCAAACTGTTTGTCTAAACATCTCTATTTTTTTAAAAATACCCTATTACCTTTTGGCACCATTTGGATACACTCCTTTAACAAATAAAAACACTTTGGCACAGTTTTTTAAAAACCAGAATGGAACATAGACATTTTATGATCTTCAAAAGAAATAAAATATATGGCTGGATCAAGCCTAAAGACCGCTCTTGAAATAAATGCATTTGGCTTAACTATTACAGTAACAGTATAGGAAATCGCTTGGGTAGCCACACAGCCCTTTTTAAAAAACAAAAGCCTCCCAACGTGATGTGAAGCACTTCGAAGTCAAATAGTCTTGTTTGTGCTGTAAGCAGATCCAGTGAATTAAGTAAACCGCAACTGTAAAGGAAGACATTGTACCTCCCCCAAATAAAGACAGGCATATGGCCTTCTCCAGTCTTGTGCAGCAACATAATATGACATGGTGATGGTCAACAGAAATTCCACCAGCCTTCACATCTCTATGCCTTACAGGGATGGAGCTGGACAAGAAGAATTTTGCTGCAATTCAACTCAAAGCATGCCAGGAGCAGCTAAATACTTTAAAAAAAATGCCTGGGGTATTGGGGGGGCCACGCAGGGAGAACAGAAAATACAAAAGGGCAACATCAACAAGCATTGAGCATAATAGCTTTTCTGGCATAATCCAGCAGTGACAACCACAAAGGTCAAGGTAAAAAGGCCAAGCATTTTACATAAGACAAAGAGGTGAAATGGAAGGATTCTGCAAATTGTCAAATTAAAGCTTTCAACCGGTTATCTTTGGTATCTAGGTCTCTGAGCCTAATTTGTTTTCACAGCCAAATTACAAATAATTCTCTTAGTGAAAAACACAGAAAACAAACAAACAAACTCAACTTCCACAGGCTAGCACAAAAAGGAAGGAAAGTGGGCTGTGAAAGCTAAAAGGAGAAATTTGCTTTCTATTACACACAAATTCTGAAGAGCCATAGACAAGTTTAATAACAGATCTCCCTAAAAGATTATCTTGGATTTTTTTAAAAACAACACTATCCCTAAAATTAAGCCCAGCTGACACCCATTGCTGAGCATTTGCTTCATGAGCACAGTTACGTTACCCGTATAATTTAGGGGTTTTTCTGTTTTAAAAGGGTTCTTGTGATCTCACTGACTCCCTCTTCATTGTCCACCTCTTAAAATCCTCACCTTCCTAAGTGGCTGCTGTCATAAGCCTGGACAAATGAGTAGGATTTCTAAAAACAGGAAATGAATTTCTTGGAGATATTATGGTAATAGGGAAAGCAGTGGAAGCAAGTGAAAGTGCATCTTGAAATTTCTTATTAATATGAAAAAAGTCCTTCAATTTTTCAGGTTGCTTGTGTATGTGGTGGCTGGGGGAAGAGATGAACCCTTTCTCCTTCAGCCTTTTAGTTAATAACCTTGCTTCTCATTCAGGGTTCTTCTCTTGCTGGAATTGATAACATTAATCTTATACCACTGCAGAGGAAAAAAACCTAATTGATGCATGAACTCTTCAATTTCTGCCCAGTGCAAAAACTCTCCATCCCCTATATTAGCCTTTATGGTTTGCCAATAACAGTCCTATCCAGAAGGCAAGGCAATTTCTCAAGAGTCCATGTCAACAGCAATAGCTAACATATTAAGATGCAAGCTATTGAAATGTGGACTGTAATCCACTAGGGAATCAAATTCACATGGCTTGGTAACCAAAGCCCCGCCTCAAAAACTCAGCTTCCCAGAAAAACAAGAAATTTCTATCCCCACTGGAGCTAAATTTTGCAGTTTATAAAGTTTAAAGAATCTGACTAGTCTAGTTTTTAGACACTGTCCCCATTTTAAATGCATTTTTTTGGTGATGCCATGGATTGACGATGCAGAACTTTATATGGCTCCATTTTGCCTCATGCTGCTTACCTTTCACCAGGGGCCATTAAGAATGCCTATACATTAAAAAATGTTCTTCAAATCTTTCAATCCAACTTTTTTTTTTTTTAAGGGGAGGGATGAGGGAAAAATAAAATAAAAAGTTCAGCTGATGTCACTGACGGTTGGTTTTTTTTTTAAATGTGGACTTCTCTGAAATGCACCCTGAATTTCCAAAGTTGTGCTTTATGTTTATTTTTGGGAAAAGTTACTTTGTCCTGACAAACCTATTAATCTTTACTCCCCTAACTAAAGCCTTTATGGGAACAAAACAAAAACCCCACAGCCATTTCACTCGAAACAAATTTTAACTCCAGGGTTCAATTCTTCCCTGTTTTGATGCTCCTTGTAACAGGCATCGATACACATACCAGTGACATACATATGATGGAAGGAAGAATGGAACCTTGTTTTTAAAAAGTGACTAATAGTTAGACAAAAGGCTATAAGGAAATTATAGAATAGAGAGCACATTACAGAAAGTCCTGCTCTTTTCATTAAACTTTTAATGACAACTACACTAAGTCACCACAAATGATTTTTTCCCCCAAGAAATTTGTGCATTTTCAGAGGGGCTTCACTTTGTGCTGTAGGATTACTGCATTTTTCAAAACACGTATGCAAAAAAGCAAACTTCCTTTTCCTAACTAGTGAACCCCACCCACTTCCACAAAAAGATCAAAGTCTTCTGGGAACAAGACACTATGTTGAACAATAAATCAAACACACTGAGTATAAAAAGGAGAACAGGAAAAAGTTCTCTGCTGCAGAAGCATTTAAGAGAAACCAACCAACCAACCAAAAAACCAACAACCCTCCCCCCACAAAACCAGTCCGATCAAGAAGAACACAAATCCTCTACAAATATCTAATGCTACGGATTCCCCTCTCTCCCCATTACAAAAAATATAAAGCGCCTTTTTGGCTTAGTCTACAGAATTCATCATGCAACCACCTAATGTGCACAGCAACACATGTTTTTGCATGATGCCCCATGTGGGGAAGAGGTAAAACTTACTGCTGGGGAGAGAGGAGGGGGGTGGAAAGGAGGAGGGAGGGGGGAGAACACAAAGATAATGAGGTAGATAGAACTTATAACTGTACAGGATCACTCTCTGCAGAAAAGAGAAGTAAAAAATTGAAGATGAGGTAGGTTTGAATTAACGTTGTACTTTTTCGTTCTCTTAAAAAGAATTTCCCTGAGACAGTTTCTTCCCAATTCAGATAACACAGATTAGAAGATGAGAATTCGATTGTTTCCGAAGTCAACCACAACAATCATGCCATCAGGGGTGACAGCTACACCTGAAGGTCGGTCCATCTGACCAAAGCCACTTCCCGGAGCGCCAAATTCGCATAAAAAACTACCATTTGACTCAAATATCTGCACTCGGTGGTTCTTAGAATCGGCCACAATGATGCGCCCCTCTTGATCCACAGCCACGCCTTGTGGGCGCAGGAACTGGCCGTGGCTGGTGCCTTCTGACCCCATGAAACATGCTGACAGGCAATCTGGATGGATGATCAGGAGGCGATGGTTGTTGAAATCTGTCACTACCAGATGGCCTTCCTGATTGAACGTCACACCTCTTGGATAATCAAAGTAGTTCCAGAGTGCCCATTTGAAGCCATATTTATTCAGAAACACACCATCAGGTCCAAACAGTTGAATCCGATGGTTCTTCGTGTCAGAAACCAGGATTGTGCCCTCGGCGTTGACTGCCACATCCCATGGGTACTTGAATTGCCCATTCCTGGTTCCCTTTTCCCCAAATTTCAGAATGAACTGCCCTTCAAATGTAAAGATCTGGATGCGATGATTATCCTTGTCAGCCACGACAATCCTACGCGAGATATCACAGGCAACACCAGCAGGGTGATCGAACTGACCAGGCCTCGAACCCAAGGTGCCAAATTTGTGGTGAAAGGTGCCACAGGGCTGAAACACCTGAATACGGTTATTACTGCGATCAGCAACCACGATGTACCCTTCTTTGTCTACACAAACTCCCCAGGGGCGACACAGCTTGCCATCGTTGTCTCCCTCGCTGCCAAATGAAAGCCCTGGTAGTTTAATGTCAATGTAACTGCGCCCAAATTTTACCATGACCTTGAACGGACTGTTCTCTATGTGCTGGTTGCACATCATGACAGAGACAAGATGTTCTCCCTCCAGCTGGGGTCTGTAACTGACCAGGTAGGTTCCATTCTGCTGATCACTGACATCTGCATCAAACAGGTTTCCATCAGGGCCCTTCACCACTGCAGAGATCATATCGCCCCCCGAAAAGCATGGTTTGCCATCCTGGTCGTAGCCTATGACTGTGAAGGAGGCCGCTTTGCCCTGTAGTGCACATTTGAGCCCTTCCCCAGTGGCTTTGGTCAGAGGAGCAAAAGCCCTACTGCTGACAAACCCCATTGATTTAACGGCCATATACAGAGCCTGGTCAGGAGGGGTGATCATGACTCTGTGATCCTCCTGCAGCTGTAGAAGGCCTCTCACATTCTTCGGCTTCTGCACTTGAGCCAGCAGGGGATCCCCAGCCAGGAGACTATCCGTGCTACGACCCTCCTCTAGGACCTGCTGAATTGCACCAATAGTGTTGCCCAGTTTATTTTGATTCTGATGCAACTTTTCAACTTGCAGATAAAGGGACTTGGCTTTGATTTGACGAATCTTTTCCACCTTAAAAACAAACAAAACAAACCCATTACACTTATATTAAAAGACAGCTAGTAGTTCAGAAATATTTGTCTAGTGTTGCTTTCCTAATTCCTACATAAAATAGTAGTGTAGTTGCCACAGGGATGTTAAGAGATCATGAATGGAAGGGGAAGTGGTCTGCAGGACAAACTCTCTATGAAGGTGTGGTCCATGTGAGTAAAATAATTAGGGGAAATGTGGATACTTATTGCAAAATGAACCTGCTGAGAATCACTGGTCCCTCCTCTGACAAATATAGCCTTAATTAAAAGCAACACACACTTCTGCCATGAAGTTTTGCTGCATTCGTTTGCTATTTAGAAATCCACTCAAGATGTTAATGGCAAAAACACATGCCTTGGAAAGTTAATGAAATGTGTAATCAAACGTCATTGTTGCAGAGTGTACTCCACCATCAGTTCTGCAGCCAAGCAAACATTCAGAAATTTCAGCTAGTGTGTCCATCTGGTCAATGTGCATAGTGGTTGAAGACTGCAGTTATAGGTGTGCTTGACGGTTTAACAGATGAAGGATGAAGTTCTGCAATGGTGAAGTGTGGACATGTGTTACTAAACTTACAAGACATGCAGGTTTCTGCCAAGTGTGTTTTCAACATGGACATTTTAAAAAGATGCTCATCTCTTCCTTAGAACAGCTCCCTAAGGCCTAATATTCAAAAGTGACTAGAAAGTCACTAATCACTTCTGAAAAGTTAGGCCTAAATGCTACTTACATTTTTTTTCCTGGATGTACTGAGTTAAAAGAAAAACTTTGACCAAACTGTCAGCAGTTGGTCATTTCCTCTTTTACAGATACAATAGGATACAGAGGGACCTAGACAAATTAGAGGATTGGGCCAAAAGAAATCTGATGAGGTTCAACAAGGACAAGTGCAGAGTCCTGCACTTAGGACGGAAGAATCCCATGCACTGCTACAGACTAGGGACCGAATGGCTGGGCAGCAGTTCTGCAGAAAAGGACCTAGGGGTTACAGTGGACGAAAAGCTGAATATGAGTCAACAGTGTGCCCTTGTTGCCAAGAAGGCTAACGGCATTTTGGGCTGTATAAGTAGGGGCATTTCCAGCAGATCGAGGGACGTGATTATTCCCCTCTATTCGGCACTGGTGAGGCCTCATTTGGAGTACTGTGTCCAGTTTTGGGCCCTACACTACAAAAAGGATGTGGATAAATTGGAAAGAGTCCAACGGAGGGCAACAAAAATGATTAGGGGGCTGGAGCACATGACTTATGAGGAGAGGCTGAGGGAACTGAGATTGTTTAGCCTGCAGAAGAGAACAGTGAGGGGGGATTTGATAGCTGCTTTCAACTACCTAAAAGGGGGTTCCAAAGAGGATGGATCTAGACTGTTCTCAGCGGTAGAAGATGACAGAACAAGGAGTAATGGTCTCAAGTTGCAGAGGGGGAGGTTTAGGTTGGATATTAGGAAAAACTTTTTCACTAGTAGGGTGGTGAAGCACTGGAATGGGTTACCTAGGGAGGTGGTGGAATCTCCTTCCTTAGAGGTTTTTAAGGTCAGGCTTGACAAAGCCCTGGCTGGGATGATCTAGTTGGGGTTGGTCCTGCTTTGAGCAGGGGGTTGGACTAGATGACCTCCTGAGGTCCCTTCCAACCCTGCAATTCTATGATTCTATGATTCTATGAAAAGAAAAACTTTGTCCAAGCTGTCAGCAGTTGGTCATTTCCTCTTTTACAGATACAATTTCAAAAAAGCAAGCTATTTTCAAATGAATTCTGAAAATAAATCTGGTGTGTGTGTCTGGTGAACATGTGGAATCACGCGTGTACAAAGGAGTGCTGGCAGGTGGTAAAGAATATTCTTTGCTGGGTTTTTTTTGTTTAGTTTTTTTAAATGAGGAAAATCAAAAGCTTAGTTTGTCACAACAGCAACACTCATTTCAAAATCTCCAGCTGCAGATGCACGGTGCGCACGCGTAAATCCGCAGTGGAACAGAATAGGGGTCAGCACTCGAAGACGTCGTCAGAATTCCTCTGTTTAGTAACTGAACAAGCCCTGCTCCCAGAGCTGTGCAGTGCGGCTGCAGGGCCATGCAGAAGTCCGACAGAAACCAAATTTCAAAATTTCTCTGCGACCCAGAAATCCTGGGTTTCGGGCAGCTCTGTTTGCGGATCCAGCAATAATCAGGGCTACTGCATTACCTATTCATTCCTCTGTGACAGTACATTTTTGTTCTTAAAAGTACACATTTAGAATCTAACGGATATAGAATTATGGGCAGGGCCGGTGCAAGGAAGTTTCGCGCCCTAGGCGAAACTTCCTTGCACCAGCCTTGCCCCCACCCCCGCCAGCCAGCTCCCCTGCCCGCGGGAACTCAGCCTCCCCCTCCCCCCCCCCACCCACAGGGCGCTCAACCCCACCCCCACCACCCGCGGGAGCTGAGCGGGGAGCCGGGGACAGCTCGCCACGGCTGCCCCCCGGCTCCCTGCTCAGCCGCTGAGCGTGGGGCAGGGGGGCGGCTCGCTGCGGCTGCCTCCAAGTCTCAGCACCCCGCTCAGCGGCTGAGCGGGGAGCCGGGAGGCAGCCGCCCCCCAAATTTTGGCACCCTAGGCGACCGCCAAGGGTCGCCTAGTTATAGCACCGGCCCTGGTTATGGGCCAGTTTCTACCATCCTCATTCATGTTGAAAATACCTTAATCCTCAACTCGATTTTAAAATGGGACTGCCTGTATTGTAAATACCACGCAAAAATCATAACATGGCCCTACTCTAATTTAAAGACAGGTCAGATTTCCATCTTAAAGGTTAATGGTTAGTAACTAAAGCATGCATCTGAAGAAGTGGGGATTCACCCACGAAAGCTTATGCTCCAATATGTCTGTTAGTCGATAAGGTGCCACAGGACCCTTTGTCGCTTCTACAGATCCAGACTAACATGGCTCCCCCTCTGATACTTGTTAGTAACTAGAACAGATAAATATACCTATATAAAAAGCTTTCTACCTTACACAGCCGCTCACGCTCCCATTCTTCCAGGGCTCTCTTATGGCGAGATGTCTCAGCTTTGACTTCAGACTGCATCACCTTTGCTTTCATCTCAACCTGCTCTGCCACAGCTTGGGCCTGTTCAATTCTCAGCTGGAGAATAAACAGGACACACATATTGCTTAGTCAAACCAATGTAAGTTGCATTAGGTGATGGCTCTTACATTTACCCCAGTGCCTCCAGCACTAGAACAGAAACAGGTCAAGGTGCTCTCATAATGCTGCTGCAGGATAAAGTTCAAGGCAGCTGTTTTCATGTAGTTTTCCTGGGTGCACGTCAGTTGCAGATAGTAGATGCTGGAATTTATACAAAATTCTCTACATAGGACCAAATTCTTCCCCACCATAGCCTGTGCAAACCCCACTGATACCAGCGGAGTTGCACAGGATTCAAGTTAATGTACAGTTTGGTCCAGTATGCACATGCTGATTAAGTCCGATATCAAACCTACATACCTTAGACATGTGTGTTGAGGATCCAAAATGACCTCCTTATCCCCAAGTATTTTAGACTAACAATACATTTGCTACAGGATACAAGTCTAGTCTTCTAGTAAGAGTTCTGTTTTCCACTAATGCAGAGGTCCCCAAAGTGTGGCGCATGCTCCCGCGGGGGGGGGGGGGGCATGAAGGAACGTCTGGGGGGAGGGGGTGCAGTGGGCCCGGGCCAGTCCCCACAGGGGTAGGGAGGGAGAGCCACCCAGCCCCTCCTCGCCCCCAGCTCTGCTCCAGTCCTGCTCCCAGCTGTCCCTGGCTCCTGACCCAACCCCAGCCTCGGCTCCATTCCTGGCCCAGAGCAGAGGCTGGGAGCGGAGCCGCACCTTGCCGCAGCCCAGACTGCTGGCCCCCACCGTGGCCCAGTTGTGGCTCCGCTCCCACCCCCAACCTCGGCCCCAGACCCACCCCCAGCCTCAGGCCCCTTACCCTTGTCCACGTTCCCCCCACCACCACCCCGAGCCGCAGCCCTGCTCCCGGCCCTGGGCAGGGTGGGGGCACGGACAGGGGTAAGGGGGGCTGTGACCCTCAGACGTTTGGGGACCACTGTACTAATATATGCCATTTCTATGCAAGTCAGTTGTATGTAGACAGCAATACTTTTTATATACGACCTGGAGAAAGGAGTGGTGGCACATGAAAATAAAATTGTCTATTGGCACTTTAAAACTAGAGAGACATGAGCAAGTCTTAGATAGCGCCTGAAACGTCAAGTCCTCTAGACACAAGTGTAGTCAACGTTCCTGTTTTATATTTAATAAAGAGAAACTATCAGCATTTATACAATGCAGTCAGAGAAGTGTTGTGGAAACATTAAAAAGGCGAGTCAACTTAGAAGGCACACTTGGAGCCCACAGGAGATAGAAAAAAATTCAGACGAGTGACACCTAAAAATTACTGTAACTGAAAATTTAGAAAAAAATGTGTTTTACTCTGTGCATTTGACAGCACTTTGTGTAAAGTCCATTTCAATGTCTCCCCAGTATAGCAGGTCAGTCGTTTCTCCCTGTTTGTCGTTCACACACCAAGAGAGGACAGCTATTTCGTATCTTTAAAAATACTAAAATAAAACTTGGCAGGGCAACTTGAGGGCTTCCGTAGTACCAGCAAAACAAAACAAAATCCCCAAACAAGTTAATTTGACTATATTAAATTAAAACTTAAGCCTCACACAATTAATTCACAGAGACATCACCCGACCCCACCCAAGGAAGTTAAGTACCAATTTTACACACAGGTAGTGAATCGCAGTAGCTAAAAGATATGCTGGAAATCCGACTGAGAGGCTGCATCTACAATAGGAAAGTCAGGAGCCATAAGGCTGTGCCGGCTAAAGTAACCCAGGCAAGGCCAGTGGCAAAGCCTGAAACAGACCCAGAAGTTCAGGAATTACGAGTTTGCATTTTTAAAATCAGGGCTCCTTAAAATAGAACTACTATAGTGGTGGTGGTCGGGCTGGGACGTTCTTAACCTTGGGGCTTCTATTGTTTGGCTGGAGATAGTTTTCTGCAAGACTGGATTACTAGGGAGCAACATCTCTGTTTGCACTGTGATAGCCGGAGGTTTGCAATGGAGAAAAAAATCTAAATGAAAGCTTAGCATTTGCAAAATGAAGCAAAAAATGATGATCAGATCCTCCTATGCTCACAATTTATTCCTGATGCAGATAGGGGAGTTTTTTCTTTGGGTCAGAATAAAAATATTGAACAATCTCTCATACAGAGAAAAATCCTGGCTAAGCCACTACTGAACTACACAGGGAAACATGCATTGTTCTGTCAAAGGACCAGGGCTAGCTTAAGGCTTTGCTTTAAAAAAGTGAATGCCTACGGAGCATGCTCAGAAGTGTTTTTTCAGTTTATGATTTTCCTCCAAGCCTATTCCTGGATGTACCTAAAGATAGCAATATTAAAAGTTCACTACTCTCAGCTGTGTGATTAAAATATGACTAGTCCCCCTTTCTCCCTAACTCTGCCACTCACCACCACTATTTTTTCCATCCCTGCATAAAGCAAAAAGACAAATGTTTTGGTCAAATTTTTGGCAGAGACCTATCATGGAGATATCAGTTCCATAGTAGTTTTCAGAAACTTATTTTGTGCCTCTTCACTTATATTTTACACTACCAAGCAAAACCCATATATTTTCCCCAAGGTTGGAAGTTCTTTTAACATGGTCAGTGCTTTTAGACAACAAATCAATAAGGCAACAATGAAGATGTATTTAATTTCTGACAATCATGGCTCTAAGTTTACCCAACTACAATGTGCCTCGTTCATCCTAATCAAAAGAATCTGCCTGATGTTACCCAGTACTCTAGTTTTGGTATTTTATGATCACTCCAAGTTCTTGCACAGATACGGTCAGAGTTGACACTTGTGGCCCTGCCAACCACCAATATACATCACTATAGCAACTTGACAATCAAAGATTTCACCCACTTTCGTTTAAAAAATTCAATCACTGTGATAGATTAAGAGTTTATTTTTCTAAAAATGTACAGACTGAAGGCCATGTGAACATCTAGATAGCATTACTTTTCCTTAGGGATACAGAGATAGTAGGAAATTGCCTTGTCTGCATGCTATCTGTGAAGGACCATTCAATTTCACATTAAGAGCAAACTCCTTTGTAAAAACCATTTTCAGAAGCATGGAAAGTGCAATACACCAGGGTTGTATGGTTGGGGGCCTCATGTTTTGACAGCTGAGGCTAATAATCCTCAGAAATGCAATCCTGAGAAGAAACAGAATAGAGAAAAAGTGTTGTAAGTAGCTGTCTATCTTGTAAGGGCATCAAACTAAGTATAGAATCTTGTGGTAACGGTCATTGGATGGGCTGGTAGGGAAGATGTTTATAGAATTTTATGACATCTGGATCAAATCTGACTTGGACTATGAACATCACTTTCAGTAAAAGACTGTCATGCTAGAACTACATAATCTGATTCTAAATGTGGGTAACATCTAAATTTAAAATAGGGCAGTGGGGGAGCAATATTCCTAACTGGTAGAAGATCTCCTTGATAAGAGTAGAGAGGAAGTTACTTTAGAAAGGAAACTGCAAAACACACACACACACACGGGATATTAAAGTTCCAGGCACCTAAATTCAGTCTCTCGAAGCCTGGATAATTTAGACCAAATTAACGAATATTCTGTGTTGTAGGATCAGTGGAGATTCTGTGTGGCTCAGTAGATTAGGTCAAGGAACTGCAGCCTCAGCGAGCTTGGAGTGATGAGGAGGATTTGGAGAAAGATGCATGGAGATGGGAGCAGCCCATTTTTATTCCTGTAATCCCAGTCTGTTTGTCTGTGAGCTCTCCCCCAGAAGCAAGACAGCTCCCCTTCAATGAAAGGGCTGGAATATGTGGGTGAGAGGAGAAGCAAGTTTACCTCCTCTTAGGAGTCTGCTTTAGACAGCCTTCCCAATGGCCTCTGAGAACTAAGAGCCGGCTCAGCTGAATACGGTTCAGAAGAAGATGATTCCAGTTTTACATTTAAACACACAAACAATAAAACAAAAGGGGATCTGAAAGCAGGTGCTCAGCAGAAGGCATCCATAACTCTCCTGTGAAGCTATGGAGGCAGACCCAGATTCATTCAGTCCTAGTCTGAGATGTGCAAAATGAATTGCTCGACTTCTACCTCACCCGCGATTGGCCAAGTAATCGAAATATTCATCAGCTTCCTCTGCTGCCGTGAAAAAGTGAGTGTTTCTCAAACAGAACTGGAGCTTCACCAGATACAGCAGGAGGGAATCTCGTTTTAAAAAAACGAAAATAAGAAAGAAAAACTTGTGGCACCTTAGAGACTAACACATTTATTTCAGCAGAAGCTTTCGTGGGTTAGTACCCACTTCATCGGATGCATGGAATGAAATACACTGTAGACAGACATTTATACAGTCAGAGAAACATGATAAGGTCCAGGTGTATAGACCAATCTTAAGAGGCTAATTAGTTGAGAGGAACCATAACAGCAGGGGGAAAAAAAAAATGTTGAAGTGATAAACAAGATGGTCACACAGGTGTGAATGAGGATTTGAGTTTGAGATCCCTGGGGTAGTGCAACAAGGGAGAGGGTGGGGTAGAGGATAGGGGACGCTGAAAGGAGGCTTTTTGCCCTTCACACACAGGGGACACTGTAGCACAGCGGGTGGTAGACAAAAGGGAACATTCTCTTAGCCCTGTGAGCGACTTACCTCAATAGCCGTGCATCCTTGCTGAGCGTCTGCTAGCAGCTGGATGGTGAGGGTTCCGGAATCCTGGAGGGCATCTTGGAGGTAGGTAAAGCTGTGACCTAGATGTCGTCCCTTGGTGCATTCCTGGCAGATAGGGATAGAACAAGTGTCACAGTAGAAATGCAGCACCTGGAAAAGGACACAGAAAAAAAAATGTGTATGACACATTCAGCCACCCACAGAAAAAAATAAGTATTTTAACCATAAGCGGAGATATTATGGGTAGTAATGATAAGCAAAGTGTTCACAACAGCTTCTATAGAGGAAAAGCGATCCCTCTTGTAAGCAGCCACTCATATGTGGACAAAAATAAAATAGAAGTGTTATTGTTTTCTTTGCAATACAATGCCAGGATGTCCATCCCACCCTTCTCTCAAGAACGGAAACCATCTGCCAACACTCACCCATTTGGGTATGTCACCTATTGCATGTTTCAGGTAACTTTTCTTGCATATACAAACATTGCATAAACTTACTGAGCCATTTACATTTACTGTACTATTGTTGCACTGGGCACATCAAGCAAAAAAACAAGGACAATCCTCTCTCTAATCTATCAGTCTATCTGCCAGGCAGAACATACAAGGCAAACTGGATGCAAAAGCTTGCCATCATCACCAAAGGTGGTGTCAAAGCCAAGAACTGTGGCAATTCTCCTGTGCCAGCCAGCACTTTCAGGGTCAGTGGAACTTCTGGGAAGAAGTTGGAATTAGGAGGAAGAAACTGTACACTATAAGTTAGTTACAGAATTTAAAGATTAGCCTGTCCACATTTTTAAGACAAATGGAATCATGTTGGTTAATAAAACTAAACCAAATCCCAAACCCACATTCACTCTGCAGTGAAACTCTGTATATGCCAGATCATGTATTTATTCACTAGCAGTAACTGCTTGCATGTTTGCATTCCATTCAACAGAGGGAAGTGGTACACAGATGTAGCATCCTATACAGATTTGGGTTCTGTTAGAAGTTAAATCAGTTGGGCTTTAAAAACAGATCTGCGGAGGAGTGTAAAAACCACCAAACAACCCCAGAACAAGAAAGTTCAGAGTGAAATCTAAAGTTCTAACTTATACCTACACACAGCACTCTTGATGTAGCAGATCATAAAAAGTCCTAGAAAATCCAAAACGCTGTCAAAAAACCAAATCCACAGTACAATGCAAGTAAGGTCTTATACCATAAGTACAGGTTTTCCATCATTCTTAACTAGTAGTTTTAACCTACTCTACAGGAATGACTAAGAGCAAAACAGAAACAAGAACCAGGTAACGTTCATCTGAGCATGGAGCGGTGGTGGGGTGGGAGGTAAGGCAACCAAATCTAACCGCAACCAACATTCTCTGTACCAAACTTGATTTTTGGTGGGGGAGGGGGACGGGGGGGAGGAGACTACCATCCTGATTGCCTTTTCCTAAAATTTACTCCATTTATATATCATCATAAGCCAGGCAACCAGGCTCACTCTTCCACCTGGCATGGACACATTTCATATTATGCAGACACAGAGCTGCAGCAGCACACAAGGCTGTGCGTGCGCATGTCGTTAATCTTTATTTCTGGATAAGCTTTTGAAGGAGGTTTTCAACAAAACCTTTTTAAAAAACGAGTTACATTTCTGGACACAGACTGTTCTTCTAGAAAAAATAAAGCTTCCTTATTAGCATCTGAACAAGACTGATACCTCGAACATTCTAAATGTTTTGAAAAATATCAAGTTCTTTAAGTTCTAAATATTCAATCTGGAACTGTGCATCTTCCTGTACTAGAAAATTCCTTTTGTGCATAAGGAGGTAAATCAGTTTACTGTATTACAGTTTTCTCTTGCAGCGCTGTATTTTCAATGCAAGTTGACAAAGAACATACATTAAATATTGCTGGGCCACCCAACTTTTAAACAACTGGGGGGGAAAGAGGATGAAAAGCCACGCAAGGTATCAAGTCAAGTCAAATGAATCTGATATTATTTAAAAACATGCAACATGGATTCTGCATCTCACTATCAAGGACAACAGTGGAAAAGAAAATGGCGATCATATGAGCAGGAGTCCAGCAGCAAGTTAAACCTGTCATTAGCTCTGTCCAACAGCTAATGCCAGAAGCAAAGCTGGGCAAAGGCCAGGGAACTGTCCTGTCTCACAGATCCAGACGCTGCTGCTGCCCAGAATACAATGCCTAATGTAGGCGTCATTCCGAAACTAATCAAGCAGTTGCTCAATCAACCCACTCCCGCCCTCCCTCTTCTGACAGAATATGGATGCAAATGAAGTAATCACATTTTTAAAGAAACCAACTAACAAAGGGGACAATTTTATTTCAGATATGCAGATTACATAGGGAACATGATAAAGTCTTAAGGCAGAATTGAAAAGCCAATCTTCTCATTTGAGTGAGAAAGCTGTTGGCAAGTTTCTACGGCAAACGTACCCAATCTGTGGGGCACGCCACACTAAGGGAGCAAGGAAGAAAATTCCGGGGGGTGTGGCAGGGGCCTCAGCCAGCCCCCATGGAGGGCTGGCAGGGAGCACCATCCAGCCCCACTCCTGGCCTGGGCCCAGGCCCCAGATGCTGGCCCCATGCCCGGGGCCCCAGCCTCAGCTCTGCTCCCACCCCCAGCCTCAGGCCCTTACCCTGTCCATGTCCATCCTCCCCGCCCCCCCTCCCCCGACCCGTGACCCCACTTCTGGCCCCGGCTTGGAGGGAGTGAGAGAGCGCAGACAGGGTGGGGGTGTGAGGTAAAAAGTTTGGGGACCACTGTTCTAAGGCGATGTATCAAGAGGCTTTGCAATCTAGATTTAATTACAAGAGAATCAGCGGGGGACCACCACTTAATATGACCATGCTTACTCCAGCTCCACCACCCTTTAGTAAAGTTAAGCTTTTTTTTAAAAAACAAAAAAAAAAATATATATATATCTCTATATATCTCTATCTCCCCTCAGAGACCTCAACATATGGTCACTCTGCAATGAAGATGACTAGACAGTGAAAGGCAGCTGGAGGAGGACAGAGTGTAGTCGACTTCAAGATGACCTGCTAGAATCTTCTAACCCAGCCGTTTTCAAACTGAGTTGGGACCCCAAAGTGGGTCACGACCCCCTTTGAACAGGGTCGCCTGGGCTGGCTTAAACTTACTTCAGCCCTTGGCAGCAGGACTCAGGTTGCAGGCCCCCCGGCCTGGGGTTGAAGCCTTGAGCTTCAGCTTGGCCCCCCCTGCCCGGAGCGGTGGGGCTTGGGGGGGGGCTCAGGCTTTGGGCTCATGAAGTAATTGGCTAAGCAGCAGAGGCAGCCATGAGCTGGGAAGCGAACGGTCACATCCTCACATTCCAATCGGGCAATCTGGGGCTGTTGGAAAGGGGATCCGGTCTAGCATCTCCAGAGAAAGGGAAGAGCCTAGAAGATTTAAAGGAAACCTAGTTTGATCGCATCCTGTCTGGCAAGAACTCACTTATCAATAGACCCAGCTGGGAAACCTTCGGTCTTTATAGATGTAGCTGTGAAATCCTCACTTCTGTATTGTTTTCTCATCATAGTTCCCATTTTGCTATTGTTTATTTCCATGGTCTGTCTGGTTCTGTGATTGTTTCTGTCTGCTGTATAATTAATTTTGCTGGGTGAAAAATAATGAAGATGGTGGGATATAACTGGTTAGATAATCATGTTACAATAGGTTAGGATTGGTTAAATTTCAGTAAAATGACTGGTTAAGGTATAGCTAAGCAGAACTCAAGTTTCCTTTACATCTTCTAGGCTCTTCCCTTTCTCTGGGAAATGATAAACATATACCTAAATTCTTAAAGTACAGACCTTTACAGACAGGCCTGAACCGCTATATCCTAACACTGCTCTAAGCACAAGTTGGAAAAGGCAAAAAGTGCATGACTCTTTTGGAGCCAACTTCAGTTTTTAATTCTTATACCTTCATATAACATAATGCAACATATTAGAGGCAATTCAGCTGCACCGGTTTCTTTATTTATCTGAGTGTTAGAGTCTGTACACACCCCAGTGTACGCGCAAAGAATCAGAGGGCCAGCCTGTCTCCTTTGTTACTGTAAGGAATTCAGATCCATCTGGGTGATGGGAAGAGAGTTGTGTCAGCAGGGCAATGTGGGTAGAAGCACGGCACCATGCCCACCGACAGCCAACTCCACGGTGAATTAGTGAGTAAGAAAACGGACTGCCATCCTTTATTATTCACAGTCTCCTTCTCTGAACCCAGCCCCAAGGTTCAGGGCTAGCAGCCAAGTTTCCTGTCCCTCGCTTGTTTTTTGGTGGTGTTTATTTTGCTTCCCCCACCACCAAACAGGGCCACCTGAGCCCAATAAATCTAATGGACTGTGATAGCTGTAGCTCAGAATAAAGTTTTGTATTGATTCTAATCGGGAAGGATTAAGATCCAAACAAACACAGATCTTGCACCAAAACAGTAGAGATGCCAGTTTTTTCTTGCAGTAGAAAGATACATATAAGGGTTCTGTTTCAAGCAGACAAATATGTACTAAATTTGTAGAGAACCACATATAAAAGACCCTCCTAATCTGCTGCCCCCACCCCCAATTCCCATTTCTGGAGTAGCAGACTGAAATCAGAAGGGTTTGGCTCATGATTATTGGACATCATATACATTTTAAAAAACTATGACTAATCTTAGAATAATGAAAACAATCTGTAGAAGGATAAAAAGTTAATCTTCCATTACAGAAGAGCATTCTTTCGTGACAAAATATATTCATTTTATCTCATTTTTAAGAACAGAATTAGGTTTTATTTGTTTGCCTCAGACAAGTTTCAAAAAATTTCAAGATCCCCCCCACTCAACCACATCCCCTAAAACCAAACATATGTAGCTACCTTGCAAAAAGTGCTCTTTCTGGGTGTAACATTTGGGAGTGCCTTCCTCTTAAATTATTTTCAAAAACCATAAGGGCGGGAAGCATAAGATTGTTTTTTTCCCTTGAGACTTCGTTTTTTGTCCCACTTGAAGATACACAGATAATGAAAGGGCAGGGGCAGATTGGATTTTGGAATGACCTCTAAGCCATGATAGCGTTATTAACTGCTGCCCATTCATTCACAGTTCCCCAGCTTAAGAACAACAACTATTTTGTGAATATAGCCTCAGAAATAAACAGCCATCTTGTTTGGGGCAGGTAGGGTAGAGAAGGAAAATTGGAGCTAAAGATACCCCTTTAGTCCTAAATTTAAAAAATAAATAAATTAGGGATCACATGAACTATTTTTACTGGATTGACAGTTTGGTTTGGTAATTATTACTAGGCTGTTCTGTTCTAAAGATAGTTAAGAAATAAGATTTCCGAAATACCAGGCACAGACAGAGAAGCCCTGGAATGTAGAAGCCATGAGGAAAATTCAGTGAAAACAGCAGTTGAGGAGCCTTCTCTTAACTTGTGTTTAAAAAGCGTCCTCTTGGTGAAGCCAATGGGTGCCATTTCGCCCCACAGCTCACATTGAAAACTTCGATGTCTCTCTGTAATAAATGTATATTTTTAAAAATGTGTTTGCATGTAGCTCTCTCTAAGAGGGAACAAATAGATTTCTTCAAGTTCTTATGCTATCCCAGCATCATATGCACAAACAATATTGACACTGAATGTGACAGACTAGAACAGTTTTTTAAAACTACATTAAGAACCCACTGATGGGGACAAAAAATATTTGGAAGTTAAAGAAAGCCAGACATTAGGGCTCTAAAGTTTACTGTAATGTTTACACATTATTTCTCATTCCGCCCTGAGAACAGATACAAAATATATGGTGAAAAACAGCAGCGTGGGGGGGGAAATGAAGCACCTCAGGTTTTACACTTTTGAAACAAGCTCAACACTACTTTTACGGAGTCCAATATCAATTTAAAAAGGCAAAAAGCATAGCTATTCCATTCAGCCCAGAACGCTGGAAGTTCACAGAGCAAAAAGCACGTCACTTCTTTTAGCTGTATTGACTACTGCATCTATTACTGCTGTTGCTTGCTTGCTGGCAAGTGCAGTAGTTAAGGTTGTCAGACTATGAACGTTTTAAAATGCTACAAACATTTTAATCACTGCATTTTCCAATTACAAATGTGTTTGGTTTCTGTTCAAGAGCAATGTTTTAGAAGAGTTTGAGAAAAGCCCTTTTGGCTGTATGACTTCAGAAGCATATTTTTCCATCCTCCCTTGCTTAGGGGGGAGGAAAAGGGAGGGGGGAAAAAAAGCTTGATTTTTATTTTATATATATGCTATGTGAAAAAAGAAGATTTGGGTTCTGATACTCAAATTTGTGTAAATAGTCATAGCTCAGTTGCAGTCAATAGAACTATGACATTTTACTCAAAAAGTTATCCGTGGTTCACAGTCAAACTGGGAGGACGTATCAGTGGGTTCCCTCCGGGGTCAGTCTTGGGTCCGGTACTATTCAATATTTTCATTAATGACTTGGATAATGGGCTGGGGAGTGAGTATGCTTCTAAAATGTGCAAATGACACCAAGCTGAGAAGAGTTGCAAGCACTTTGGAGGACAGAATTAGAATTCAAAACGACCTTTGCAAATTAGAGAATTAGTGTGACATTAATAAGACGACATGCAATAAAGACAAGTGCAAAGTATTACACTTAGGAAGGGGGCAAAAATCAAATGTACAACTACAAAATGGGAAATAATTGGCTAGGCAGTAGTACTAACTCAGGGATAGCTCAGTGGCTTGAGCATTGGCCTGCTAAACCCAGGGTTATGAGTTCAATCCTTGAGGGGACCGCTTAGGGATCTGGGGCAAAAATTGGGGATTAGTCCTGCTTTGACCAGGGGGTTGGACTAGATGACCTCCTAAGGTCCCTTCTAACCCTGATATTCTATGATTCTACTGCTGAAAAGGATCTGGGGGGTATAGTGGATCACAAATTGAAAATGAGTCAACAACAATATAAATTTTAAAGTGTACTAACAACATATTGTATGTAAGACATTGGAGGTAATTGTTAATTCTACTCAGCATAGGTGAGGCCTCCGCTGGAGTACTGCATCCAGTTCTGGGCGCCACACTTTGGGAAAGATGTGGACAAACTGGAGAGTCCAGAGGAGAGCAACAAAAACTATGAAAAAGTTTAGAAAACCTGGCCTATGAGGAAAGGTTAAAAAACTGGCCATGTTTAGTCTTGAGAAAAGATGACAGAGGGAACCTGATACCAGTCTTTAAATATGTTACGGGCTGTTACAAAGAGGATGATGATCAATTGTTCTCCACGTCCACTGAAGGTAAAATGAGAAGTAATGGGCTTAATCTGCAGCAAGGGAGATTTAGGTTAGATATTAGGAAAAACTTTTAACTATAAGGAAACGTAGGTTCTGGAACAGGCTTACAAAGGGAAGCTGTGGAATCTCTATCACGAGGTTTTTAAAAAAACAGTTGGACAAACATTTGTCGGGGTGGTCTAGGTTTACTTGGTCCTGTCTCTGCACAGGGGCCAGACTTGATGATCTGTTGAAGTCCATTCTGGCCCTAGATTTTATGATTCTATCTACCTGGGGAGGGGAAGAGAGAGAATATGGCCCTGAAAGTTTACACTTTTGGTATATTTGGCAGTTAGTGCCACTGTTAAGTCATAAAAAAAGTGGTAAAGCTGGGTTTGTAGGTCCTTAACTTTTTCACTGGAGCAACCTTCAAACTACATTAATTTTTAAAATAAATTATAGGCATGTAAAATATGAGAAGGTGCTGAGCTTGTTGGTGGAGATCATTTATTTGGGCAATTAAAGTTTACCTTATTGGCACTATAGAAGAAAGTGTCCAATTGTATGCTACACATTCCAATCGTCTTTAAATACTAGTTTAGCAGAATTTAAAGCTGTTAAAACACACATATCCAGAGCTCTATGTTCAAGTACATAATTTTAATAGTCACCTGTCTATTAGCTTGTATGTATGAATGTTTTGAAATGTAAATATTTAGTTTGACAATAAAGTTCTGATGTTAAGCCAGTATTTTCCATACCGTCATTACAAGAACCATACATCACAAACCAAAAACTAAGAACCTTGGAATTCCTTAGTGTGAATACATCACAACTCCACAGGAAACTATATCATGAAATCCATGGCAGGACACCTGAAAATTTAAAAAACAAACTGTCTTTGTCTTGCACTCAAGGTGAGCCGTTCCTCAGTAACTGCTGTGCCCAAGTCTGCTTTTAAAATTGAATACCAGATCTATAGAGCATTCACTCCAAAATTAGAGTTAATCTTTGTCCAATAGGATTTTTACAAGAATACTGGCAGCATCTTAAGAAATGCTTAAACTCTTAAACCAAACAAGCCAACATGCAGAGAAGTTAAGCATCAGGAGGGATACCAGCTCATGATTTAGTGCTGCTCAGCAACTTGAGAGCGAAATAATGCTCTTTTAGTCTCCATGTAAGATTTATAGAGTTTAAGGACAGAAGGGACCATCAGATCCCCTAGTCTGAACTTCTGCCTATCAGGACCCATAGAATTTCATCGAATTACTCTTGTATTGAGTCCAACAGCCAGTTGGACGAATGAAGATCTTCCAGAAAAACGTCTAGTCTTGATTAAAAGATCAAAAGATGGAGAATCCCCCACTTCTTTTGGTAATTTGTACCAGTGGTTAGTCACCTACACTGTTAACATTTGTGTCTGGCTTTGGCTTCCAGCAGTTGGTTCTTGTCTTTCTTTGCTAGATTAAAGAGCATGCTAGTTAAAGAGCATGTCCAAGTATTTTCTCCCCATGAAAATACTTGGACATGGTTGTCAAATCACCCCTCAACTGGCTTTGCTGGTATAGCTCGGGCATCACTTAAACAAAGCAATTATATCCTCAAACAAAATCTCTGTGATGATTGCACATGCACCAGAGAAAAGCAGCAGTTAATATAAAAGTATACAGTCCTACAGTATAAAGGTTTTGCGTCACAATTGCTTGCTTAGATCAATGCTGAATTATACCATCCATGTAAAATAAGTATTAATGGGTTTTAATTTATCACAGAGCATCTTATTCCCAGAAGAGATATTAAGATATTCTCCTTTGAGAACAAGTGTTTGTAAAAGAGATCCAAGATCAAGTTAGATATCCTAAACAACATATAACTGCAGATATAATCCAATCACTGGGACATCAATTATCAATTTACTGTCCTTCCATTCGGAGTATTTAAATATGAAAAAAAATTGGAAAAAAAAGTGTACAATTCCCATCCCTTCAAGCCAGTTTACCATGTATTCCAAAATTTTGATCAGCTATAAACTTGAGATTCAGGGACTCTTTAAGACTCTGTTTCTAATTTCACTATATGTGCTTTCAAGTTTTAGGGGAATCTGTTACCCAAACTATTTAAGCCTATAAGAGCAGTTTGAGCTGTGGAAAGCAGAGATTCTCCACCCCCTCCCCAACCACCCCTCTCCTCCACAAAAAAGTAAATGAGACAAGGTGGGTGAGAGACCAACAGAAGTTGGCCCAATAAAACTTTCCCACTCACCTTGTGTCTCTAATATCCTGGGACCCACAGGGCTACAACAACACTGCATATTTAAAAAACAAACAACAAAAAAGCTATACACATTCCCCATCTCACAGGTCTGACCAGAAGGCAGGTTCACAATCATACTCTTTGTGTATGTGTACTAATTTCTCCACCACAAAAACAAAAATGTTAAAGATGCACCACCATCTTTTGAAGTAAGCAATGGGACCCAATGACAACTTTTCACCTACTTTTAGGTTAGCAATAACAGATGTTAGATCCCTAAAGTCAATACTTCTTCCTCTGGACTCTTTATATTTACAATACCAAGTGAACTGTTAAGAACATTGGTGGGCCTTCCAGTGGTTCAGAGCCAATGAAACTGTAGAAGTTTCTAGACAGCGCTCTTCAACAAATCAAACAAAAATTATCAAACCACCCGCATGGGGACTAGAAACAATGAGACCATCTGCAACTGGACCCAAGTGGAAGAAGGTTTAGAGCTCCTCTCTCCCCCGCCCGGCTGAGATGGGAAGCCCCCCAAACAGGGCAGTCTGAAGCAAACCAGCACCCTGCCGACCAGTGAACACGCGCTCTCCCAGGCCTTGCTCTGAACGCAAATATCCTCTCCCCGTTTACCGCCGCAGCCAGCGTTACAGAAGAGACACTCGCTGGTCACACGCCTGTTTCCGATGGGGAAATGAAGACGCACTAACCCCCTGGAATATTTCCGGCCGGGTTCCCACGGGCTCACGGTGGGAGCGAGCCGAAGGGAAAGGAACCAGGCGGGCCCGCTGGCGGGGGCGAACAGAGTCCAGCCCTCTCCCGGGGTAAGCCGGAGCCCCAGCCGGGCGAAGGGAATCCGGGGCACCCACCGGGCAGCGCTGGGAGAAGGGCCCGAGGCAGAGGGGCGAGCGGGGGGAGGCTGCTCAGGCGGGTGGGCGCGGGCAGCTCCCCGGGAGAAGGGGGCCGGGGCAGCCCCGAGGCGGGCTCCAGCCCAGCGCCGGGCTCACCTGCTCGTCGTGGCGCGGGCAGTAGCCGGCCCAGGCCGGGAGGAGGGAGGCGAGGCGGCTGTCGGGCTGGCCCAGGGCGAGCGGGGCGGCCGGCCCGGGGGCGGCGGAGCCGGGCGCCCCGACGGAGCGCTCCTTGGCGAGGCCGTTGCCGCCCGGGGGCTCCGCAGAGGCGGCGGCGGGGGCCGGGCGGTGCTGCGGGCCGGGGTCGCTGGGGGGGACGCTGGGGGGCGGCAGCGCGGCCATGCCCGAGGGCTCCGGGATCCGACGGGGCAAGCGGCGGGTCGGGAGCAGCCGGCGAAGCCGCTCGCAGGGGCGGGGCTCCGCGGCGGGGGGGCCCCTGGAGGAGCCGGGGGGGCAAAGCGCTGGGCGGCCCCGGGGACGAGTCGGGGTCTGCAGGGAGCGGGTCCGCGGAGCGCCTGGCCCCGGGGCGCTGCTCCCGCTCGCCGCCGGCCCCGGACTGCGCCCGTCCACACCCGCCCTGCGCTTCCGAGCCCGCCTCGCCTCGGACACATTGTCTCGAGTCCCCCAGCCAGCCCCTGGCGGCTCCGCGTCGGCCTGGGCCCCGGGGCGGGGGAGCCGGTTCTCCGCGTGCGTGGGCGCCACTCCGGTAACCCCAACCCCCCCCAATCCAGTGTGAACGGGACCCCGCGCTGCGGGACTCGGCTCCGGTTTCCTGGGGGGGCGGGAGACACAAACACCGGTCCGAGTGTAGAGAGAAATCTCTATATTAAGTGTTTCTATGAATCCTTATGATGTTGCATTGTGTCATTTTGTATTTCATATGACTTGCCATTGTGCCTCTCTATTTTACTTGTCATTGTGCCTCTCTATTTTCATACAACTTCGTATTAGATCCCTATATAGAAAACTTGTAGAAAACTTTGTATCAAGATGTTCTAGCCCCTAAGGACAGTAGAGTTAAAGTAGAAGAAACATGTGTCTGTTTGCTAGTAGTAGGATAAGATCTTCCCCCCACTCTGTAATCAATTGCCCTGTTGACTGAATGAGGTGTGAATGAGTGAGGCTGGGAAGAAACCCACCTCCAGACACTGCAACAGTTGGAGAGGGGATGGGAGCCAGATCAAAGAACAATCATAGAATCTCAGGGTTGGAAGGGACCTTAGGAGGTATCTAGTCCAACCCCCTGCTCAAAGCAGGACGAATCCCCAATTTTTGCCCCAGATCCCTAAATGGCCCCCTCAAGGACTGAACTCACAACCCTGGGTTTAGCAGGCCAATGCTCAAACCACTGAGCTATCCCTCCCGGCCTCCCCCAATCAAGTGGCAAAGAAGAGCAGACATACTGACGGCCTTGGGGATTAGAAGCCAGCACCTTCTTTAGGTAACACCCTCTTTGAGCAGCCTGGGGACAACACCCAGAGAAAAGCAGCACAAAGACCAACGGACACAGACCCAGAGTTTGAATCTGGAGTGGATTTGCATAAGAGGGAAGCTGCTATAGAAGTGAGGTGTCTGGAGGGGACCCCGGGTCTCGTCTTGTCACCATCGGAGCATCGATCCGGATCGGCAGAAGCCCGGCTCCACCCCTCCCCCGTCTAACTCACCTGGCCAGTGCAGTTAAGGGGAGCAACCAGTTGGTAACGACAGCAAGACGGAGTGTGTGTGCGTGTGTGTGTGTGTGTGTGAGTGCGTGAGTGTGAGATAGATCATATGCATATGCTAGAGTATTGATTGATCCCTGTATTACTAATCAATGTGGCGTTTTGCCTTAATCCCCTTGAAAAGATCCTGCATAGTACTTTGAGTACAACACGAGCAGCCTCCTCCGGCTCGTGCTCCCCCGCCGGGCTGGGGGCTGGGGGGCGGTGTCGGGACTGGGCCCCCCTGGCCGGGAGACACTCACCCCGCACTGCAGCGACCGGGGGGGGGGGGGGGTCGCTCCTCGGTCCCGCTGGGCGCGTTCCCCCCGTCGCGCCTTGGTCAAGAAACAAAAGTTTGAAAACAGAAGCGCCTCCCCCGCAACGTGCGCGGCGGAATCCAGCAGCGCTCGGCGCCGGGTTTGAATCGGCAGCGGCAGCAGCAGCAGCAACTCGCTCCGCAGCGCCCAGTGAGCAAGTGGCGATTCCAGCAAAGCCATCGCACGGGGAGGCCTCGTCCCTTCCCCTCTTTGTCGGGCGGGTGGGATTGCTTTCCCCGCAGGTTGAGTTTGCGAGCAGGGCTTTGGCAGGGGCTCCGGGCAGCTCCTGCTCTGGGCAGGGCCGGCGCGCCCATTAGGCGACCCTAGGGGTCTAGGGAGCTGAGGGGGGGGAGCTGGCCGGCCGGCCGTGGCTTCGCGGCCCGGGAGCTGGGGGGGGGCGCCGTGGGCAGGGGGAGGCTGCTGCGGGTGGGGGGGCTGAGCTGCTCAGCTGCCGGTCCACGGGGGGGGGAGCTGCTGCGGGAGGGGGGGCGGTGTTAGCTGTGGGGGCGCAGGGCTGGTGCAAGGAAGTTCACCTAGGGCGCGAAACTTCCTTGCACCGGCCCTGCACCACCCTCCCCCCCCAGCCAACATGGCCCCCCCGGCACAGCTCAGCCCCCCGCTCTGGGAGGGCGGCAGGCAGCTGCGGCCAGCCGCCCCCGCTCCCAGTTCCCTGCTGCTGGGGGAGCAGGGGGAGCGGCTGCTCCCCCACTGAGCAGAAGCGGCGCCGTTTTTGTGCTCCCGACGCCTTTTGCTCCTGCGCTGCAGCCGGAGCGGAGCTTTTTTTTTTTTTTTGCTCCTGATGCCTTTTTTTAGCTCCGCTCCGCCTGTGCTCTAAACCTGGCTACGCCACTGGCCAGTTGTCCTCCTGACTCAGCCGTGGAGCTGGGAGGGCGGCAGGCAGCCGCGGCCAGCTGCCCCCCGGCTCCCAGCGCCCTAGGCAACCACCTAGGGTCGCCTAGTGGGTGCACCGGCCCTGGCTCTGGGTACGCGCCCTCTCTCTGGACACCTCTTCTTGAAACAGATCAGAGTCCAGAATCCTTTTAATCTCCAGACTGCAAAGGCTGCTTATAGTACTTGAAGGCTTCTAATGCTTTGTCTGTCCGTCTTTATATTAATTAGTCGTATAACTGCGAGAAACGTTTAATACGTACAGATTGTGATTATGTGATCATGTGATTCTCAGTGTAAAGAAGGAGCGACTTGATGTTAAAAACTATTGAGAGGAGAATTATACAAGTTGGATTAAATTTTGAAAACATCTAATTAAAAATATAGTTCTAAGCCTTAAATCACTCAGTTTAAATAACACCTCTTGTTATGTCCTGGACAACTATTTATTGACTAAACCCCATACCTGTGATCCAGTTTAAAATTAAAACAACAAGAAATCCTGTATCAAAATGAGATGGTCGAGTTCAGGATCCTGACACAAGGAAGAAAGGAGAGCAGTAGAATACAGAGCCTGGACTTCAGAAAAGCAGACTTTGACTCCCTCAGGGAACTGATGGGCAAGGTCCCCTGGGAGAATAACATGAGGGGGAAAGGAGTCGAGGAAAGCTGGCTGTATTTTAAAGAATCCTTATTGAGGTTGCAGGAACAAACCATCCCGATGTGTAGAAAGAAAAGTAAATATGGCAGGCGACCAGCTTGGCTTAACAGTGAAATCCTTGCTCGTCTTAAACACAAAAAAGCAGCTTACAAGAAGTGGAAGATTGGACAAATGACCAGGGAGGAGTATAAAAATATTGCTCAGGCATGCAGGAGTGAAATTAGGAAGGCCAAATCACACTTGGAGTTGCAGCTAGCCGGAGATGTTAGGAGTAACAAGAAGGGTTTCTTCAGGTATGTGAGCAACAAGAAGAAGGTCAAGGAAAGTGTGGGCCCCTTGCTGAATGAGGGAGGGAACCTAGTGACAGAGGATGTGGAGAAAGCTAGTGTACTCAATGCTTTTTTTGCCTCTGTCTTCACAGACAAGGTCAGCTCCCGGGCGGCTGCACTCCGCAGCACGGTATGGGGAGGAGGTGACCAGCCCTCTGTGGAGAAAGAAGTAGTTCGGGACTATTTAGAAAAGCTGGACGAACACAAGTCGATGGGGCCGAATTCACTGCATCCGAGGGTGCTAAAGGAGTTGGCCGATGTGATTGCAGAGCCATTGGCCATTATCTTTGACAAATCATGGCAATCGGGGGAGGTCCCGGATGACTGGAAAAAAGCTAATGTAGTGCCCATCTTTAAAAAAGGGAAGAAGGAAGATCCAGAGAACTACAGGCCAGTCAGTCTCACCTCAGTCCCTGGAAAAATCATGGAACAGGTCCTCAAGGAATCAATTCTGAACCACTTAAAGGAGGGGAAAGTGATCAGGAACAGTCAGCATGGATTCACCAAGGGCAAGTCATGCCTGACTAACCTAATTGCCTTCTATGATGAGATAACTGGCTCTGTGGATGAGGGGAAAGCAGTGGATGTGCTATTTCTTGACTTTAGCAAAGCTTTTGATACAGTCTCCCACAGTGTTCTTGCCAGCAAGTTAAAGAAGTATGGGCTGGATGAATGGACGGTAAGGTGGATAGAAAACTGGCTGGATGGTCGTGCTCAACGGGTAGTGATCAATGGCTCCAAGTCTAGTTGGCAGCCCCAAGTGGAGTGCCCCAAGGGTCGGTGCTGGGGCCGGTTTTGTTCAATATCTTCATCAACGATCTGGAGGATGGTGTGGACTGCACCCTTAGCAAGTTTGCAGATGACACTAAACTGGGAGGAGTGGTTGATACGCTGGAGGGTAGGGACAGGATACAGAGGGACCTAGACAAATTAGAGGATTGGGCCAAAAGAAATCTGATGAGGTTCAACAAGGACAAGTGCAGAGTCCTGCACTTAGGACGGAAGAATCCCATGCACTGCTACAGACTAGGGACCGAATGGCTGGGCAGCAGTTCTGCAGAAAAGGACCTAGGGGTTACTGTGGACGAAAAGCTGAATATGAGTCAACAGTGTGCCCTTGTTGCCAAGAATGCTAACGGCATTTTGGGCTGTATAAGTAGGGGCATTTCCAGCAGATCGAGGGACGTGATTATTCCCCTCTATTCGGCACTGGTGAGGCCTCATTTGGAGTACTGTGTCCAGTTTTGGGCCCCACACTACAAGAAGGATGTGGATAAATTGGAAAGAGTCCAACGGAGGGCAACAAAAATGATTAGGGGGCTGGAGCACATGACTTATGAGGAGAGGCTGAGGGAACTGGGACTGTTTAGCCTGCAGAAGAGAAGAGTGAGGGGGGATTTGATAGCTGCTTTCAACTACCTAAAAGGGGGTTCCAAAGAGGCTGGATCTAGACTGTTCTCAGTGGTAGAAGATGACAGAACAAGGAGTAATGGTCTCAAGTTGCAGAGGGGGAGGTTTAGGTTGGATATTAGGAAAAACTTTTTCACTAGTAGGGTAGTGAAGCACTGGAATGGGTTACCTAGGGAGGTGGTGGAATCTCCTTCCTTAGAGGTTTTTAAGGTCAGGCTTGACAAAGCCCTGGCTGGGATGATCTAGTTGGGGTTGGTCCTGCTTTGAGCAGGGGGTTAGACTGGATGGCCCCCTGGGGTCCCTTCCAACCCTGAGATTCTATGATTCTATGAAATCGGGCCAGCTGGTGAGCTTAGGGAGGGTTAATGACCCACCGGAGTTTGGCAGAAAGCAGCACGTTTATTACACTATGAGAGGGGTAGCCGTGTTAGTCTGGATCTGTAGAAGCGACAAAGGGTCCTGTGGCACCTTATAGACTAACAGAGGTATTGAACCATAAGCTTTCATGGGTGAATACCCACTTCTTCGGATGCAAGCAGTTTATTACACTGATATCTAAGCTCCAAAGAAGGGGGGGTCGCACTCACACTCACATACTCACGCTCCCAGGACAGGCACGGCACTGGAGATGTCAGGCTCCTTCAAGGTAAGTGTCCCACCGCGCAGCGATGGGCGGGGCGACGAAGGTGAGTCTTCCCGAGGCAGGATGGACTGCAACGCGGTGAGCCACCGGCCAGGCGGTCCGGGCGAAGGGCCTTCACGGGAGGTACAAGCTCGTGATTCCTGAGCACATGGCCCCTCCCCCTGTTAAGGACCAGCTCATCATGGCCTGCGACTAGAGATGACTTGGCCGCGTCTGCTTGGCCACACTCCAGCTCAGGCAGTGTCCGTGCAGTGTCCATGCGTTGGGTGTGTGATCGCTGCCTGGTCAGAGTCCCAGACACCCTGTTTACCTGGGAGCTCTTCTCATCTTCCAGCTGGCTAACAGCCCATCCAGCCCAGCAGCATTCCAGGAGGGAGAGGAGGGGGAAAGCCGCTTCACAGGTCTTCAAAGAGGGAGAGGTGACAAAAGGCGGCGGGGGTGTGTGTGGAGTGAACACACCTTTGGAGTAACAAGTTCTACATAACACACAGATCACTGCTGCTCCTACAACAGCCGCCTCGCTTGCAGGCCCAGAGCAAAAAGAAACAAGCACCTCCCTCAGTGATGCAGCGGAAGCGTGCTGGGCCCATAACCCAGAGGTCAATAGATCGAAACCATCCTCTGCTAGTTTCTGCTTCATTACTTACAGCCCTGGAAATGATTCAGCCGCCTTCTTTTGTTCCGCATAGAAAAGAGGAGCAAATTCTCTCTGTTTACACTTCCACAGCGATGACAGGAAGGAATAAACACCCAGCAGAGCCCGGCCCCACAGGCCCCCCCGGGGCTTCCCCTGCAGTGGCCAGAGTGGCAGCGGGCCCCTGGGGTTTCCCCCTCCCCAGGGGTACAATGGGCCCTTTGGGGCTTCCCACCACCCCACATAGTAGATGGTGCTGAGGGACCCCCGGGCTCCCATGCCCCCAAGATTCAATCTGGGGTATTTATGGTACAGGTCAGGGGCCATGATTTATGCTATGGGTCAGGAGGAAGGAATAGCTCAGTGGTTTGAGCATTGGCCTGCTAAACCCAGGGTTGTGAATTCAATCCTTGAGGGGGCCATTTGGGGATCTGGGAAAAAATCTGTCAGGGGGCAGTACTTGGTCCTGCCAGTGAAAGCAGGGCTCAAAGTCCTTTCAGTTCTTTGAGACAGGCATATCTAAACGTGGGTAATGCAGGGTCTCTCTCAGAGAGCAACAGTGACACCAGGTGGCCATGTGGGGTAATGCACATAGCGTCTCTCTCAGAGAGCAACAGTGACACTGGGTGGCCACGTGGGGTAATGCACACAGCATCTCTCTCAAAGAGCAACAGTGACACCGGGTGGCCACGTGGGGTAATGTACACAGCGTCTCTCTCAGAGAGCAACAGTGACACCGGGTGGCCACGTGGGGTAACGCACACAGCGTCTCTCTCAGAGAGCAACAGTGACACCGGGTGGCCACGTGGGGTAATGCACACAGCGTCTCTCTCAGAGAGCAACAGTGACACTGGGTGGCCACGTGGGGTAATGCACACAGCGTCTCTCTCAGAGAGCGACAGTGACACTGGGTGGCCACGTGGGGTAATGCACACAGCGTCTCTCTCAGAGAGCAACAGTGACACCGGGTGGCCACGTGGGGTAATGCACACAGCGTCTCTGTCAGAGAGCAACAGTGACACCGGGTGGCCACGTGGGGTAATGCACACAGCGTCTCTCTCAGAGAGCAACAGTGACACTGGGTGGCCACGTGGGGTAATGCACACAGCATCTCTCTCAGAGTGCATAGCTCAGCTCTCATACCGGGTGGCGAAGCTGGAGAAAGTGGTGGCAGCACTTCGATGAGTCAGCTGGTAGAGCAAAGGTCTGGAGCAGGCGCTCAGGAAGTCAACCTTACCTCGCCCTTGTGACTCCAGCTTGAAGGGGAGCTTCTTTTCCTTCCCCTTGCTGAGCAAGAGCAAGAGAAGATGGAAAGCTCACATGGGCCAACTAGGTACAGAAGCCCACGCTGCTTTTCCCTGTGGGGGAGCCTGAAATAAGGGACTCGTGGCAGGTAAAGCCACTGCTGCGCTTCCAGAAAACAGCCCAGCCCTGCGCCCACAGAGCAGGCTAAAGCCTGGGGTTGAATTAAGGATCTCTAGAACTTCAGTCTAATGCTCTCCTGACTGAGCCAGTTCGGCACCTACAGGGGACCTTTTTGGGCTGGTGCTTCTCTGTCTGGGATGTTTTTGTCAGTCATGGCACACAAGAAGGACGTTATTGCGAGAGGCCCAGGAGGGCCTGATGAATTCTTGCTGGCCTTACTCAGCCCTGTGAAGTATTACCCTGGACTCAGCTCTCCATTGGTCTGTCTGCTTTGGGGCAGGGACCATAACACGTCCTGCTGCATTCGTTATTTCAAAGGGTGGTTTAGGATTTTCAGTCTCAGACACGGTGCACAAAGCACGACTCCACCCTCGGCGTAAACTAAATGAACTGACCACAGATTCTGGCAGCCACAAGGAGCCATTTGGGGTGAGTCAGACCTGCCCCTGTCCCAGAGGGAGGAGTCATCTGGGAGGGGACTGGAACACGGACCTATCAGCTCTTAACTCCCAAACTTTCAGTAACTCTGTTATCAGTGCCTGGGAGTGTAATTTAAACCATAAAAACAGCTGCACTCAGCTAGACGAAAGGCCCATCTTGCTCTGTACTTTGTTTTCTGACAGTAGCCAGTACCAGGTGCCCCAAAAGCCACTCAACAAGGTACCACTGGGAGTTGAACCCAGGATCCACAGGCGCCGACTTCCTGTGGCGCCGGTGGGAGCTCACGCCCAGCATCGGGGGCGGGGCCCCACTCCCGACGCCGGGCCCCGCCCCCGATGCCGGGTGACGTTGCGGGGCCCTGACCCCGACGCCGACGCAGCGTCACCCAGCGTCGGGGGCGGGGCCCCGCAACGTCTCCCGGTGCTACGGTAAGATGGCGGCAGGTCCCGGGGTTGGCGGGGAGCTGGCCGCGGGTCCCGGTGCGGGCGGGGAGCTGCCGGTGGGTGCGGAGCACCCATCAATTTTTCCCCATGGGTGCTCCAGCCCCGAAGCACCCACGAAGTCGGCGCCTATGCCAGGATCTCCTGTTTACAAAACAGATGCTTTAACCAGCTAAGCCTTGGTGTCTTCCCACACCCAGTCCCCACCAGCACCCAGCTGGGCCTGACACGCTTTGCTTGTGTTTGGATTCTGCAAAGCCGAGGCGCAGGGGAAGTTTTCCTGGCAAGCTTCTGTGTGTGTGAATCCTTGGCCAGGTCTGCACTACAAAGTTATTTCAGCATCATTATATTGCTCAGGCGTGTGAATAACACACGATGCTCCCTCGGTCGCCTTTTGGCTGGTGCACACACGGCAATGCCACGTCTTACAGACTGGAGACTTGGTGCTGGATGGTGTAAATAAACAGCCAGCAGAGCGGAGCGGCGCAGCGGCAGCGTGCTGGGCCCATAACCCAGAGGTCGATGGATCGAAACTTTTTGGTCTGGGCCTTCAAGCGAGGGGGCGACCAGCAGAGCGCCAAGAGCCGAGGCCATGAGGCAAGAGGTGGCTGAGGTGTTGGACTGCCAAGAAGTGAGGGGCTCCGGCAGAGTGGTGACTGGGGAGCTCAGGGCTGGGATAGAAAGGGCTGCGGGTCGGGAGTGAGGGGCACCGGCAGAGCGGTGACTGGGGAGCTCAGGGCTGGGATAGAAGGGGCTGCGGGTCGGGAGTGAGGGGCACCGGCAGAGCGGTGACTGGGGAGCTCGGGGCTGGGATCGAAGGGGCTGTGGGCTATGTAGGAAGAATGGTGCCTTCACAGCCCACCCATAACATCATTAAGGAAAATATTTCTCAATGAGCTCTCAGTAAATGATCAGAAACAGCCAGTGTCCTCATCACACTACGGGCATTGGGATTTTCTTTAAATTTGCCAGACCAACCTAACTAACACCTAACACACATTTGAAGCTCTTCTTTTCACAGCATTGCTTGTTCTCAGGATCTGCTTTGTCTCCAGACAGATCCATTCTCTTTCAGAACGGCCTTGCTCTTTCTGTCTGTTTCCTTCATTGTCGTGTCAGAGTAAACACTCCCCTTCACTCTGTTCTCAGACACACACTAGTATTAAGTGTTTGCTACTGATGGGTTTAGAAAGCATTTGTCGAGTGGAAGATGACATTTCTGGGTTCCCGAGACCCAGTACTTTGTGTTCCAACATCTCCCAGCCCCCTTGGTGAAAATAAGACCAATGTTTCTTTGCAATGTACACAAAGAAAGTAATGTCTCACCCCAGATGGGACTTGAACCCACAATCTTTGGCTTAGAGAGCCAATGCCTTATCCATTAGGCCACTGGGGCCCTGAAGTACATATGATGGAGGGATGGAAATTCCCTCTCATAATTGCACATTTCTCACATTCACTTGGAAGCCAAACACCCCCTTTATGTGCCTTACAGAAATGTCGGCATCCCCTGTCAGCGAGGCAACTGGGCAGGTCACTGACAGAGCTGAGCCCCACCTTTCTGCAGCCATCTTTAGAGAAGAATCCCATCCCAGAGTCACCCCTCCCTCCGTCAGCACCTCCACGTCTGTGGCTCTGAGTGGCAGTAGGGTGATTGGGGGGTGAATCCAGGGCTGGAAGCGGGGTCAGCTCAGCCTGTGAGGATAACCATGTGGGGCAGACCCAGGGTGAGGCTGTGGGCTGCTGGTCGGATGTTGGGATCAGAGCTCTAGATCAAAGCTTCACACCCCTCTCCACCTGGGGGAGGCTAATCCCCACCCTCCTCAGGGCTCCCTCGCAGGAAAGCCAAGTGCTGGGTGAGCAGCTCACGCTGATGGTACAGTAATTTCAGGGTCTCTGCAGAGACCACATCGCTCGGCTGCAGGCGGAACCTGGTACATGTCCCGAGGCCTTTCTGCCTCCAGCCAGCAGAGCCAGGGGGGCATGTCAGGGAGTTTCCTCTCCAGCCCCAGCCACTACAGGGCCCTGCCTCACAAAGGGCCACGCACTGAAGAGACAGAAGGAAGATCAAGGAGCCCTCTGGAAAGACCCCGTTTAAAACTCTGCGAATAGGATTGGTCGGCTGACCAAGCACTTGAACCCTGGACCCTCAGATTAAAGGGCTCAGGCTCAAGCAACTGAGCTCACCAGGCTCGCAGGCAAAAGGAGCCAGATGGGGCAGGAGAGGAAGTAGTGAAGAAAAAGAGCGCGGGAAACAATCCACTAAACACGCTGCTCTCGCTCTCCTTCGCAGCCCTAGCCCCGGCTTGCTTTCTGCTTTGTGTTTATCAAAATATCGGCTCCAGTAGAAAACACAGGGATAGGACGCAAAATGCCATCCCAGACAGTAATGACGTTCAAACACCCACCAGGGATAGATGGAAAGCAAGGGATCCCAAGGTCCCACCGTGACTTGAACTTGAATTGCAAGATTCAAAGCCCTAAATGCTGGTCCTTATACCACGGAAACGGCAGGAAACCCCTCGAGCGCTGCCGGCTTCCAACAGGGAGGACATTGTAGGTACAATTTTTTGCATTCCTCATTCAAGGTTGCTATTGCCAGCCCTGCATTTGGTCAATACGTTGACACCCAGCGCTTCGCTTCAGGCCCTGAGGCTTTTCTTCCTCCAGCCTGCAAGATTTAGTTTACGCCGAGGGTGGAGTCCTGCTTTGTGCACCGTGTCTGAGACTGAAAATCCTAAACCACCCTTTGAAATAACGAATGTAGCAGGACGTGTTATGGTCCCTGCCCCAAAGCAGACAGACCAATGGAGACCTGAGTCCAGAGTAATACTTGACAGGGCTGATTAAGGCTGGCAAGGATTCATCTGGCCCTCCTGGGCCTCTCACAATGACGTCATTTTTTGTGTGCCAGGACTGACAGAAACCTTCCAGACAGAGAAGCACCAGCCCAAAAAGGTCCCCTGTAGGTGCCAAAGTAGCTAAGTCAGGAGAGCATTAGACTGAAGCTCCAGAGATCCTTAGTTCAACCCCAGGCTTTAGCCTGCTCTTTGGGCGCAGGGGGGGGCTTGTTTTCTGGAAGCACAGCAGTGGCTTTACCTGCCACGAGTCCTTATTTCACGCTCCCCAGCAGGGAAAAGCAGCGTGGGCTGGTGTACCCAGCTGGCCCATGTGAGCTTTCCTTCTTCTCTTGCTCTTTCTCAGTGAGGGGAAGGAAAAGAAGCTCCCCTTCAAGCTGGAGTCACAAGGGCGACATAAGGATGACTTCCTGAGCGCCGGCTCCAGGTCTTTGCTCTACCAGCTGACCCATCAAAGGGCTGCCACCACTTTCTCCAGCTTCTCCACCCGGAAAGAGAGGTAAGCTATACACTCTGAGAGAGACGCTGTGTGCATTACCCCACGTGGGCACCCGGTGTCACTGTTGCTCTCTGAGAGAGATGCTGTGTGCGTTACCCCACGTGGCCACCCACTGTCACTGTCGCTCTCTGAGAGAGACGCTGTGTGCATTACCCCACGTGGCCACCCGGTGTTACTGTCGCTCTCTGAGAGAGACGCTGTGTGCATTACCCCACGTGGCCACCCGGTGTTACTGTCGCTCTCTGAGAGAGACGCTGTGTGCATTACCCCACGTGGCCACCTGGTGTCACTGTTGCTCTCTGAGAGAGATGCTGTGTGCGTTACCCCACGTGGCCACCCGGTGTCACTGTTGCTCTCTGAGAGAGACGCTGTGTGCATTACCCCACGTGGCCACCCGGTGTCACTGTTGTTCTCTGAGAGAGACGCTGTGTGCGTTACCCCACGTGGGCACCCGGTGTCACTGTTGCTCTCTGAGAGAGACGCTGTGTGCATTACCCCACGTGGCCACCCGGTGTCACTGTTGCTCTCTGAGAGACGCTGTGTGCGTTACCCCACGTGGCCACCCACTGTCACTGTCGCTCTCTGAGAGAGACGCTGTGTGCATTACCCCACGTGGCCACCTGGTGTCACTGTTGCTCTCTGAGAGAGATGCTGTGTGCGTTACCCCACGTGGCCACCCGGTGTTACTGTCGCTCTCTGAGAGAGATGCTGTGTGCATTACCCCACGTGGCCACCTGGTGTCACTGTTGCTCTCTGAGAGAGATGCTGTGTGCATTACCCCACGTGGCCACCCGGTGTCACTGTTGCTCTCTGAGAGAGACGCTGTGTGCGTTACCCCACGTGGCCACCCAGTGTCACTGTTGCTCTCTGAGAGAGACGCTATGTGCATTACCCCGCGTGGCCACCCAGTGTCACTGTTGCTCTCTGAGAGAGACGCTGTGTGCTTTACCCCACGTGGCCACCCGGTGTCACTGTTGCTCTCTCAGAGAGACGCTGTGTGCGTTACCCCACGTGGCCACCCGGTATCACTGTTGCTCTCTGAGAGAGATGCTGTGTGCATTACCCCACGTGGCCACCCGGTGTCACTGTCGCTCTCTGAGAGAGATGCTGTGTGCATTACCCCACGTGGCCACCTGGTGTCACTGTTGCTCTCTGAGAGAGATGCTGTGTGTGTTACCCCATGTGGCCACCCGGTGTCACTGTTGCTCTCTGAGAGAGACGCTGTGTGCATTACCCCACGTGGCCACCCGGTGTCACTGTTGTTCTCTGAGAGAGACGCTGTGTGCGTTACCCCACGTGGGCACCCGGTGTCACTGTTGCTCTCTGAGAGAGACGCTGTGTGCGTTACCCCACGTGGCCACCCACTGTCACTGTCGCTCTCTGAGAGAGACGCTGTGTGCATTACCCCACGTGGCCACCCGGTGTTACTGTCGCTCTCTGAGAGAGACGCTGTGTGCATTACCCCACGTGGCCACCCGGTGTTACTGTCGCTCTCTGAGAGAGACGCTGTGTGCATTACCCCACGTGGCCACCTGGTGTCACTGTTGCTCTCTGAGAGAGATGCTGTGTGCATTACCCCACATGACCACCCGGTGCCACTGTTGCTGTCTGAGAGAGACGCTGTGTGCATTACCCCACATGACCACCCGGTGCCACTGTTGCTCTCTGAGGGGAGGGGCAGATCCCTGTTGCAGAGTTTCTCTAGTGTCTGGTTATCACATTTGCCTGACATGCCCTTTAAAAGGGCAGAAAGATGAAGTTTTACTTTTCTCAGGTCCCTTAGCTGCCCAGCGAGGTGCTCCCCTTCTTGCCACTGGGATCACCCCAACCCCTGCAGGACAGAGGGTGGTGAAATGAGCTGAGAAAGCTGCTGTTTCCTGCCCTCTTTTTCTTGGATACTTTCTCTTCTGCACAAACTTGCTTCTTTTTTGTGTGAGCCTGGCTAGCTGAGTTAGTTGAGCATCAGACTTTTAATCTGAGAGTCCAGGGTTCAAGTCCCTGGTCAGGTGTAGAGGGGATTGTTTCCCTTTTTGGTATCCCCCAAGAACTTCAGGAGTCAGCTCTTCAGTACCCTCCTTGGTGTTACTTTTTTCTTTCAGGACTTGGGCTTTCCTAGGAAGGGCCATTTACTGGCTGGGACTGAAGGGCATCGTCCCAAGGGCCATTTACTGCCTGGCACTTCCTCACACGCCCACTGGCCTCACAGTCTGGAGGAAGAAAGGCTTCTGGGTCTACAGCAAACCGCTGTGAGCCGACTTGTTGAGCAAATATAGGGCTGGTCAGAGAAGCCATAGAGACCTTGAGCAAGGAAGGCAAATTATTGTCCACCCAGGTTCTTCTACACTGGACATCAGAGAAACATAAGGTGCTTTTCACTGGTCCCATGGTGTAAGGGCAGCACTCAGGGCTCTGAATCCTGCAATCCGAGTTCAAGTCTCGGTGGGACCTTGGGGCAGCTCTTTTGCCACCTAACACTCCTGGGTGTTCCAAGGCTTCGTCTTGATCTCTCCAATGACGTGGGAGCCTGTGTTTTGCCGGCTCACTGTTGTGACTTGAGCGCCAGAGGGGACGTTTGATCCAGACGTCTGGCCATGCCTGGAGTCCTGTAGGTAGGGGTGCGAGCTCCATTTCCTCTGAGTCCTCAAGCTGGGCTGCAGCCTGGCCTAGGAGGCAGCCCGATGGGTTGACATGTCCCCTGCACTCCCTGGTTCTCTCCATCTGCTCCCGCTCTAGAGACTATTTTCTATCCCATCTCTCCTTCTCTTCTCTTCTGTTCTCTCTCTTTCCCTCCTCCCCTTTGTTTTCTATGGGACCTGGCCCCATAGTTCTATGTTGTGCAATATCGTGTTTAAGTTTCCAGATCAGCTGGGGCCTGGAGAATATTTCCAGGTGGTTGCCCCCTACGTAGATTTCAGTGATCTCTGGTGTGTCCTCACGGGGAACCAGTCCACAAAAAAGAGCCAGGAGCTGGTCCCAATGCATCCCCCATCTGCTGTGCGGAGAGAAAATTACCTCCAGCCAAGGCCCATCTGCAACCCCCTTGCTGAATGACAGGAAGCCCACTGCACAATGCTGTGCCCACAAACGCACATCCCCAGCCATAGGGGCACTTCCATATTGTGTAAATAAGGGACATAGGGGAGGAAGTGGACAGGGTTAAAACCCGTGGTTCTTATGGCCCACCACATGCATTGACCTCCCCTCAGGCAGGGGACCTATAGGCCCGAGATCACCTGCCCCCTATAGCCTGGATCTGACACACCCAGGCCCAACTGGGTAGCCTCTCTTGCAATCCCTGTATGGAAGAATTGGGAGCCATACTCTCCCAGTGGCAATATTTCAGAGGTGGGTACAGACTTTGTGACAGAAAGCCTGGGACTTGTCTCTGCACCTCCCCTATCCGGAAGAACAGAGGCTGAGGGGGCACAAGGGCAAAAGGTGACAAACAGGCCTGAACAGGAGAGATTTTCTTTGTGTTACAATTCATCAAAATCTCATCCCTGAAAAGCTCCGAAGGGGTGTAGCTCAGCCCCCCAACCACTCAGCGCGCTGCCGTAGATAATCCTGCCACCGAGACTGCTGGCTCCCTGCTCCTCTCCCTCCCCAATGGGGATTTTCACATGTAGAAAGGAGGGTTTGGGGAGCAAAGATTGAGAGGGTGTCGGGGGGCTCAAAGGATGGGCAGCGCTCTGGGCTCTGCTTGAGAGATCCTGGCAGAGGGGTCGGTGAGGGAGGAAGGATTGTAGATTTGTGGTGTCTGACCTGCACTCTGCAGAGGAGGTGATAAGTGAAGGGTCATTTTTGATTCCTCCCCCCCTCAGTGTCCCCTGGGAGGGAATTCTAGGGTCCATGGGGCCAAAGAAGTGGGCAAAGCCATTGTGTTAATGAAAACCAGTGCTCCAGGTGAGGCTCGAACTCACAACCTCAGCATGTCTCCATTCAGCACTGCCATATAAGTACTGTGCGCTAACCCATTACGCCACTGGAGCTCTTGTTCAGGGTTTTTCTCCCAGTCCCCCAGGCTGATAGAGGCAAGGATTGACTCCAAACAATGCTAAGTGGAGTTGAGAGAGGGGAGAGCCAAGTGCTGGTACTTGATGGGCTGGGTTCTTCTTAAGGGTCCCAGGCAACATTTGACCCTTTTGGTCTTCGCTGTGTAACAACCGAGCTGACTGAGAGTCAATTTCGAGTCTTGCTGCAGACCAACAGATCTGAGATCACTGATCACCAGGTCTCAGCATTAGTCCTGCTTGGGGACAGTGTCTCTGATGTAAGAAACTGCCAGTAGGTGAATCTGGGACAACAGGGTGGGGCGGCAAGTGAATCCCGCAGATGCTACTCTGGGTCCTTCTAGATCCTTAAAATAACTCACACAGCTTCAGATGTCATGGGGGTATAGCTCGGTGGGAGAGTGTTTGGCCGCAAATCAAGTGGTTTTTGGTTCAAATCCAAGTGCCCCCTTACAAATGTGTTCATTTAACAAAAAGGATTGCGTATCTATTTCCATTATGTTCAGGATTCCATTGAATAGGGATGACTGAAATGAATGGAAATACTCAACGTTTTCCTGTGCAAATGCATAAAAACCCAGCAAACACGTCCCTGAGCTGAAATCAGTTCCAATCCTCCAAGTGTCTAGTTTATGTTTTCATCAGTTAAACAAAGGTATAATCTGAAGGCACATGGGCTACAATGTGCAGAAGAAGAAGAACCACGTCCACTCAGGAGGAACGGACTCGTTTGTGTTACATTGGGTACGTAGCCTGCCATTGGGACTGAAAACTCTCCTGGAGGTGGCAGGAACCTCTGACAAAATCAAATCAAATCAAAGGAAACGTGCTCCTAGTTCATGGTCAGCAGCAGAGTCTCTGTAGGGTCACCAGCCATAGAGCTAGTTGTGTCTGCATCTAAGTAACTGCAGAGTTAGGAGCGGGGGCTGCCTGCGTCTACCCAGCACCCACTAGATTAGAAGGTGGCCGACAAACACCCTTCAGACGACGCAGCCGTCAAAAAAATCATCTCCCTGCTTCCCTTGAGTGACGGCCTGAATCGTTCCTTGTCCGGGCAGAGCCCAAGGACTGGAATCAGCAGCAGCAACAAACCCTCAGTGCGTAGCAGGAACAACCCAAACTGTGCGTTCAAAGGAGCTGTCTCCTTCCTTCGGGGGTCACGTTTGCCATTAGGGTCACTGATTTTCATTTCCCTTCTCTGAGGGCAGAGATGGGGCTGGAGCCACCTCAGGCTGGGCTGTGGAGCCCAGGTCCCCACCTGTCAGTCACTCTGGGGACCTGTCTCTGCTCACAGCTGACAGGCTGCCTCCGGCCTCTCCAGCCAGCTCCTGAGCGCTGTGGGGGTGAGTCATTTGTCAAGCATCAGTGGCACACAGGAGAGGCACTTTTGCCAGGTGCATTGGTGGTGTAGTGGTGAGCAGAGCTGCTCTCCAAGTAGTTGACCTGGGTTCGATTCCCAGCCAATGCAGCGGTGTGAGGTTTTCCTGGCTGGGAATTGGTTTAATTTCAGTCACATTGTATCAGTTTATCAATGGAAGGAGAGAATTAATGTCCCAAATCCCAGCAGGTCATTAAATACCCAGTGGGGGAAGAAAGGGGCGGGACTATCCAGTGAGCTGTTGGAGTCACCCTCGTATTACAATGTTTGGTTGTTTTTTTTTAAATTTTTCCTTTACTTCCCTCTCCCTGTTAGACTCAGAGCCTTTAAGGTCAGAAGGGACCAGCGTGATCATCTAGTGAGACCTCCTGCACTTTGCCTCACTCCAGCTCTGCTCTTGTCTCTGGCCCCTGCCTCGCTCCAGCTGGGGACCAACCCTTCCCCCACACCATGCCCCGCGGTCAGTGTGGATAAAAATCAATGAATTTTTTAATGTAAATTGGCTTGTTGTGGGAAAAAAAACCTATCTAAAGATCATTTTAATTAAGATACGTTATGTCTCATCATGGAATAGGGATTATACATTCTAATTCTGTAGTATGAGACAGTATATTCATGTAATGTTTAAGAAAAGTTTTGTAAAGGAGTTCTAATAGTTCATGGCTTAGGGACCCAATCTTATGGGGTTCCTCAGGTTTCTGTATAGATTATTTAGGTTAATCTTTCTATCTGCCCAAAGGGACTCAGTGCTCAGTCTAGATGATACCATCAGAGATTCTTAGTTTTGCAGTTCTCAAACTGTGGATTTGTGTCTCCAGAAGTAACATGCTTGTTAACAGCAAAAATGGTTTTTTTAAATAAACAAATAAATAACTAACTAAATAAATAGATAATGGAGGTGAGAAAGAATAGACCTCAACTCTATTTTCCCTCTGCAAATTTGTGTACATGGAGTCAATCCCTTACCTCTCTTTAAAAGTGAAAAGTTTCAAAAAGTTCAAGGAATAGAAGATTGTTGGGGGCAGAATAGATCTGGACAAGGAGCAGAAGTCTGGAGATAAATGTGAGACGCGAGGGACATATGGTTTTTTGTTAAACTATTATGTTTGCTGTTGAAGAAAAAAATCCAGAATACTTAACATTGTTGTTTTAGTTAAATAAACCAATTGAAATGTCCCTCTGGTGATGTTCTCCTCCTAATACAGCCTGGCTAGTAAGTGCTCCAAATATTAATGATTAACCTGTTGAATTGGAGATAGTTCACCTCCCAATGACTTCATAAATATCTGCTTCAATTACCTTTGCTAAATGAAATAATCATTTTCTGATATAGCCCACGAAAACAAAACTCCCAAATCCCTCCTCACGTGGGGAGCCAGGATTACTGCTCAAATTCTGTAGATCTTACATTTCCAGGACTGGTTAGCTAGTCCTAGGTCAACAGAAGAACTCTTCTGTCAATGTAGCTACTACAGCGATGGGAAAACCCTCCGATTACTGTAGCAGCATCCCAGCAGTGTTTTAAGTGTAGACAGCCTGAGAGTGAGACTGGATCTGGCTCCAGCTGGCACTGTGGATGCTCAAGTACTAAGACAACAGCAATAACAACACACTAGTGCTTCCGCAGTGGGCAGGACTTGAACCTGCGCAGGGAAACCCGAAGGGATTTCTACTCCATCGCCTTAACCACTCGGCCATAACTACTTGACAGACAACAACTTCACTCCACCATTATTCTGTTCTCACTGAATTATCACTTCAAATGGTTTGCTCAGACCAGCTTCCCCAGCAAACTCACAGCTGTGCATTAGCGTAAGTGTGTCCATTTCCCTTCCGGCTGGAGCGTGATTAGAGTGTGTTTGTGTTAACGACATTGCTGTAGATTGTTGTTCATTCCCCAGTTTGACAATTCAGACAGTCCCTTTCCTATTCACATCTTCAGTATGTTAGTCCAAGAGCAGAGGGCAGCAGGGCCGGCACAAGCACTAGGCGACCTAGTCTGCACATTGAGTGGATGTTTTCAGAGAATCATCCACAGTGACTCCAAGATCTCTTTCTTGAGTGGTGGCAGCTAATTTAGACCCCATCATTGTATATGTAGACTTGGGATTATGCTTTCCAAGGTGCATTACTTTGCATTTATCAATATTACATTTCATCTGACATTTTGTGGCCCAGTCACCCACTTTTAAGAGATCCTTTTGTAGCTCTTCACAGTCTGCTTGCGTCTTAACTGTCTTTAGTACTTTTGTATCATCTGCTAATTTTGCCACCTCACTGTTTACCCCTTTTCCAGATCGTTGATGAATATGTTGAGTAGGACTGGCCCCAGAACAGAGCCTTGGGGGACACCACTATTTACCTCTCTCCATTCTGAAAACTGAGCATTTATTCCTACCCTTTGTTTCCTATCTTTTAACCAGTTACCAATCCATGAGAGCACCTTCCCTCTTATCCTGTGCCAGTTTACTTTGCGTAAGAGCCTTTAGTGGAGGCAGTTCCCCGCAGCAGTGGCTAGCCGGGTTTCTGTGGCCGTTATGCATCTGGCTGTAGTGGGAAACAGCCACGAGTCACCAGCAGAGTGGAGCCGGGCGTGGGCTGGGCTGTGGAACCGGGATGGGCCTCGATTCCGTCCTGCTGGTCTCTGGTTGAGGGCAGGCAAAGGGTGTTACTGGGGAAGTGGGAGCAGTTGTGTTTCGTGTTCAGGCTTTGGTATCGGTCCCTCCAGGTTTCTCATAAGCACACAGGGACGTTAGCGGCTGCTCTCAACGCAGGATTGGCCCAGATACCATAATGTGATGGGGAGGGCATTTTCCTTTTGTTTTGTTTTTGTATTTCCAGTGGCATTTCTGTCTGTGGTTTCATTTTTCTTTGGAGAACGGTGTTTTCTCCTGGATCCAATATCTAACTAGAAAAAGAAGAAGGCCTCAGGGTGCCAGATGGAGGAGCAGGCTGGGGCTAGGGCTGCTAAGGGAGCCAGAGTAGCAGGTTTTCTGTATTGTTTCCTGCCCTCTTTTTCTTGACTAGTTTCTCTTCTGCGCCAAACTTGCTATTTCCTCATGTGAGGCTGGCTAGCTCAGTTGGTTAAACAGCTGATGTTTAATCTGAGGGTTCAAGTCCCTGGTAAGATGTAGGGGGATCATTTCCTCCTGTGGTATACTTCAAGAAGCAGCTTTTCAGTACTCTCCTTGACGTTATCTTTTTTTTTGTTTTCAGGACTTGGGCTTTCCTAGGAAGGGCCATTTATTACCTGGAACTGAAGAGGCAACTTCCTCACACGCCCACTGGCCTCACAGTCTGGAGGAAGAAAGGCTTCTGGGTGCCGACTCGTTGAGCAAATGCAGGGCTGGCCAGAGAGGCCTTGAGCAAGGGAGGCAAAAAATTGTCCGCCCAGGCTCTTCTACACCACAAGTCAGAAGAACACAAGGCTATTATCAACACTGGTCCTATGGTGTAAGGGCAGCACTCAGGGCTCTGAATCCTGCAATCCGAGTTCAAGTCTCGGTGGGACCTTAGGGCAGCTCTTTTGCCACCTAACACTACTGGGTGTTCCAAGGCTTCGTCTTGCTCTCTCCAATGACGTGGGAGCCTGTCTTTTACCCGCTCGCTGTTGTGACTTGAGCGCCAGAGGGGACGTTTGATCCAGAAGGCTGGTCCTGCCTGGAGTCCTGTAGTTAGGGGTGCGAGCTCCATTTCCTCTGAGTCCTGAATCTGGGCTGCAGCCTGGCCTAGTCACTTGGGCTAATTAATGGAAAGGAACTGTTACCAGCAGGGGAAAGAAACTTTTCAAGTGATAATCAAGATGGCCAATTACAGACAGTTGACACAAAGGTGTTAAGGGTATTTAACTAGGATATTAAACTAAGGGAAATAGATTCAATTAACGTAATGACCGAGCCATTCCCAGTCTCTATTCAAACCTAAGGTAATGGTATCTAGTTTGCATATGAATTCTAGTTCAGCAGCTTCTCGTTGGAGTCTGTTTTTGAAGTTTTTCTGTTGCAAAATTGCCCCCTTTAAGTCTGTCACTGAGTGATTAGAGAGGTTGAAGTGTTCACCTACTGGCTTTTGAATGTGATGATTCCTGATGTCAGATTTGTGTCCATTTATTCTTTTGCGTAGAGACAAAACCCGATGGCAACTCTGTCCACATATCTATTCAAGTGACACCATCATAGGACCTAATCACATCAGCCACACCATCAGGGGCTCGTTAACCTGCACATCTACCAATGTGATATATGCCATCATGTGCCAGCAATGCCCCTCTGCCATGTACATTGGCCAAACCGGACAGTCTCTACCGCAAGAGTCTTTCCAGGGTTAACTTTCTAACGCTGTCTCTTACTGTGACACTATTTAATACTGGTCCACCCTGTGCTGGTGACAGTTCAATTTCTAGATGTTAGTACATTTCAGTTATAGTTCAAATTAAAGAGTTTCTATGTGCTCAGTTTAAAGGATTTTTTTTATTTGCTCAGATATGCAATGAAAAATACAGATTTACAGATCCTGGCATGTAAATTTATCCTCTTCTATGATAGAGAAAATCATGCATCCAAATTGGGCAAGAAAATCATAAAATGAGCTACAAATGCAATAAAAAATAAGATATTCAGAATTTTAACATATGGGGGGGGTCAGTGAAGAAGCTTTTTCCTGGGGTGTCATTTGGTCTAGGGGAGGCCCTGTCAGGGAGAGCAGGAGTTAGTTTCACATGCCTATTTCCAAGCTGTATTCTGTGGGCTCCCTGCTCTGTGGGAGGGATCCCGGTAGCCCAGACTCAGGGCTGGAACAGGCCCCTGATTTCGGGGGTGGCTGCAGGGTTACAGCGCTCTGATGTCTCAGACAATCTGTCTCTCCCAAAGCCTCAGATCTGTGTCCCCAGAGTCTCCTGCACTGTCTCCGCCGCATTCACATTCTACAGACAGGAGCAGCGTGAAGGGTTAGGGGGGGATCCATAGGGGGGCAGAGGCTTCAGGAGCCCACAGCGTTTGCCCATCTGGGGCATTGTGGCTGAGATCTCTGCTGGCCAGCGCCAGCGCTCGCAAGGCGCTAGTGTGGATGCTGGAGGCTGGGTGCTGGATGCTGTTGGCAGAGACCCATCCTCTGCTAGGCAGGTGCTTGTTTCTTTTTGCTCTGTGCCTCCAAGCGAGGGGCCGACCATCAGAGCGCCGAGAGCCGAGGCCATGAGGCAGGAGGTGGCTGAGGTGTGGGACTGCCAGGGAGCTCCCCGGCCCCTCTGGCTGCCTGGGCTGAAGGCAAGAGCCAGGCCTGTGTGTGGTGAGGGCTCCCGTCCCAGCCTGAGGCAGCTCGTGCGGGAGAACATGAGGGAGGCTCTCGGGACACTCGGCAGCTCCGTGGGGCTGTAAGATTTTACACTTGGATTGAACCCGAGTCCCCGGCCTGGCTGCTTGGAGACGGGCTTTTGCGGCGTGGCCCCACGACTCGTCCAGCCAGCCGGTGACCCCCTCAATGTCCCAGAGGAGCCTTCGTGGCAGCAAAAGGGGGATTCACGGCTCCCAGCAGACCTTGAGGAGCCCACGAGGAGCCCAACTTCCTGGACATCCCTGGGGGAGCATAAACCCCCCTCCTTTCGATTCACAGCTGAGCTCACTGACCCACGATACACAGAGACTCCTACCAGCAGCTGGGGAGTTGAGGGCTGGGACAGCAGGGGCTGCGGGTCGGGAGTGAGGGGCACCGGCAGAGCGGTGACTGGGGAGCTCAGGGCTGGGATAGAAGGGGCTGCGGGTCGAGAGTTAGGGGCTGAAGCTGCTCTAAGCGGATGGGAGAGAGCTGTCCCGTCCGTGTAGTGAATCCACCTCCCTGAGAGGTGGGAGCTATGTCAGTGGGAGAAGCTATGTCGGTGGGTGTGCAAGCTGTTCTGTTTACACGTACATATAATGTTTAATCAACTACACACAACACGGGGGGTATAGCTCAGTGGTAGAGTGTTTGACTGCAGATCAGGTGGTCCTTGGCTCAAATCCAAGTGCCCCCTTAAATATCCAATCCTTTAACAAAAAAAATGTCCATAGCCATTCTGTTCAGGATTCCCCTGAATGGGGATGCCTGAAATGGATGGAAACACTCAACGTTTTCCTGTGCAAATGTATAAGAACCTAGCAAACACGTCCCTCGGTGCATCTATACTGTGATAACAGCCCTGCGGCCCGGCTGGCCTGGATCGTCTGACTTGGACGTCTCGGTCTCAGGTTGTGGGGCTAAAAGCTGCAGTGTGGACATTTGGCTCAGGCTGGAGCCTGGCCTCGGAGACCCTCACCCCTCGTGGGATCTCAGAGGCTGGGCTCAAGCCCAAGCGTCTACACTGTAATTTTATAGCCCTGCACCACAAGCCCCACAAGCCTGGATCAGCTGACTCAGGGTTTGATAACAGTGACTTGGGTGTGTTAATGGCAGTGTAGACGTAACACTAGGCTATGTCCACACTGCAATGAACACCCAGGGCTGCCCCGTGCCAGCTCAGGCTCCCAGGGCTGGGCTGTGGGGTGGTAAATTTGCAGTGTAGAAATCTCCGCTCAGGATCGGTACCGGGCTCTGGGACCCCACGAGGACGGGAGGGAGTTTAGCAAGCGACAAAGGGAAATCGGCCGTGGAGTATTACCCTGGGCTCACTGGCAGTTCCCCATTTGTCCATCTGCTTTGGGGCAGGGACCATAACACGTCCTGCTGCATTCGTTATTTCAAAGGGTGGTTTAGGATTTTCAGTCTCAGACTCAGTGCACAAAGCAGGACTCCACCCTCGGCGTAAACTAAATGAGCCGCTCACAGATTCTGGCAGCGACAATGAGCCATTTGGTGTGAGAGTCAGACCTGCCCCTGTCCCAGAGGGAGGGGGTCATTTTTGAGGGGCCTGGCACACTGACCTATCAGCTCTTAACTCCCAAACTGTCAGCAACTCTGTTATCAGTGCCTGGGAGTGTAATTTAAACCATAAAAACAGCCGCACTGGGCTAGACCAAAGTCCCATCTAGTTTTGTTTTTTGTCTTCTGACAGTAGCCAATAGCAGGTGCCCAAAATCCACTCAACAAGGCACCACTGGGAGTTGACCCCATGATCGCCTGTTTACAAAACAGGTGCTTTAACCAGCTAAGCCATGGTGCCTGCCTATGGCTACCCCCTTGTGTCTTCCCACACCTGACTCCCTGCCAGACCCCACCTGGGCCTTTACTTGTGTTTGGAGTCTGCAAAGCAGAGGAGCAGGGGAAGTTTTCCTTCCAAGCTGTGTGTGTGTCAATCCTTGGCCAGGTCTGCACTACAAAGTTATTGCAGCATCATTATATTGCTCAGGTGTGTGAAAAACACATGACGTTCCCTCGGTCACCTCCTTTTGGCTTGTGCACACACGGCAATGCCACGTCTGGGGACAAAACTGCCCTGATTTGGTGAGAAAATAAAACCACCTCAACGAAAGGCCTGGAGCTTTTTGCAATGAACTTAGAGTGACACAGTGTCAGTGTAAACCAGGGGTCTCAAACATGCAGCCCACGGAGCTCTTCCCTGCAGCCCACCATGTCATTTCAATCCCAGGTGAGTCCATTTCAGTCATTCCTCAGCCTGATTCCTTCACCCTCGTGCCTTCGGGCCTTGTGCCATTGGGTGGGTGTTTCGTTTCCCTCCATTTCACACACAGACACAATTTCCTTTGCTCCATGAACAGCAAAACCTCCCTGTGTCTCTAGCCTGAGCCAGGGCTTTCCACAGGCACCGACTCGACTTTAGCAGGCGCCGGTGGGTGCTCGTGCCCCCCCTTCCCCCACCCCAACTCCTCCCCTGGCCCCGCCCCCATTCCAACCCCTTCCCCAAATCTCTGCCCCCTCCCCTGGGTGTGCCACATTTCCCCTTCACCGCCCTCCCTCCCAGGCTTGCCGTGCGCAAGGAGGGAGGGAGGGAGGAGGAGAAGTGGTGGTGCGCTCAAGGGAGGAGGCAGAGGCGGAACGGAGGTGATCTGGGGTGGGGGGGCGGGTAGGGATGCAGGATGTAACCCTTGGGGGGAGGACAGAGGAACCGGTCCCCACCCCAGCTCACCACCTCCTCCCCTGAGCGCTCTGGACGTGACCAGGAATCATTTGGCTCCTGGCACACAAGGCAACTTAAAAAGCTGAGTGCCCAGACATGGGGGTCAAACCCCAGACTAAGAGCTGGATGCTCTACTGACTGAGCTAGCCCCGTTCAGTGAGTGCAGCTGGCCCCTTTAACCACAAGAGCAAGCAGGCAAAACAAAGGCAAAAAAGTCCTTTTCTAGTTAAATCTCAGACCCAGGAGAAAACACCGTTCGAGAAAGAGAAATGAAACCACAGACAGAAATGCCACTGGAAATACAAATAAAGGCCAATGCAATCCCCATCACAGTCTGGTATCCAGGGCTGGGTTAGTTTTTGTGGGCCTGGCGCCAAACATATTTCTGGGCCCCCCTGTGGAATGAAGGGGCCAGGGGCAAGAGCACTGTGGGGCATTGGGGGGAAGGATTGGTCCCCAGCTGGAGCGAGGCAGGGGCCAGGGGCCAGATGAGCACAGTGGGGCATGGGGGGAGGATTAGTCCCTGCTGACTGGCGGCAAACAGCTCCCCCTCCCCACCCCTGCCCACACAGAGCGGGTACCTACCTTCTCCCTGGTTCTAGCCCCTTCTCTGCGTCTCTCTCTGCACTGAGCTGAGTGTGGTGGTGCACTGAGCACAGGGCTGGGGGTGCAGGGTCTGGGAGGGAGTTAGGGGGCAGGAGCAGGCTGGGGGTTGGGGTGCAGGGTCTGGCCAGGAGCCAGGGTGAGGGAGGGGGTTCAGGGTTGGGGCAGGAGGTTGGGGTGTGGAGCCCTTACCTGGGGCAGCTCCCGTTTGGTGCGAGGCGTGGGGATGGGGGGGGGGGGTACAAGAGTCTGGGCATGGAGTGTGGGGCTGGGTATGTGTGGGGGGTTCAGGAGTCAGTACTGGGGGATGGGGGTGTGTGAAGGGGGTACAGGAGTCAGGGCATGGGGGATGGAGGAGTATGAGGTGGGTGCAGGAGTCAGGGCATGGGGTGTGGGGGGCTGGGTATGTGTCACTTTAAATTTGCTGCAAAAAGCTCCAGGCCTCTCATCGAGGTGGTTTTATTTTGTCATCAAAACAGGGCAGTTTTGTCGCCAGACGTGGCATTGCCGTGTGTGCACCCGACTGAGGGAGCATCGTCTTTTTCACACACCCGAGCAATATAATGATGCTGCAATAACATTGTAGTGCAGACCTGGCCAAGGATTCACACACACACAGCTTGCCAGGAAAACTTCCCCTGCTCCTCTGCTTTGCAGAATCCAAACACAAGCAAAGGCCCAGGTGTGGTCCTGCAGGGAGTCAGGTGTGGTTAGACTCCATGGGCAGGCACCATGGCTTAGCTGATTAAAGCACCTGTCTTGTAAAGAGGTGATCCTGGGTTCAACTCCCAGTGGTGCCTTGTTGCGTACCTTTTGGGGCACCTGGTATTGGCTACCGTCAGAAGCCTTAACTTCCCATTACTGATAATGGAGGAGGAGGGTGAGGAAGAACAATGGGGGGAGATAGGAGAGATTTCTTGGAAGGGTCTCAGCGGGGGACCCGAAAATGAAGCCGCGCACAGGGCCCCATTAACTCTAAATCCTCCACTGTAGCGGGAGCTTAGAAAGTCACCCCTCGGTCAGCGGTGGGACTGGGGGGTTTGAAAAGAGATTCCTTTTTCCTCCCCTTCCTGAGACAGAAAGTCAGGGCCGGCCACTCCGGGGCAGAATAGCACATTATCCACTGGCTGAGGAGCTGGAAACCAGGCACAGATGACTGGTCTCTGCTGAAAGAGTGGGGGGGGGGCACAATTTCAAGGTTCAGCCCCACCCCCTTACCATCAACACCCCTCCCAGGAGTGAACAATGCCGGGAGAGGAAGCAGCAAAGGCAGCCCCGCTCCACTCCCCCTCCAGCCGCTGCTGTGCAGGGAGGGAGCCTGGCAGCACCCCATGCTGTAGCAGGGATGCTAACCCAGGTGGGGCACATTAGGAAAACTCCTGAGTTCAAGGCACAGCTGCACACCCAGAAGAAAGCCCAGGACGCCATGGGCAGGCTAAAGCCCACTGTCTTTCCCTGCTGTGGAGAGTAAAATGAGGGACTCGTGGTGGGTAGAGGCACCACTGCGCTTTGAGAAAACAGCCCACCCCTGCGCACACAGAGCAGGCCAAGGCCTGGGATTGAACCGGGGATCTCTAGATCGCCAGTCTAACACTCACCCGACTGAGCTACTTCCGCACCTTTCTGACCTGTTGTTTCTCTGTCCAGGTTGTTTTAGTCAGTCATGGCACAAAAAGGATGCTGGAGACTGGGTGCTGGATGCTCTAGGCAGAGACCCAGCCGAGTGACACAGCAAAAGCATGCTGGGTCCATAACCCAGAGGTCGATGGATCGAAACCAGCTTCTGCTTTGCTGCTCCCAGATTCCTTGCTGAAAATATGGCCAATGTTTCCTTGCAATACGCAGGGGTTGGTGGCTCCTTTCTCTTCTCACCCTGGAGTCAACTCATCTTTTTATACCAGCCTTGACCTTTTATGAAATGACAACATCCTTCATTTTTCCAGGAATAGCAGCAGCAGCAGCAGTATGAAGAAAGAGGAGAGCGAATATGTCACTGTCAGGGCTGAAGGTGCCACGTCCCCTCTGTCAGACCATTGCCACTGCAGGAGAGAAGGCGTCAATGGACGAGAGTCACAGGGAGGTTTTGCTGTTCATGGATCTGTGCAAAGGAAATTTTGTCCCTGTGTGAAGCTGAGGGGGGAATGAAACACCCACACGGTGGCACAAGGCCCTAAGGAATGAGGGTGAAGGAATCAGGCTGAGAAATGATTGAAATGGGCTCACCTGGGATTGAAATGCCGTTTGTTTCTGTCCTGTAGCTAGTGAGAAATGTGACATTCATTCAGATGCGGGGTTGAGGCTCCGTTAGCTCTTTGTAGAAACTGGAACTTGACTCCCAGGAAAGGCGAGAGGGAAAGTCTGGAGCTGCCTTTAGTCCCTGTCTGGGGGACTTTAGTCCCAGGGGCTGCAGCAGGGCACAGAGCTTCTCTGGTCTCAGGGCCGCAGCGGAGCGGTGAGGGGTAAAGGAGTGAGCAGGGTGGAGCAGAGGTGATGTAGTGGACGGGACCGTGGGGGGAAGGGGGGAAGAGGGCGGGGCCAGAGGCTGAAGGGGGGGGCCCCCAGGGCCCCCACACTTGTTCTCCCTTTCCCTGTGTTTTGGCATCACTAGTCCCTGCTGAGCGAGTGGGGGTCAGTTTAGGGCAGAGGTCCCCAGAATGTGGGGCATGACTCCTAGGGGGGCAACAGAGAAACTTTCATGGGGGCACTCTAGCACTGAGCTCTACCCCCATAACGACAGTGGGCTGGAGTTGTGATCTCCGGGACTTTGAAGGACAGACCCTGCTTCAGGGAGCTCCTTTGCTATTCCTAGACCACAGGTGGTTTTAAAAATGGGGTTTGATCAAACTTCATAAATGTGGTAAACCCCACAGCTTGCACCCCCACCGACATCGCTTCTCCCCCTGCCATAGCTACCGCCTGGCTGGCCCCTCGCTCTGGGGACTGACCTCCCTGCACCGTGCGCCATTGCCCCCCTGGGGCCCACAAATATGTTTGGCGCCAGACCCACAAAAAGTTAATCCAGCCCTGCCCAAAGTGGGTTGTGTCCCTGTTTAATGGGGTCACCAGGGCTGGCGTTAGACTCAGTTTAGGGAAGTGGTCCCCAGAATGTGGGGCATGACTTCTAGGGGGGCAACAGAGGAATGTTCATGGGGGCACCTCAGGGCCTGAGCCAGCCCCTGCACTCCACCCCAGCTCTTCCCCACCCTCAGCCTGGGCCCCTGGCTCCTGGCCCAGCCTCGTTCCCCTTACCCCTGTCCGCTCCCCTCTCCCTAGGAAGCCATGGCCCTGCTCCCAGCCCCAGTTCTCGACCGCAGCTTCCGAGGGGCCGCAGACACGGACAAGAGGGCACAATGTGAAAAGTTTGGGGACCACTGGATTAGGGTGACGTCCTCGATCACTTCTATGCAGTCCAATAAAAGGTATTTCTCACCCACCTCGCCCATCCATCAGGACGGACTCGGTATGTTCTGCCGCCCTTCACTCGGACAGGAAGGAGAATAACATTTCATTCCACTCAATGCTACAGTGATTTGTAACCCAACACCAGCCAGAACTGGTTCCTTTGGCAAAGCGGCCCCATCGTGCTGCATACCCAGGCCGAGTAGGGGCGTCTGGGCAAACACCGTCTGGTCCTGAAATCTTTCCCCAGCTCATCACTCAATGTGAGGGTGGAGCTCATCCAGACCCTGCTTACACTTAGTATTTAAAAACTCCTGATTGTCCCTATCTCTGCTGGACTTTGATTTCTGCTCCTGTCCTTTTCTTAAAAGTGCAGATGAGGTGGCCGAGTGGTTAAGGTGATGGATTACTAATCAATTGTGCTTTGCATGCATGGGTTTGAATCTCATCCTCATCGGATGCTGTGACGAACTAGGACTGTAGTTAAGGTTTCCCTGAGTACTGTATGGGTGCCTCAGTTTCCCCTATGTGGTGCTTGAGTATCTAGGTGGTGGGACAACGGTGCATGATTGTTACAAAGCCCTAGAAGGCAGAGGCCTGGACACAGAGAATGGCCCTGTCTGCTGGCAACAGATGGCCCGGCCCCTCCCCCGGCAAAGGTGAGAGCTGAAGGTGTGAGAACAAAGGGATCAGGTGACCTCCTGGCCCGGGAAGCAGACAAAGGCAGAGGAGGGGCTAGAGAGTTGGAGTTTGAAAACTGGCCGGGGAAGAGACGAGCGAGGCAGACAGGGTCTGGCCTCCCTGCCCCGGTTGGAGCTGTGGGGCGAAATGCAGGGAGCCCCAGGCTGGGGTCTAAGCTCCCTGCCCCCCGGAAGGACCCGACTGAGGGGTCCTGGACGTACTGGCAAGCTCTGGTTGGGCTGTGTCCCTGGCATCTCTAATAAACCTTCTGTTCTACTGACTGGCTGAGACTCCCAGTGAATCCGGGGAAGAGGGGTGCAGGGCCGGACTCCCCTATACTCTGTGACAGATGCATTTTGTCTTCCTCTTCTCCTTTATAGACAACGGTCTCCCCATTTGGTACAATGGCAGACAAAACCATGTTGATGCCTGCAATCAGAAACCTACTCAGACCTCCCTTGCTTTAAATAAAATATGTCTAAATCCCAGGTTTCTAAAACAATTCAGTGTGTCTTGTTTTTTATCTGAAAAGGTAACAGCCTCATCATCTCCCCCAAATAATTTCCCTTGTACAGATCCATGAACAGTAAAAGAGATGGATGGTAGGAGAGAGATCACTTGATCATTACCTGTGAGGTTCACTCCCTCTGGGGCACCTGGCATTGGCCAGGATCAGTAGACAGGATACTGGGCTGGATGGAGCTTTGTCTGACTCAGTATGGCCATTCTTATGTTCTTAAAATCTTTCTGTGTCTCTTGTCTGAGCCAGGGCATTCAATTCCATTGAAACTTTCTCTCCTGCGGTGACAATGGTCAGACAGAGGGGACGTGGCCACCTTCAGCCCTGACAGTGAGATATTTGCTCTCCTCTTTCTTCATGCTGCTGTTGTTATTCCGTGAAATATCAAGGATGGAATAAAAACTGAGTTTACTCCAGGGTGAGGAAAGAAAGGAGCCACCGACCCCCTGGCAAAGCTCAGTGCCCCAGAGAAAACCTGCCCCCTGCTATTGCAATCACTGATGTACTAGGGTTATGACAGGAAAGGGACTGTCTGAACTGTCGAGGCAGGAAAAGGACAATAATCTACAGCAGCGTCGTTATCCACAAACACACTCTCATAATGCTCCAGCCAGAAGGGAAATGAGCAGGAATTCCTGCTGTTCAGCCATGGACACACTTACACAAGGGCACGGCAGTGAGTGTGTTGTGGAAGCTGATCTGAGGAAACAATTGGAAATGATCACTCAGTGAGAGCAGAACTAGAGTGTAGTGAGAACCTGCACAAAGCAAGTAGTTGTGGCCGAGTGGTTAAGGCGATGGACTAGAAATCCATTGGGGTTTCCCTGCACAGGTTTGAATCCTGTCAACTATGGAGGAACTTGTGGTTCTTCAGTTTCAGTCCCTGAGCATCCTTGGTGTCAAGGGGAGCTCGGTCTTGTCTCACTCTCAGGCTGTGTCCACACTACAGAGTTATGCTGCTTTAGTTGAAGTGTTTCAATTAAACACTCTGCCCCTTGTGTCACCAGAGCACATCCACTCTAGCAACTCTTGCATCGCCCCAAAGAGCAGTGCACTGTGGGTAGCTATCACACTGTGCAACTGGCCGCAGGGGGCTTTGGGAGGGGTTTGCAATGGCTCATGGGCCGGTGCAGCATCACATGATGCAGGTTTCTCTGTCCCATTGTTCCATGGGCAGCCTACTAGATTGCCAGCTGCTTCTCCACTGCAGTGTGTGTGGTGTGTGTGGCAGGGCAGAGAGTGACACTATGCAAAACAGATAAGTGAGGAACAATGACACAGCACAAAACCACACTACAGAAGCGTGTAGAGAGATAGGGCAGGGAGGGACCCTGAGAGTGAGGACCAAGTATCCCTAGGTCATCCCCGACAGGTATTTGCATAACCCCTTCTTAAAATCCTCCAATGAAGGAGATTCTGCAACTTCCCATGGAGGCCACTGCCATGCAATCGACAATGCTTGGCTTGTGATTAAGGGCCAGACTGTGACTCAGAAAATTTCGATTCAGTTCCAAGTTTGGCCCCATTATTCTCTGTGCAAACATGGACAAATGACATCGCATCTTTGGGCCTCAGTTTCCCCAGCTGTAAAATGGGAACCACCCTCCCACACTTCATCTATTTTGCCTGTGAGCTCTTGGCATCAAGGACTCTCTCACTATACGTTGTACAACATCTGCAGAATCAGGGCTCCCATCCTCGGTCGGGGTTTCCGCAGTGTCTGGCACAACTGGGGCACCCACTCTTGGATGGGGTATCTGCAGGGGGATTAAAGGGCAGGGCTAACCATCACGCTTCATGACTCAAACTGCTCTGTGGCTGGGGGCTCGGGAGGGACTGTTCCCATGTAATAACGTATGGAAAGGATCATTGTGCAGTCCGTGGGGAAGGGGTTAGAGTTTCCTTTACTATTTCCGGCATTGGCCACTCCCACAGGCAGGATGTCTGCTGGGGGAGGAGAAATACAAGGCTTAATGTGACCGTGGATCTGATCAGATGAGGCCGGGGGGAAGGGGGGGATTTAACCACCCCCAGCCCATAACCTCCAATATGCAGAATCATAGAATCATAGGACTGTAAGGGACCTTGAGAGGTCATCCAGTCCAGGCCCCTGCACTCATAAGTATAATCTAGACCATCCCTGACAGGTGTTTGTCGAACCTGCTCTTAAAAACCTCCCCTGACAGAGATTCCACAACCTCCCTGGGAAATTCACTCCAGTGCTTAACAGCCCTGACAGACAGGGAGTTTTTCCTGATGTCCAACCTAATCCACCCTTGCTGCAATTTAAGTCCTTGGTTCTTGTCCTATCCTCAGATGAAGAATAATGTGTCCCCTCCCTCCTTGTGACAACCTTTTCTGTACTTGAAAACTGTGATTACGTCCCCTCTCGGTCATCTCTTCTCCAGACTAAACACACCCAATTGTTTTCAGTCTTCCCTCACAGCTCATGTTTTCTAGACCCTTAATCATTTTTGTTGCTCTTCTCTGCACTTTCTCCAATTTGTTCACTTCTTTCCTGAAATGTGGTGCCCAGGATTGGACATAACACTCCAGCTGAGGCCTAATCAGTGTGGACTCCCTCCAGAAACAAAGAACTGTGCTTAAAAAACCCAGGGAACACCTCAAAACCTCAGGAAACTGCAATATCTAACATTTGATGGCTGCGTTTAATAATTTAAAAAAAGAAAAGGATGCAAATAGGAGCAATTTGAGATCCATTCTCACAAATGAGAGGAAAAGCCAGGTAGGCAGGTGGCAAGTAGCCCCAGCACCCGGAGTGCCGGGTGGGTGTATGGTGCAGCCCCCAGTGGCTCCAGCCCCCAGGGCACCGGCCCCCACACCCTGAGTGCTCAGAGCACCAGAGGCCTGGCCCCCAGAGTTCAGAGCACTCTGCGTCGCGAGTACCAGCCCCTACCAGCCCCATGGAGTCATGGGCTGCAGGCTGCCCCCCTTAGCCCCTTTGACCCAGTATGGCCATTCTCCTGTTCTTACAAAGTGTGTGAGGGGCATTGAGGATCCAGATGGGGAAGGCAGGACAGGGAGATGGGTGCGGGGGGGAGTCTTGGAGAATTTGAGCTGCAGTAGCTGAACCAGGGACAACGGGGTGGGGCGGCAAATGGCTGCTGGGGTCTAGCTGCCCAAATTCCTCCCCGTGCCGCTGGGCCCCAGTCGCCTTCAGCCGCCAGGTAACCCAGGAACTAAGGCAGGAATGGGGTGAGGAAGCTTCCTCATGGAAGAGGATACTGAACAGGTGATGCATGAAGTTCTTGGGGTAAATGATCACTCCAGCACCGGACCAAGAGCTTGAACCCTGGACCCTCAGATTAAAAGGCTGATGCTCGACCAACTGAGCTAGCCAGGCTCACGTAAAACAGTCGCAAGTTTGGTGCAGAAGAGAAACTAACCAAGAAAAAGCAGGCAGGAAACAGCAGCTTTCTCCGCACGCTTTCTCAGCTCATTTCCCCACCCTCTGTGCTGCAGGGGTTGGGGTGATCCCAGTGGCAAAAAGGGGAGCACCTTGCTGGACAGCTAAGGGACCTGAGAAAAGGAAGCTTCATGTTTCTGCCTGGTTTCAAACCAGAGGCTTTTGGCGTGTCAGGCAAATGTGATAACCACTACACGGCAGAAACTCTGTCACAGGGCTTTGCCCCACCCCTCAAATTCCATCCGCTTGGCCGGCGCTCGCCCTGTCACACCCCGATGGGCGAAGCTGGAGAACGTGGTGTCAGCCCTTTGATGGGTCGGCTGGTAGAGCAAAGGTCTGGAGCCGGCGCTCAGGAAGTCATCCTTACCTCGCCCTTGTGACTCCAGCTTGAAGGAGAGCTTCTTTCCTTCCCCTCGCTGAGAAAGAGCAAGAGAAGGAATAAAGCTCACATGGGCCCACTGGGCACACCAGCCCACGCTGCTTTTCCCTGCTGGGGAGTGTGAAATAAGGGACTCGTGGCAGGTAAAGCCACTGCTGCGCTTCCAGAAAACAGCCCAACCCTGAGCCCAAATATCAGGCTAAAGCCTGTGGGGGAACTAAGGATCTCTAGATATTCAGTCTAATGCTCGCCTGACTGAGCTACTTCAGCACCTACAAGGGACCTCTTTAGGCTTCTCTGTCTGGGATGGTTCTGTCAGTCCTGGCACACAAGAAGGACGTCACTGCGAGAGGCCCAGGAGGGCCAGATGAATTCTTGCCGGCCTCACTCAGCCCTGTGAAGTATTACCCTGGACTCAGCTCTCCTCCAGAGTCCTGACTGGCTTCGTGGGGAGCAGTTCCAGAGCATCGCCCGACAGGGGCATCGACAGAGCAGTGACTGGGGAGCCCAGCCCCTCACAGCCCCTCCCCCTCACACTGACACCCCCATGGACCCTCCCCCTCACAGCCCCTCCCCCTCACTCTGACACCCCCATGGACCCTCCCCCTCACAGCCCCTCCCCCTCACTCTGACACCCCCATGGACCCTCCCCCTCACAGCCCCTCCCCCTCACACTGACACCTCCATGGACCCTCCCCATCACAGCCCCTCCCCCTCACACTGACACCCCCATGGACCCTCCCCCTCACAGCCCCTCCCCCTCACACTGACACCCCCATGGACCCTCCCCTCACAGCCCCTCCCCTCACAGAGACACTTCATAGCCCTCCCCCCCCACAACCTCTCCCTTCACACTGACTCCCCCATAGACCCTCACCCTTACAGCCCCTCCCCCTCACACTGACTCCCCCATGGACCCTCCCCCTCACAGCCCCTCCCCTTCACACACGCAGGGACTTGTTCGCTGGGCTCTGACATTACAAACCCAGGGGGGAGGTTTCTGAGGATTTAGTCCCTGAGCCCCTCCCCCTCTCACTGCGCCCCTGAGTGCAGAGGGGCTGGGCTCAGGCAGCCAGTTTCACCCAGGGATTTCCCAGCCCAGGCCCCCGAGTCTCCTCTGCCCGTATCTACCAGTGACACTGCGCGTGGGTGGCGGCAGCTACAAGGGGCTCGGGGAGGCTGAACCTCCCCAACGGGGCAAGAAATGCTGGTGGGACGCACCCCCTTGGAGGGGGGCTGGGCCGCTGCCTTGGGACAGACCCTCCCGAGGAGTGGGGGAGCCACCGGCACTCAGACCTCACGCACAGGCCTGGCTCTCGCCTTCAGCCCAGGCAGCCAGAGGGGCCGGGGAGCTCCCTGGCAGTCCCACACCTCAGCCACCTCCTGCCTCACGGCCTCGGCTCTTGGCGCTCTGCTGGTCGCCCCCTCGCTTGAAGGCCCAGAGCAAAAAGAAACAAGCACCTGCCTAGCAGAGGATGGTTTCGATCCATCGACCTCTGGGTTATGGGCCCAGCACGCTGCCGCTGCGACACTCTGCTGGGTCTCTGCCTCCAGCATCCAGCACCCAGCCTCCAGCATCCACACTAGCGCCTTGCGAGCGCTGGCGCTGGCCAGCAGAGATCTCAGCCACAATGCCCCAGATGGGCAAACGCTGTGGGCTCCTGAAGCCTCTGCCACCCTATGGATGGGGGCTTTTTTTCTTCCCTTGCTCTTTCTCAGCGAGGGGAAGGAAAGAAGCTCTCCTTCAAGCTGGAGTCACAAGGGCGAGGTAAGGATGACTTCCTGGGAGCCGGCTCCAGTTCTTTGCTCTACCAGCCGACCCACCTGGGCTTACATCCCACGACCTAGTGGATGTAAGCCCCAGGCAGTTTTTGCCTCACTGTAGCTTGTTGGGATCAAACCTCTCTCCCCCACCTGGAGCTGATGAACATTCCTGGCTGGAGGGACACACACTCCAACGACTCAAAAGGAAAAGAGTTGATAGAAAAAAATCACAGGACTGACCCCAAAGAAGGGTGAGCTGCAAAAGGTAGAAGCAGGCAACTCATCTAGGGGAGCTGAGAGACCACGGTGAACATGGTGCAAAGGTCGCTATGTGGGAATTCACAATTGTGATTTTAAAAACAAACAAACAATCTTTGGCCAGCCGGAATCGAGGCATTTATTACACTTCTCTCATACGTGGATTCTCTGATGTCTAATAAGGCTTGAGCGATAACTGAAGCTTTTCCCACACTCAGGGCGCGTGTAGGGTTTGTCACCCGTGTGGATTCTCTGATGTCTGATAAGGTGTGAGCTCCAATAGAAGCGTTTCTCACACTCAGTACACGTGTAGCGTGTCTCTTCCGAGTTGATTCTCTCGTGTGTAATAAGGTCTGAGCGGCTACTGAAGTTTTCCTCTGGCCTCTGCTGAGTCTCACAGCATTTTTCTTTTTCTGGGAGTGCACAACTCCCGGAAACATTCCCATTGGATATTCCTGATAACGTTCCATGTGGTTCTACTTGCTCAGCATTTTCCTGGTGGGGTGAATCCTCGTTCTCACTCCCCATCCCAACACCTGATGGGAGACGGAGAGAATCCAGACACAGGTCACTCCCTGTGCCGGAGAGAAAGGAAATCTCAGAGAGAGGAATGGAAAAAGGTGTGAACAAACCAAAATATGTGCGGGAGAGAGCAAACCTATCAGGAGCTGATTTTCCCCAAACTCTTCCCCAGAGGGGAGAGAGGAAGGGATCAATTTTGGGTGTGCATCTCACCAGAACTCTCAGGGGAAAGCGAGATTGGCGAGGGATCTGCTGCCAACTGTCAGTGAGGATAGGTGGAAAGCCATGAGTGACATCTGCCTAATGATTCCACATCTGCAGGGAACAATCCTGAACTCGGAAAGCTCACAACTAGGAGAGTCTTGGTAGGGCATCCCAAATGTTTCCTGTATTCACGGACAGTTTTTAGTTGGTTTACCCAATTCCTCACCTGTGCAGGCAGCTCTCGGGAGCACTTCTTTCTCAGAGCCCTGGAGGTCTGGGACCCACGGCTCTTCCCCTCATTCCAGAAGCGAGATCACATCAGGTTTGGAAACTGGAAACCCTGCTCAAGGCAAAGAAAACAAGGGAGGTCAGTGGAATTTGTGGGATACTTGTCACAAGGAATATTCCATGGTTTTAACCCCTGCTCATTTTTAAGTAGTAATATCCCAAGGCCATCTTCCTTGACTTAAAGTGGCAGAAGAGTCATTATTATAAATCATATTCATCACCTTTTTGCCTATGGACCAGCTAAGAAGTGGGTCCCCATTGTGCTAGGCAAGGTACAAACCCAGAATAGTAGATGGCCCATGCCCTGAAGAATTTACAATCTAAATAGACCAGACAGACACAGAATGGGGGAAGGGGTAGAACCCACCGGCAGAGTGAACTATGTGAAGGCAGAGTGACAGATCTGATGAACATAGGAACATATCTTGAAACTATTGTATATAATGTTATGACTAGGGCCAGTGTTTTCCGGAAACTGCCGCTTTTACTGCATTTTTTACTGGAATTACACCCCCACCGATTTCTGCCTGGGGACACCTGACTCACAGGGCAGAGGCTGGGGACTGGCTGCGGTTGAGACTTGCTGCTAATTTCTTCCGTCCTCATGCAAGTCTGGGTTCAGCAAAACCACTGTGCAGCTTCCCCTGGGCAGGTAGGGGAACCCTGCCCAGGGGAACCTTGAAAGGGGGACGCCAGGCTCCCACATCATGCTGCAGAGCAGACGGCGCTCGCAGCTGCTCTCGGCTGCGTCCACAGCCCCTCTCCCCTGCTCATCTCCCCTGTGCACAGCGGGTTCATGTCCCATCTCCCCAGCACACAGCCGGCTCTAGGCTCTCAATGCCCAGTGTCTGGGCCCCACCTCCCCCACATGGCTGGCTCCTGTCCCCTCCCCCCAATGCACTTTCAGGCTGTAAAGGATTATATATTGCTCCTGTTTCTCAATTACTCTGTTTTCATTGCCAGCAAATACTGGCCTTAGTTCTGACTGTTATCTGTATATCTGAGCCAGCCCTTGACAGCATGAATACTTCACAGACTGTGATGCTGAGATGGGCCAGCTGACACCAGGGAGAGCTGAGGGATGGGTTTCCTGTGCAATCTGATGTCACTAAGGGGTAATGAATGCCAGATATCAAGGCTGGTTATGCAGATCTCCAGCTTTTGAAGCTTTGCCCCACGCAGAAAGGGCCAGTGACTGATTTCACCTCTTTCAGGAGACTGAAGACAGACAGACTTTTTGGGGAGAAACAGCGGAGTTTGAATTGACTTAGAGGGGTCTTTTGGGGCTACAAACTGACATGACCTGTAATCTAAAAGAGGGAAGGTTTTAAGGAAGGTTTTAATACACTTTGGAACTGATCAGGGATTCCCAAGCGGACTGATGAGGGGACGATGGTAAATACGCATTTAGATGCTTTTCTTGTTTTGTATCTTTTCCCCATAAGGCCCACGGACACAGTCATGGATCCATAGGATCTGTGCAATGCCCTGGCTTTTAACCCGTCCTTGGGAGGTGCCCCTTGAGTGCACTAGACCCCCAAGGGGTCTCGCTCTTCCACAAGGATAGGCCTTAGACGGAGTCTCTGGCTTCAACACCCAAGACTGAGCCACTGGCTTCAACACTCCTATTTCAACCTGTGAGCAATGCCAGCAGGTCCAGCTGAGCGACACTCCTGTCCAGAGACTGTTCCTCATTCCATGCACCTCAGCAAGTTTGTGCTGTGACACTGGGCAGACTGTTAAACCACAGCAGGGTTTATTAGCCAACCGACACACGGCATTGGAAAGTCCTTCGATTAGCACAGAGAAGCGAAGAAGACAATAGAGTCCATACTGGCCAATGCCCTTGAGCCATGCTGCTGTAGAAAACATTTTGTTTTCCTTTCACTGGGCCTGTCCATTTGTCTTCGGTCCGGTAGAGCTCCCTGCGCCTGTGAGCCCAGTAGGGGCCGAGGGGACGGGAATCCTTACCCAGCGAGGTCACGTTCTCATAGTTCTCCTGCATGACGGCTCTGTAGAGGGCTCTCTGAGCAGGGTCCAGCAAAGCCCCCTCTTCCCTGGTGAAATACACAGCCACCTCCTCGAAGGTCACCAGCCCCTGAAAGAGCAAGAGTCCAACACTCAGTACCTGCTGCCCCACTCACAGCCCCACCGTTCCTGGGGGAGAGGAGCCCATCAAAGGGAAGCTCTGGGTGGCTCACAGTCAGGAGTCCCACCCCCACCCCACTCAGAGCATCCAGAAAACACCAGGGGGAGGGGACGAAGAGAGAGCCCCTTGTCTCTCCCAGCAGATCCATCACACACCTACTAGCGTGAGACTGATACGGGAGATGGAGGCCCGAGCAGAGTGCAGGGAGAGCTCGCTGGGAGAAAGCCCAACACTGTTCTCATTGTGAGGAGCTGGACAGGGCCAGCCTTGGTGGTGGGTGGACTAGGCGACGGTCCAGGGGGACATTGCTGAGGGGGTGCCTCTAGCAGGGGTGTCCTGTCTCTCCTCTCCCCACTGCTCCTGTAGCCCTGCCCCCTCCCCCCACTAGGAGCTGCCCCTGGCCAAGCTGCTCCCAGGAGCCACCTGTGTGCTGTGCAGGGGGTGTTGCTGATGTCGGGGTGGGCCCATCCTCCTGCCCCTGTACCCAGTCTCTGCTGAGCTGAGGGGTGGGGGGACAACAGTCTGCGCTGCTGCCTCAGGGTCAGGAGTGGGAGCTGCTGGCCGCTGCTGCTGTCTGAACGAGCCTTCAGACTAGTGAGTGCTGCTGTGTGTAAAGTGACAGTGTGCTGTGTCTCACACTCCTCCCCGCCACACACACACACACACACACTGTATCTCACACACACAATGTGTCTCTTTCACACTCTCCCAACACACACACTCACCCCACAAGAGACACTTCAATTATTGTTATTACTTCTTGGGACTTCCGGTCTAATTAGCTGGAAGATTCATTTTAAATTTAAAAAATTCTGTAAAGGAACCTCTGTTTCCAAATGTGCGTCAATGCTAATGAGGTCTAATCAGAACCACATTCTAAAAAGGGGGTGCCCAGAGCGGGAAAATTAAGCTCTCTATGGAATACTCCAGCAGGAATCATCCCTCTACTGATGATCAAGCCATGAGAGACTCATCAGACCCTACCACTAGTGTTAAGGATGGGAGTAGAACTAGATTTGTAACTTTTGCATAGGGCTTTATAGAATTTCTCTATGCTTGGGGATTCAGAACTTGAATTGTAACTTTCATAAAATGGGTCCAACAGACTAGACCTTGTACGTGTGAATGTCCGTGTGGTCACTGCCCTTGGTCTGTGTGTGTTCCTGGACGATACATGTGAAGCGAGTAGCCGAGGTGACTTTCACTCTGTTAAGTTTGGAACTGTAGCCAGCAGAGGTGGACCCAGGGCGGTGTAATACCACATTACAACATGCACTTTAAATAAAAGAAAAGGCTGCACAGTACACCACACACCAGGCCACCCTTACCTCTGCGCTGCTGCTGGCGGTGGCTTTGCCTTCAGAGCTGGGCACTTGGTCGGCAGCCACTGCTATCAGGCCGCCCTGCCAGGGCTTAATCTGTGCTGGGGCTGAGCTCCGGTCGCTCTTTCAATACAAAGTAAGCACCGGAGGGAGGCATCGGGGCCTGGAGGGGATGGTGGGGAGCTCATGAGGGCCAGGGGTGATGGCGGGGGGGGGGGCACCAAAATATAAGTTTGCCCAGGGTGCCATTTTCTCCAAGGCCAGCCCTGGAGCTGGATACGGCGGGATGGGGCATATCCCCTAAGGCAGGAGTCCCTGGACCTCTGGGGAGCTGTAAGCAGGTTTCAGGGGGTCCTCCAAGCAGGGCCAGTGTTAGACTCGCTTGGGCCTGAGGCAGAAAGATGAAACCTCCCTGCATGGGGCTGAAGGCTGGGTCCTGAGCCCTGCCCCCAGGGGCTGAAGCCAAACTGTGAGCAATTAGCTTTGCGGGGGGGGCCTGTCACATGGGGCCCCAGGCACTTGCCCTGGTTACCACCCCCTAATGCCAGCCCTGGCTTTTATATGCAGAGAAACATGCCGATGCAGGGCCGTGGGGGGTTTATAGCGTGTTGAGGGGGCTCAGACAGAAAAAGCTTAAGAACCCTCCCTAAGCCTCATTGGTGGGTGCCCCCCTAGATCTAGATCTCAGAGCAGCCGCTGGTTACTCAGGTCAGGCTCCAGCACTGGGATCTGCTCCATTTTCCCAGCCCCACCTAGGTGGGTTGTTTCCTGTTCCACAAATTAGGGCATTTCCACCTTCCAACCTCAGGGGTCCGTTGCTAGAATCTGGGCCACTTATTAAACATCTCCCAGCAGGTTTGCCCCACCCAGGCCTCCTCCCAGTCTCCATCCTGTGAATTTCCTGTCCCGCCCCAACTACGGTGACCAGATGTCCCGATTTTATAGGGACAGTCCTGATTTTGGGGTCTTTTTCTTAGATAGGCTCCTATTACCCCCCACCCCCGTCCCAATTTTTCACATTTGTTGTCTGGTCACCCTAGTGTGCGTGTGTGTGTGCACTATTTGCATCCTTGTGCCACTTCCCTCTCAAATTTTTCACACTTGCTGTCTGGTCATCCTAGCTCCAACCTCCAAACCAGACAGTGCAAACGTTCCCATCTCCGGTGTATTTGCTGTCCCTCTTCCTCCCGCAGGAACCCACCAGAAACCCACCGATAATCCCTACCTGAACTGGCTCCTCTGCAGCCATTTCTCTCCCCTGTCCCATGGGAGGACGGGATGAACTGGAGCAAAACACGGACATTATCCTGCAGCCTGGCAGGGTGAGAAGGGCAGTTGTGGAGGTTTCAGAACAGGCTTTAATTAATTTCACAGCACGATTTCCCCAGGCTTTTCCCCTGCAGACAGACACCCTAGAGTCTGCCATGCTGAGAAAATGCTCGATCTCTTTATTACAGTGGAGACCTGGCCACTCCTGCCAGGCTAAACCCACAGAGACATTTTTCACCTCTTTTCTCCCTCCCCCCATTCTGTAACAAAGCATCTGAACACAATGCTAGAAAAAAGCAGAGCCAAAGTATTTACTGTGGGGGATTCCCTTGGACACTGACCCCACGGCAGCCACACCCCAGTAGGAGGGATATGGAGTCAGGAACTGGGTTTTCCTCTGTTTGATCCTCATCTTTTCCACAGGAAAATGATTTTACCTAGGGTGCAGTAATACATCTGTCTGGGCAGATTAGAGATCTGGAAATCTCTCTCCAAACTCTTCTCTCCCATGGCTCCTTTCAGTCTCTCTTTCTCCTTTTCCCTGTCCCCTCTCCCTGCCCGTCTGGTAGGAAAGTCCCATTGCTGGGTTGTTTGCTTCCCCATGGCTGGATTTGCTCCTGCAATTGCTAACGGGACGAGAAATGAGGGGGGAGGGTCTGTTTGAGTAGAGTCATTTTAAGGTCAGACCCCAGCATTTTCCCCTCATTTCTTCCAGTTACCTGGAATCTCTGGCTCAGAATTTAGTATTAACGGGGCTCAGGGCTGCCCTAGGGGGCTGGTGCCAGCTGGAGAAAGTCATCACATGGGTTGGGCAGAGAAGACGGTTTAATTAAGGTCACTTCCCAGCACAGACCCCGCTGGGGGAGCAGCAGCTGCTAAGCCTGGTCTCCCAGATCATGATGGAGGCTGCAGCGTCTGACCCAGGAAGCTGAACCCCAATATCCTGAGCAGAGAGGGACAGGGCGTTGGAGCAGCCTTCCCCCCTTGAGCTCTCTGGGGGGGGGGAGCTAATGAGAGCCCCTCCTCACAGGGAGAATTGCTGATCTCATTCGCCCCACTGTCCATCTGGAGTCACTCCTCGTCTGTCCAGGCAGTGACTCTGGATTAACAGTGGTCTCCGTGACACCAGGTTTCAGGAAGAACGAGTCCAGAGCGCTGTGGGAGAGACCGTTGTGGGGCAGAGCGAATCCCCTTCCCCCCTCCCGCACCCCCAGATCTAGGACAAGGACTCGGGGGATGAATTTTCCCAATGGAACCGGACGTTTCCGCAGTTTTCCAGAGGGGAGAAAAGCAGAATTGGTGATGTCACATTCCCAGCCCCCAGCCAGGGGCCCCCGACCCCCCCCCAGAGCCCAGACCACGAGCCAGGGGCCCCAGACCCGCCCAGAGCCCAGACCCCCAGCCAGGGGCCCCAGACCCACCCAGAGCCCAGACCCCCAGCCAGGGGCCCCAGACCCCCCCCAGATCCCAGACCCCCAGCCAGGGGCCCCAGACCCCCCCCAGAGCCCAGACCCCCAGCCAGGGGCCCCAGACCCCCCCCAGAGCCCAGACCCCCAGCCAGGGGCCCCAGACCCCCCCCAGAGCCCAGACCCCCAGCCAGGGGCCCCAGACCCCCCCCAGAGCCCAGACCCCCAGCCAGGGGCCCCAGACCCGCCCAGAGCCCAGACCCCCAGCCAGGGGCCCCAGACCCGCCCAGAGCCCAGACCCCCAGCCAGGGGCCCCAGACCGGCCCAGAGCCCAGACCACCAGCCAGGGGCCCCAGACCCCCCCAGAGCCCAGCCCCCAGCCAGGGGCCCCAGACCCCCCCCAGAGCCCAGACCCCCAGCCAGGGGCCCCAGACCGGCCCAGAGCCCAGACCACCAGCCAGGGGCCCCAGACCCCCCCAGAGCCCAGCCCCCAGCCAGGGGCCCCAGACCCCCCCAGAGCCCAGCCCCCAGCCAGGGGCCCCAGACCCCCCCCAGAGCCCAGCCCCCAGCCAGGGGCCCCAAACCCCCCCCCAGAGCCCAGCCCCCAGCCAGGGGCCCCAGACCCCCCCAAAGCCCAGCCCCCAGCCAGGGGCCCCAGACCCCCCCAGAGCCCAGACCCCCAGCCAGGGGCCCCCGACCCTCCCCAGAGCCCAGACCCCCAGCCAGGGGCCCCCCAGAGATTCCCTGGGACCGAGTCCCCAGAGTCCCTGGCCAGTGACCCCTGAGCCCCCCCAAGCCCCCCCCCAACAGTGAGAGCCGGCCATGGGGGGCGGGGGAGACAATGGGGTGCGGGGGGGGGAGGGGCAGAGTCCTGCTCAGGGGTGGGGGGGGGGTCACCCTGGGTGCGGCTCGTGGGTCTCTGGGGAGAAAGGGGGCGGGGCGGAGGGTCCCCAGGCCCGGGGGCAGCGGTAAATCCGAGGGGGTCTCAGCCCCCCCCCTCCTCCCCTCGGGGGTCACCTGCTCTTCTCCCCCTGCCCCGATCTGCGCATGCCCAGAGCCGGGAGACACAAAACCCTTCAACGTCACTTCCGGTCCCTTCAGGAGCGCCAGGAACTACATCTCCCAGCCTGCCCCGGGAGCCGCTTCCGCCCTCTTCAGCCCAGCTCCGGGAGCCCCAGAGTTCAAAGCCCAGAGCCTGGGGGCGGGGCTGCTCCTGGGGGCGGGGCTCTGGCACTGCCCGGGGGCGGGGCAGCTCCTGGGGGCGGGGCTCTGGCACTGCCCGGGGGCGGGGCAGCTCCTGGGGGCGGGGCTCTGGCACAGCCCGGGGGCGGGGCAGCGCCTGGGGGCGGGGCTCTGGCCCCATTGGGAGCCGGGGGCGGGGCTGAGCAGCGGCTCCCTGGGGGGTCCCGTGTTTGCCGGCAGCGCGGGAGCCGCCGGGGCGAGCGCGGAGCTGCTGGGCTCAGCTGCAGCCGGGCTCGGCCCCGGCCCCGCCGGGACCCGGGTGGGGACAGAGCCTGGGGCCGGGGGGTTCCCCTGTGTGGGGCCGGGGGCGGCCGGGGGGACGAGCCGGAGCTGCGGGCGGGGGAAGGACAGTGGGACACGTGGGGGGTGGAGCGTCCCCTGGGAGCCAGGAAAGTCCGGGGGCTTTGTGTGTGTGTGTGTGTGTGTGTTACTGTGTGTGTGTGTCAGTGTGTGTGTGTGTGTGTTTGTGTTACTGTGTGTGTGTCAGTGTGTGTGAGTCGGTGTGTGTGTGTCATTGTGTATCTGTCTGTGTGTGTGTGTCAGTGTGTCTGTGTGTGTTACTGTGTGTGTGTGTCCATGTGTTTGTGTGTGTTTGTGTTACTGTGTGTGTGTCAGTGTGTGTGAGTCGGTGTGTGTGTGTCATTGTGTATCTGTCAGTGTGTGTGTCATTGTGTGTGTTACTGTGTGTGTGTCTGTGTGTGTGTGTTACTGTGTGTGTGAGTTACTGTGTGTGTGTCAGTGTGTGTGTGTTACTGTGTGTGTGTGTTAATGTGTGTGTGTCAGTTTGTGTGTGTGTTACTGTGTGTGTGTGTGTTACTGTGTATGTGTCAGTGTGTGTGAGTCGGTGTGTGTATGTCATTGTGTATCTGTCAGTGTGTGTGTCATAGTGTGTGTGTGTGTGTCTGTCAGTGTCTGTGTGTGTCGCTGTTTGCACCCTTGTGCCAAGTTCCTCTCACACACTGATCACAATTCTCTCTCCGCTTCTTCCCCTTTGCTCTCCCCTCACCACATGTGGCTACAAAAATCCCACAATGACGGACTCTCCCGTCTCTTCTTTTGCCCCATTTTCTCCATCAGTCTCCAACAGCCATTTACATTCTCCCCAGATTTGGGATGTTCCCCCCCCCCCCAGTTTATATGAAGCCCTTTGTCCTTGTTCAGGTCGGAAATTGCTGCCCCGAGTCACTCCCCAAAGGGGGTCGGGGTTGGGGGGGCTGTTTGGGGAGCCCCGAGACGTGGCTGCCTCAGGGGTGGCGATGGGGCGGCTGTTCTCTGCCACAGCAGGGCTTGGCCGGGGCCCAGGAGGGAACAGGAGGAGCCGGTGTCCCCTATGGAGCCTGCCCAGCCCCTTTGCTTCTGCTCCTTTCTAGCGTTTCCTTCACAGACTTTATTACTGGGGAGGCTGGAAAATGTCTCTGGGCTGAGCCCCGGCAGGAGGGGCCAGATCCCCACTGTAGGAAAGAGATGACGCGTTTCCCCAGCATGGCAGAATGTCGGGTGTGTGTCTGCAGGGAAAGGCCCTGGGGGGATCCTGACGTGAAATTAACTAAACCCTGTTCTGCAACCTCCACAACTTTCTCTTCTCGCCCTGCCAGGCTGCAGAGTGACGTCCATGTTTCACTCCAGCTCATCCCCGCCTCCCATGGGACAGGGGAGAGACATGGCTGCAGAGGAGTCAGTTCAGGTAGGTATCATCGAGGGGTTGCTGGTGGGTTCCTGCAGGAGGAAGAGGGACAGAAATACACCGGAGATGGGAAGATTTGCACAGTTTGGTTTGAAGGTTGGAGCGCGGCAGGAAAGTCACAGGGTGGAGAATGGGAGGAGCCCAGGGTGAGGGAAACCTGCTGGAACAAGCAACAGTGACACCGTGTGGCCAGGTGCGGTAATGCACACAGCATCTCTCTCAGAGAGCAACAGTGACACCGGCTGGCCACGTGGGGTAATGCACGCAGCATCTCTCAGAGAGCAACAGTGACACCGGGTGGCCACGTGGGGTAACGCACACAGCGTCTCTCTCAGAGAGCAACAGTGACACTGGGTGGCCACGTGGGGTAACGCACACAGCGTCTCTCTCAGAGAGCAACAGTGACACTGGGTGGCCACGTGGGGTAATGCACACAGCGTCTCTCTCAGACAGCGACAGTGAGACCGGGTGGCCAGGTGGGGTAATGCACACAGCATCTCTCTGAGAGAGCACCAGCGACACCGGGTGGCCACGTGGGGTAATGCACACAGCGTCTCTCAGAGAGCAACAGTGACACCGGGTGGCCACGTGGGGTAATGCACACAGCGTCTCTCTCAGAGAGCAACAGTGACACTGGGTGGCCACGCGGGGTAATGCACACAGCATCTCTCTCACAGAGCAACAGTGACACCGGGTGGCCACGTGGGGTAATGCACACAGCGTCTCTCTCAGAGAGAGACAGTGACACTGGGTGGCCACGTGGGGTAACGCACACAGCGTCTCTCTCAGAGAGCAACAGTGACACCGGGTGGCCACATGGGGTAACGCACACAGCATCTCTCTCAGAGAGCAACAGTGACACCGGCTGGCCACGTGGGGTAATGCACGCAGCATCTCTCAGAGAGCAACAGTGACACCGGGTGGCCACGTGAGGTAACGCACACAGCGTCTCTCTCAGAGAGCAACAGTGACACCGGGTGGCCACGTGGGGTAACGCACACAGCGTCTCTCTCAGAGAGCAACAGTGACACTGGGTGGCCACGTGGGGTAACGCACACAGCGTCTCTCTCAGAGAGCAACAGTGACACCTGCTGGCCACGTGGGGTAATGCACACAGCGTCTCTCTCAGAGAACGATAGTGACACCGGGTGGCCACGTGGGGTAACACACACAGCGTCTCTCTCAGAGAGCAACAGTGACACCAGCTGGCCACATGGGGTAATGCACACAGCGTCTCTCTCAGAGAGCAACAGTGACACCGGCTGGCCACGTGGGGTAATGCACGCAGCATCTCTCAGAGAGCAACAGTGACACCGGGTGGCCACGTGAGGTAACGCACACAGCGTCTCTCTCAGAGAGCAACAGTGACACTGGGTGGCCACGTGGGGTAACGCACACAGCGTCTCTCTCAGAGAGCAACAGTGACACCGGGTGGCCACGTGGGGTAACGCACACAGCGTCTCTCTGAGAGAGCAACAGTGACACTGGGTGGCCACGTGGCGTAACGCACACAGCGTCTCTCTCAGAGAGCAACAGTGACACTGGGTGGCCACGTGGGGTAACGCACACAGCGTCTCTCTGAGAGAGCAACAGTGACACTGGGTGGCCACGTGGGGTAACGCACACAGCGTCTCTCTCAGAGAGCAACAGTGACACTGGGTGGCCACGTGGGGTAATGCACACAGCCTCTCTCTGAGAGAGCAACAGTGACACCACGTGCCCACGTGGGGTAACGCACACAGCATCTCTCTCAGAGAGCAACAGTGACACCTGCTGGCCACGTGGGGTAATGCACACAGCATCTCTGTCAGAGAACGACAGTGACACCGGGTGGCCACGTGGGGTAACACACACAGCGTCTCTCTCAGAGAGCAACAGTGACACCGGGTGGCCACGTGGGGTAATGCACACAGCGTCTCTCTCAGAGAACGACAGTGACACCGGGTGGCCACGTGGGGTAACACACACAGCGTCTCTCTCAGAGAGCAACAGTGACACCAGCTGGCCACATGGGGTAATGCACACAGCGTCTCTCTCAGAGAGCGACAGTGATACCTGGTGGCCACGTGGGCCTCTCTGAGAGGGGGCGTGGGAGTCCCAGGGGGGCTGTCACGGGTGGGGGTGTGGCTAGGGGCCAGGGCAGTCATGAGACACGGGGTTTGAATAGTTGGAGGGGTTCCAGGGGTGATTAGGAAGCGGGGGGGTCTCTGGAGGGGGCGGTCAGGGAACAAGGTACGGGGGGGTTGGATGGGTCAAGGGTTCAGGGCGGGGGGTTGTCAGGGGCGGGGATGTGGAGAGGGGTCGGGGCAGTCAGGGGACAGGGTCCTAGGGAGGCACTTACAGTGGTGGGGTTTCAGGAAGGGGCAGTCAGGGGACAAGGAGCAGGGAGGTTTAGATAGGGGGTGGGGTCCTGGGGGGCAGTTAGGGGCATTGTCCCAGGAGGGAGCAGTCAGGGGACAATGAGCACGGAGGGTTGGGGGTTTTGAGGGGGGGAGGGAGTGGATGGGGGCGGGGCTAGGGCAGGTCTCCCTGGGTGCACACCCTAGTGAAATGTGCTGCGCACGCCTATGCTTGGCGAGTTTCTCTTCTGCACCAAACTAACTCTTTCCGTATGTGAGCCCGGCGAGCTCAATTGGTCAAGCGTCAGTCTGTTAATCTGAGGGTCCAGGGTTCAAGTCTCTGGTGAAGTGTAGGGAAGATCATTTCCCCCTGCGGTGTCCCCTGAGAGAGTCAGGAGTCAGCTCTTCAGTCCCCTCCTTGACGTTACTCTTTTCTTTTCAGGACTTGGGCTTTCCTAGGAAGGGCCATTTACTGCCTGGGGCGTCCTCACATGCCCACTGGCCTCCCAGTCTGGAGGAAGAAAGGCAACTGGGTCTACAGCAAACCCACAAGGCTCCAAGAGGTGACTGGCCGAGATCCTGCAGTTTCCCCTGGCTCATGCTCAGGCGCTTTCTCAGCTCATTTCCCCACCCTCTGTCCTGCAGGGGTTGGGGTTATCCCAGGGACAGGCCAGTGGCAGATTGAGAAGTGCCTTGCTGGACAGCTAGGGAAAAGGAAACCATCATGTTCCTGCCTGCTGTCGAACCAGGGGCCTTTTGCGTGTGAGGCAAACGTGATAACCACAACACCACAGAAACTCTGCAAGAGGACTCTGCCCCTTCCCTTCAAATTCCATCCGCTTGGCTGGCGCTCGCCCTGGCACACACCGCTGGGCGACCCTGGAGAAAGTGGTGGCAGCTCTTCGGTGGGTCGGCTGGTAGAGCAAAGAACTGGAGCCGGCTCCCAGGAAGTCATCCTTACCTCATCCTTGTGACTCCAGCTTGAAGGAGAGCTTCTTTCCTTCCCCTCGCTGAGAAAGAGCAAGGGAAGAACAAAAGCCCAGATCCATAGGGGGGCAGAGGCTTCAGGAGCCCACAGCGTTTGCCCATCTGGGGCATTGTGGCTGAGATCTCTGCTGGCCAGCGCCTGCGCTCGCAAGGCGCTAGTGTGGATGCTGGAGGCTGGGTGCTGGACGCTGGAGGTAGAGACCCAGCAGAGTGGCGCAGCGGCAGCGTGCTGGGCCCATAACCCAGAGGTCGATGGATCGAAACCATTCTCTGCTAGGCAGGTGCTTGTTTCTTTTTGCTCTGGGCCTCCAAGCGAGGGGGCGACCAGCAGAGCGCCAGGAGCCGAGGCCGTGAGGCAAGAGGTGGCTGAGGTGTGGGACTGCCAGGGAGCTCCCCGGCCCCTCTGGCTGCCTGGGCTGAAGGCGAGAGCCAGGCCTGTGCGTGAGGTCTGAGTGCCGGTGGCTCCCCCACTCCTCGGGAGGGTCTGTCCCAAGGCAGCGGCCCAGCCCCCCTCCAAGGGGGGTGCGTCCCACCAGCATTTCTTGCCCCGTTTGGGGAGGTTCAGCCTCCCCGAGCCCCTTGTAGCCGCCGCCCACGCACAGTGTCACTGGTAGATACGGGCAGAGGAGACTCGGGGGCCTGGGCTGGGAAATCCCTGGGTGAAACTGGCTGCCTGAGCCCAGCCCCTCTGCACTCAGGGGAGCGGTGAGAGGGGGAGGGGCTCAGGGAGTAAATCCTCAGAAACCTCCCCCCTGGGTTTGTAATGTCAGAGCCCAGCGAACAAGTCCCTGCATGTGTGAAGGGAGGGGCTGTGAGGGGGAGGGTCCATGGGGGTGTCAGTGTGAGGGGGAGGGGCTGTAAGGGGGAGGGCTACGGGGTGTCTATGAGGGGAGGGGCTGTGAGGGGGAGGTCCATGGGGGTGCAGTGTGAGGCGGAGGGGCTGTGAGGGGGAGGGTCCATGGGGGAGTCAGTGTGAGGGGGACGGGCTGTGAGGGGGAGGGTCCATGGGGGTGTCAGTGTGAAGGGGAGGGGCTGTTAGGGGGAGGGTCCATGGGGGTGTCAGTGTGAAGAGGAGGGGCTATGAGGGGAGGGCTATGGGGTGTCTATGAGGGGAGGGGCTGTGAGGGGGAGGGGCTGTGAGGGGGAGGGCTATTGAGTGTCTCTGTGAAGGGAGGGGCTGTAAGGGGGAGGGTCCATGGGGGAGTCAGTGTGAGGGGGAGGGGCTGTGAGGGGGAGGGTCCATGGGGGTGTCAGTATGAGGGGGAGGGTCCATGGGGGAGTCAGTGTGAGGGGGAGGGGCTGTGAGGGGGAGGGTCCATGGGGGAGTCAGTGTGAGGGGGAGGGTCCATGGGGGAGTCAGTGTGAGCGGGAGGGGCTGTGAGGGGGAGGGTCCATGGGGGTGTCAGAGTGAGGGGGAGGGGCTGTGAGCATCTGGTCATCTCCAGGCAGCAGGAGTCCCCTGACATGGGAGTTAAACTGCCCCCTCCCCCCAGGTGCTTTGGGGGGGCCCTAGAGCCCAGCATGGAGCTGCTGTCCCTGCAGGGCCCCTGGGAGTCACAGAGGGGTGATGTGCGGTTACTGCCCCGTGTGTCCTGGGCTGGGGGACTGGAGCCCCCGGAACAGCCCTGTGGGGACTCAGCCCTGTGGGGGATTCACTGTGTGTGGAAAAGCCCGTCTAGGAATGGGGATTCCCAGCTGCGTCACAGCGGCGTGACGGAGAGGAAAGAGTTAATGCTTTAGGACAGTCTGGGGGCGCTGGATGGGAAGGAGGGTGCCCGGCTCTCAGGCTGCAGAACGACCAACCCCAAACGTTCAGAACCCTGAGCCAGGCTCACCGAAAATCACGAGATGGGCTTTGAAATCATGAGATTGTGTAAAATTAATAGATTTGGGATCTTTTTATTTGCCTTCTGCTTGATGAGCCTTTAGGGCGCACGGGGGAGACATTTTGAATCTATTTCCAAGCTAACAAGGGCTAGAAACGTCCTGTGTCTTTAAGAGCGAAGGCTGAAATCATCACGTCTCCACCTGACTCCAGGAGCTGGGGCTTCAAGGAAAACAACAATTCTCATCAGACTCAAGGCAAAATCAGGAGCGTTGGCAGCACCGAGTGGGACGGAGTCTTTATTCTCCGGGATCCCCTGGAGCCGGGTTCCCAGCCTTGTTCTTTCTGTGGCCCCCGCCCAACATGGTATAAAAACTCCACAGCCCACCCGTGCCACAACGACTGTCTAACGCCGGCCCTGCTGGCTGGTTTATTTTGGCAAATCCCCCCCTGAAACCTGCTCACTGCCCCCCCCCCCCCCCGGGGCTCTGGACCCTGGCTGAGAACCACGGCCTGGGAGCTCTGTTTAGAAGGGGGGAGCAAAGCTGCTGCCTTTCCCCATGGCTGAACTCAGGCCCTTAGCGTGGGATATTCCTGCCCTGCCAGCGACCCCAGGAAAGCTCACTGAGCCGCTGCCTGGCCTCAGGGACAGTCTCAGCCAGCAGGGCCCCAGGGGGCAATGAAGCAGCTGGGTGAGGCTGGGAACCCTCATTCCCAGAGAAGTGCCCTGGCTCCCTGCTCAGCAGCTGAGAAGTCAATTCCCCCCACGCCTGATGAACCAGCCTGGAGCTCAGTGCAGCGCTGGGGGTTTCTCCTTTCACTCCACTGAAGGCTGTGATCAGATCTCCCAAAACCAGTGCTCCAGATGAGGCTGGAACTCACAATCGCTCCATGCATCACTGCCCTATAAGTACTGCACATTAACCCTTTGCGCCACTGGACCCCACACTAGGTAAACCACATTGACTAGATCTTGACCAACAATTCTGGACCTTGACACAACACAATGGCTCCCCCTAAGAATGGGGTTGTGTGACCTTCCTTATGTCCTGGCGCCCTCTTGTGGCCATTTCCTTTCCCTTCGATCGGTGAAAAGGTTTGGGGTTTTGTGCACAAACTTTATTTCCTCGGGAGAGACCCAGGAGCGGGGGCTGCCTGCGTCTACCCAGCACCCACTAGATTAGAAGGTGGCCGACAAACACCCTTAAGATGAGGCAGCCATCAAAAAAATCATCTCCCTGCTTCCCTTGAGTGACAGCCTGAATCGTTCCTTGTCCGGACAGAGCCCAAGGACTGGAATCAGCAGCAGCAACAAACCCTCAGTACGTAGCAGGAACAACCCAAACTGTGCGTTCAAAGGAGCTGTCTCCTTCCTTCGGGGGTCACGTTTGCCATTAGGGTCACTGATTTTCATTTCCCTTCTCTGAGGGCTGAGATGGGGCTGGAGCCACCTCAGGCTGGGCTGTGGAGCCCAGGTCCCCACCTGTCAGTCACTCTGGGGACCTGTCTCTGCTCACAGCTGACAGGCTGCCTCCGGCCTCTCCAGCCAGCTCCTGAGCGCTGTGGGGGTGAGTCATTTGTCAAGCATCAGTGGCACACAGGAGAGGCTCTTTTGCCAGGTGCATTGGTGGTGTAGTGGTGAGCAGAGCTGCCCTCCAAGCAGTTGACCTGGGTTCGATTCCCAGCCAATGCAGGGGTGTGAGGTTTTCCTGGCTGGGAACTGGTTTAATTGCAGGGATGTTGTATCAGTTTATCAATGGAATGAGAGAATTAATGTCCCAAATCCCAGCAGGTCACTAAACACCGAGTGGGGGAAGAAAGGGGCGGGACTATGCAGTGAGCTGTTGGAGTCACCCTCGTGTTACAATGTTTCGTTATTTTTTTTTTTACTTTTTCCTTTACTTCTCTCTCCCATTTAGACTCAGAGCCTTTAAGGTCAGAAGGGACCAGTGGGATCATCTAGTCCGACCTATTGCACCTTGCAGACCAAAAGACCCCACCCACCCCAAGGGGAGTAAGGTCACGCTTCAGAGAGAACGTACTAGAGAAATGGTGGGTTCGGGGGGGGGGAGATAGAAAAGGAAAGCCCCTTTTCTCAGAAGAGCAGCCTCGGCTCCCTCCCGGATCTGTCCCCAGTGGATTTAGCTCACAATAAGGGTGTCCCTCCCTCCCTGGGTGATGTAATTAAAATGAAGGAAAGACAAGGTGAGATGGTGCCACAGGTAAGTATATTAAGGGTACAGAGAACTGGAAGAAACTCAAACTTAACCATACAGTGATTCAGTGACTGGCTTTAGAAGCGTGAAGCTCAGACCCACAAAACCTCCCTTGGTATTCAGAGAAACAGTAAATAAAACCCAACACAGAAACCTTTCCCTGCGATTTAGGCGCAGTGGACACAGCACACGGAGGCGAAGCCCAGGACCTTCTACGCTCCGGCTGATTTGGAGCCTTCGAGGAGGACTACGGGGGAGTCCCAACGACTGTTGGATTTTGTTGCAGGCAGGGAGACCCTCCGGGCTGATGGACACCAGGAGAGCAGGACCCTCCAGAGGTCAAATGGATTCGGTTTGCTGTGGCGGGGATAGTGAGGACAGGCCTCTCCTTCCTTAACCTCGCTGCAGGACAGATGGCGTCTTCTCTCTAGCTCTGGAGCGCTAGGGAGACCCGACCGTGCACGTGCTGCCGCGGGAATGGACAGCCCCGCCCAGGTGCTGAGCAAGTCCTTATATAGCCCTTTTGGTGGGAAAAACTGGTCCAGTCCGGTTTGAGCCAGGGAAATCCAGTGTCTTTAAGAGTAAGCTAGCCTGCTTACAGAGATGGAGTCCGAGAGTCACAGATGATATACTCCATATTGGATTTCATTCAGACCAGTGATTTGCATAACCTTTACCTTATACACACTATTAAAACAGCCAATTAAACACATTTAAACAATACCAACACCACATTTCTTACTAACAGATCGATCACTACCCGCCGATCCGGCGGGTAGTGTAGGCCTGGCCTAAGTAACTGCAGAGTTAGTGTCGTACCAGATAGTTAATTTCACAATCTTACTTCTCTAGTCTCACTTTCTGGTCTCATTGATCACTTGGGTAGAAACAGCAAGGGTTTGGTGGATTTTGTTTTTTTCTCCCTTCATTTTCTCCTAAGGAATGTGTGATCTTGAGCATGTTATTTTAAGTTCCCTCTGGGTCAGGAAAATTCCATCTCCTTGAAATAGGTGGGGAAGTCGCTTGTTTCTATAACCTAAAATAAAGGAGCTTTTGTAAAGCAGTTTCATCTTTAAATCTGCTGGGATAAAAATAGTAACTAGTAAATTCCACGGCCAGACACCAGGCCAGGATCAATTGATGGGGCCAGGATCAATTAACTACAGAAGAAACAAACTCTTGGGAAGTAGCTGTAATTTGTCCCCAAATCTTTCTTTGTTCTCATATGCGATCATGGATTCTCTTCTAGAGGGCAGAGTTAAGGTTATATGGGCATGTACCATCGCTCTATATTCCCTGTTTTTCCAGAGTTTGAGTTTTACTGAACTCGATGTTCTGGAAGGGTAAGAGAGTCACATATAGACTCCCACACAGGGAGGGAGGGACACATACAATATCACAGGCCTGCACAACGGGTAAAGCGGTGAGGGCCACATTACTCCAAAGAAAAAAGCCGAGGGCTGGATGCGAGGAAAGTTGTTGAGCAAAAAAAAAACCTCTCCGCCCAAAGTTGTTGAGCAAAAAAACTCTTGGGAAGTAGCTGTAATTGTAATTTTAGCCAGCCTCCCGCAGGCCGCACAGAGAGCCTCCGCGCGCCGAATACGGCCCACGGGCCGTATGTTGTGCAGGCCTGCAATATCACATACAGGTATTGAACAAAACCGGCCCCAGGACTGACCCTTGGGTCACTCCACTTGATACCGGCTGCCAACTAGACATGGAGCCATTGATCACTACCCATTGAACCCGACCATCTAGCCAGTTTTCTAACCACCTTTTCCGTCCATTCATCCTGCCCATACTTCTTTAACTTGTTGGCAAGAATACTGTGTGGAGACCGTATCAAAAGCTTTGCTAAAGTCAAGGAATAACATGTCCACTGCTTTCCCATCATCCACAGAGCCAGTTATCTCATCATAAAAGGCAATTAGGTTAGTCAGGCATGACTTGTCCTTGGTGAATCCATGCTGACTGTTCCTGATCACTTTCCTCTCCTTTAAGTGGTTCAGAACTGATTCCTTGAGGACCTGTTCCATGATTTTTCCCAGGGACTGAAGTGAGACTGACTGGCCTGTAGCTCCCTGCATCCTCCATTCTTGAAAGATGGGCACTATAGTAGCCTTTTTCCAGTCATCTGGGACCTCCACCCATCACCATGACTTTTCAAAGATAACAGCCAGTGGCCCTATAATCACATTTGCCAACTCTTTTTGCACCCTCAGCTGCAGTGCATCCAGCCTGAAGTCATGAAGGGTCCTCAAGAAATACCTTCAGAAGCTCCGGGGGGAATATGACAATCTCTGCCTGACTGGGGACTTGAACCCTGGACCCTCAAATTAAAAGTTTGATGTTTTACCAACTGAGCTAGCCAGGCTCACATATTGAGCTGTTCCCCTTACACACATAGCACTTAAAGGAAGTGCCAGGGCCCGGTTTAGTAGTGAGCTGTAGGTAAGAGGGAGGAAGAGTCCAGCCCACCTCTTCTCCTCTGGGCACCTAAAGCAGAGGCGGCTGGTGCTGATAACTCCAAGGTAAGGCTTAAAAGTCACAGAGCAACCAAGGCAACCCCTCCCCCGAGGCGCTGCCCCGCTGCGCTTTCCCCTGAGGCCCCCCCCGCTCCCCCCCCACCCCCCGCCGCCATGCCGAAAAGCTGAGAGGTGGCGGCTGGGCTAAAAAAACCACGGCTTTTCGGCGGGAGGTGGGAACCGGCCGGAAGGTGAGTTGGGTGCAGGTGGGGGGGGCCCGCGGGGAGCTGCTCACCCACCAATTTTTCCCCAGGCGGGGGGTGGGGGAGATCTGGGGAAGGGGCAGCGCCAGGAGTGGAGTTAGGGTGGGCCCAGGGGCGCGAACACCCACCGGCACTGACAAAAGTCAGCGCCTATGTTCCGGCATGTCTGGGTACCTCCACTGACACGTCTCTCAGTGATTCCAGCTGTTAGTGCGGGAGCCTCACTGCTAGTGCAGACTAGGCCGTTTCTTACATCAGAGACACTGTCCCCAAGCAGGACTAATGCTGAGACCTGGTGATCAGTGATCTCAGATCCGTTGGGCTGCAGCAAGACTCCAAATTGAGTCTCAGTCAGCTCGGTTGTTACACAGCGAAGACCAAAAGGGTCAAATGGTGCCTGGGACCCTTAAGAAGAAGCCAGCCCATCAAGTACCAGCACTTGGCTCTCCCCTCTCTCAACTCCACTTAGCATTGTTTGGAGTCAATCCTTGCCTCTGTCAGCCTGGGGGACGGGGAGAACAGCCCTGAGCAAGGGCTCCAGTGGCGCAATGGGTTAGCGCACAGTACTTATACGGCAGTGCTGAGTGGAGACATGCTGAGGTTGTGAGTTTGAGCCTCACCTGGGGCACTGGTTTTCATTAACCCGATGGCTTTGCCCACTTCTCTGGCCCCATGGAACCTAGAATTCCATCCCAGGGGACACTGAGGGGGGAGGAATCAAAAATGCCCCTTCACTTATCACCTCCTCTGCAGAGTGCAGTCAGACACCACAAATCTACAATCCTTCCTCCCTCACCGGCCCCTCTGCCAGGATCTCTCAAGCAGAGCCCAGAGCGCTGCCCATCCTTTGAGCCCCCCAACACCTTGTCAATCTTTGCTCCCCAAACCCTCCTTTCTACATGTGAAAATCCCCATTGGGGAGGGAGAGGAGCAGGGAGCCAGCAGTCTCTGTGGCAGAATTATCTACGGCAGCGCGCTGAGTGGTTGGGGGGCTGAGCTACACCCCTTCGGAGCTTTTCAGGGATGAGATTTTGATGAATTGTAACACAAAGAAAATCTCTCCTGTTCGGGCCTGTTTGTCACCTTTTGCCCTTGTGCCCCCTCAGCCTCTGTTCTTCCGGATAGGGGAGGTGCAGAGACAAGCCCCAGGCTTTCTGTCACAAAGTCTGTATCCACCTCTGAAATATTGCCACTGGGAGAGTATGGTTCCCAATTCTCCCATAGAGGGATTGCAAGAGTGGCTACCCAGTTGGGCCTGGGTGTGTCAGAGATCCAGGCTATAGGGGGCAGGTGATCCAGGGACTATAAGTCCCCTGCCTGAGGGGAGGTCTATGTATGTGGTGGCCCATAAGCACCACAGGTTTTAACCCTGTCCGCTTCCTCCCCCATGTCCCTTATTTACACAATATGGAAGTGCCCCTATGGCTGGGGATGTGAGTTTGTGGGCACAGCATTGTGCAGTGGGCTTCCAACACAACCTGTAATTCACCAAGGGGTTTGCAGATGGACCGTGGATGGAGGTAATTTTCTCTCCGCACAGCAGATGGGGAACACACTGGGACCAGCTCCTGGCTCTTTTTTGTGAACTGGTTCCCCGTGAGGACACACCAGAGATCACTGCAATCTACGTAGGGGGCAACCACCTGGAAATATTCTCCAGGCCCCAGCTGATTTGGAAAGTTAAACACGATATTGCACAACATAGAACTATGGGGCCAGGTCCCATGGAAAACAAAGGGGAGCAGGGAAGAGAGAGCACAGAAGAGAAGAGAAGGAGAGATGGGATAGAAAAAAGCCTCTAGAGCGGGAGCAGAGGGAGAGAACCAGGGAGTGCAGGGGACATGGTCAACCAATCGGGCTGCCTCCTAAGCCAGGCTGCAGCCCAGCTTCAGGACTCAGAGTAAATGGAGCTCGCACCCCTACCTACAGGACTCCAGGCATGGCCAGACGTCTGGATCAAACGTCCCCTCTGGCGCTCAAGTCCCCTCTTGCACTCGGCCAGCTTAGCCACGGTGCCGCTGTCTGGGACTTTTCTCCCAACTGCTCCATTTTTCATCAATGACAATGAAAAGGAAGGTGACAGGAGAGTAACTCTCCATTTCCCGCCAGACCTGCAGAGATTGTCTATCAGGGTCTCTGTGCGCAGACATCCCCAGCGAATCACAAGGACGTGTGGCACAGGCTCTCATGTTGCAGCAATTGCAGTCGAAGCCACCGCCTTGCCAATGCCGGTCACAGCAGCCTTTTCATCAGCTCCAGGCTCGTGATTTGATTCTTTCTAATGTTCCTCTTCAAAGAAGCCTTTTCCTTAGCAAGCAGTTACTTCGATTGCCAAGGGAGGCATGTTCTGTTTCCTAGAAAGACACAGGAAAATGTGATGAGAGGAGACAAAAGCCATACACCAAGAAACCACTGGGAGTTGAACCCTGGATTTTCTGTTTACTAGACAGGTGCTTTAGCCAGCTAAGCCATGGTGCCTGCCTCACACAATGTTTTGCAACTGTTCCATTTGATGGTCCAAGACAAGACCTGCCTATTCCAAAGTACAGACGTTCCCCATTTCCCTCAAAACTTGCAGACTTTCAGGTGTCTGGCTCTCTGCGCACAGAAACCCAGACCCAGAAGCCTTCCTTCCTCCGGACTGTGAGGTCAGTGGGCATGTGAGAAAGTTGCCCCATCAGTCACAGGAAGAAAATGGCCCTTCCTAGGAGAGCCCAAGTCATAGAATCATAGACTATCAGAGTTGGAAGGGACCTTAGGAGGTCATCTAGTCCAACCCCCTGCTCAAAGCAGGACCAATCCCCAATTTTTGCCCCAGATCCCTAAATGGCCTCCTCAAGGATTGAATTTACAACCCTGGGTTTAGCAGGCCAATGCTCAAACCACTGAGCTATCCCTCCCCCTCAGTCCTGAAAAGAAAAGACTAGTGTGAAGGAAAGTACTGAAGAACTGCCTTTTGGAGGATATGATGCCTGTTACACCTGGCCAGGGACTTGAACACTGTACCCTCAGATTAAAAGTCTGATGCTCTATCAACTGAGCTAGCCAGGTTCACCTGAGAAAATGGCAAGTTAGGTGCTGAAGAGAAACTAGTCAAGAAAAAGAGGGCGGGAAACAATACAGAAAACTTGCTACTCTGGCTCCCTTAGCAGCCCTAGCCCCAGCCTGCTCCTCCATCTGGCACCCTGAGGCCTTCTTCTTTTTCTAGTTAAATCTCAGATCCAGGAGAAATGGATCTCTTTGGGATGTGGCTCCACTCCTCCCCCTCCCTTGCACAAGCAAACAGCTGTTCAGTGGCAGGGAGAGGGAGAGCGAGGGGGAGGGGCGGGTACGTGGCATGCTGGGGGAAGAGGCTGGGGAGGAGCTTCTGCCTCCACAGGAGAGAGCCGGGGGTGGAGAGAGCAGCCGGGCTGGGCCCCTTCAGAGCATGGACCCAGCACCATGGTAAATCCGGTACTGATGGTATCTGGGCCAATCCTGCATTGAGAGCACCCGCTAACGTCCCTGTGTGCTCACGAGAAACCTGCAGGAACCGATACCAAAGCCTGAACACGAAACACAACCGCTCCCACTTCCACAGTAACACCCTTTCCCTGCCCTCAATCAGATACCAGCAGGATGGAATCAAGGCCCATCCCGGTCCCAGATCCCAGCCCATGCCCGGGTCCCCTCTGCTGCTGACTCACGATGTTTTCCCACCATGGCCAGACGTTTAATGGCCACAGAACCCCGGAGAGCCACTGCTGCGGGGACCTGCCTTTGTCGCTGAAGATGCTCCTCACAGCAGCTCTGCCAAAGGGGATATGATGCTGTGGCATTGATTAGGCGCAGAGTGTCCAGTCATCCGAAGAGTTGGTGTCTTTCTTTGCGGTTGCCCCGCCATTCCCCTCTGAGGGCAGAGATGGGGCTGGAGCCACCTCAGGCTGGGATGTGGAGCCCAGGTCCCCACCTGTCAGTCACTCTGGGGACCTGTCTCTGCTCACAGCTGACAGGCTGCCTCCGGCCTCTCCAGCCAGCTCCTGAGCGCTGTGGGGGTGAGTCATTTGTCAAGCATCTGTGGCACACAGGAGAGGTGCTTTTGCCAGGTGCATTGGTGGTATAGTGGTGAACTGAGCTGTTTTCCAAGCAGTTGACCTGGGTTCGATTCCCAGCCAATGCAGGGGTGTGAGGTTTTCCTGGCTGGGAATTGGTTTAATTTCAGTCACATAGTATCAGTTTATCAATGGAATGAGACAATTAATGTCCCAACTCCCAACAGGTCATTAAACACCCAGTGGAGGAAGAAAGGGGCGGGACTATACAGTGAGCTGTTGGAGTCACCCTCGTATTACAATGTTTGGTTTATTTTTTTTTAATTTTTCCTTTACTGCCCTCTCCCTGTTGGACTCAGGGCCTTTAAGGTCAGAAGGGACCTGCGTGATCATCTACTCTAGGGTGACCAGACAGCAAGTGTGAAACATCGGGACGGGTGGGGAGTAATAGGAGCCTATATGAGAAAAAGCCCCCAAAATTGGGACGGTCCCTATAAAGTCGGGACATCTGGTCACCCTAATCTAGTCCAACCTCGTGCCCCTTGCAGACCAAACAGCCCCACCCACTCCTGTGATAGATCCCTAATCTCTCCTTGAGTTACTGACAGCCTCAAATCATGGGTTAAAGATGTCAAGTTGTAGAGAATCCACCATAGACACGAGTTTAAACCTGCCAGTGACCCATGCCCCATGCTGCACAGGAAGGTAAAGCTATTAATCTGAGCTACCGACCCACTTCACAGCATGAAATAAACAATTTTCTGTTCAATGAGTTGTGGTCATTTAAATAATATGAAAAATATGGGAAAGGCAAGAAATGCACCTTTATTGTATTTATTTATTTTATTTGTTTATTTCATTTATTTTTTTATTTAAAGCCTCATGGCATTGAACAACCCACGTGATATAGTTCATTTACTACATAATATTTAAGGAAGTTAAGAAAGACATGCTTATAAAGTAAGAGTTTGTTTCTTCTGTAATTAATTGATCCCGGCCCCATCAATTGATCCTGGCCTGGTGTCTGGCCGTGGAATTTACTAGTAACTATTTTTATCCCAGCACATTTAAAGACGAAACTGCTTTACAAAAGCTCCTTTATTTTAGGTTATAGAAACAGGCCACTTCCCCACCTATTTCAAGGAGATGGAATTTTCCTGACCCAGAGGGAACTTAAAATAACATGCTCAAGATCACACATTCCTGAGGAGAAAATAAAGGGAGAAAAAAACAAGAAACAAAAGCACCAAACCCTTGTTGTTTCTACCCAAGTGATCAATGAGACCAGAAAGTGAGACTAGAGAAGTCAGACTGTGCAATTAACTATCTGGTACGACACTAACTCTGCAGTTACTTATAATACCTATATAATACTTATTATATAATTATAATACTTATAATACTTCATATTATCATAGAATCATAGAATCTCAGGGTTGGAAGGGACCTCAGGAGGTATCTAGTCCAACCCCCTGCTCAAAGCAGGACCAACCCCAACTAGATCATCCCAGCCAGGGCTTTGTCAAGCCTGACCTTAAAAACCTCTAAGGAAGGAGATTCCACCACCTCCCTATTTGCACAGGAAAATGTTGGGTGTTTCCATTCATTTCAGGCATCCCCGTTCAGTGGAACTCTAGAACAGAATGGAAATGCAATTATTTTTGTTAAAGGTTTTTAAGGGGGCACTTGGATTTCAACCAAGGACCACTTGATCTGCAGTCAAACACTCTACCACTGAGCTATTCACCCCTGGCCTTTATACAGGTGAGTCAGTGATCTTAAGGATCTTGAAGGAGAGGCCCTGCCTCAGCGACCTCCTCACTCCCGACCCACAGCCCCTTCTATCCCAGCCCTGAGCTCTCCAGTCACCGCTCTGCCGGTGCCCGTCACTCCCGACCCGCAGCCCCTTCTATCCGAGCCCTGAGCCCCCCAGTCACCGCTCTGCCGGTGCCCCTCACTCCCGACCCGCAGCCCCGTCTATCCCAGCCTTGAGCTCCCCAGTCACCGCTCTGCCGGCGCCCCTCACTCCCGACCCGCAGCGCCTTCTATCCCAGCCCTGATCTCCCCAGTCACCGCTCTGCCGGTGCCCCTCACTCCCGACCCGCAGCCCCTTCTATCCCAGCCCTGAGCTCCCCAGTCACCACTCTGCCGGTGCCCCTCACTCCCGACCCGCAGCCCCGTCTATCCCAGCCCTGAGCTCCCCAGTCACCGCTCTGCCGGTGCCCCTCACTCCTGACCCACAGCCCCTTCTATCCCAGCCCTGAGCTCCCCAGTCACTGCTCTGCCGGTGCCCCTCACTCCCGACCCGCAGCCCCTTCTATCCCAGCCCGGAGCTCCCCAGTCACTGCTCTGCCGGTGCCCCTCACTCCCGACCCGCAGCCCCTTCTATCCCAGCCCTGAGCTCCCCAGTCACTGCTCTGCCGGTGCCCCTCACTCCCGACCCGCAGCCCCTTCTATCCCAGCCAGTGAAACAGGAGGTTTATTAGACGACAGGAACAGGGTCTAAACCAGAGCTAGTAGGTACAGAGAACAGGACCCCTCGTTCAGGTCCATCTTGCGGGGTGGGGAGGCCAGAGCCCATCAGGACCTCCCTCCATGTGCTCAGCCAGCTCCGAACTCTCCAGCCCCACCTCTGCCTTTGTCTCCTTCCTGGCCCAGGAGATCACTGATCCCTTTGTTCTCCAACCCCTTCAGCCGGCACCTTTGCAGGGGAGGGGCCCAGGCCAGCAGTTGCCAGGAGACAGGGTGTCGGCCATTCTGTGTCATCACACTGGCCCTCTAGGGCTTTGCAACAATCACACCGCTTGTTCCACCACCTAGAGACTAAAGAAATGCAGAGGGGAAACTGAGGCCATAAGGGAAACTGAGGCACCCACTCAGTATTCAGAGGAAACATTAGGAACAGTCCCACTTCGTTACACCCACCCTGAATGTTTGTTTAAATCACTTGGTGGTGGCAGTGTAACATTCAAGGACAAAAACGTGCCTTGGGGACGTTTTTATCCTAAACTGGTAAAACTAAGCTTAGGGGAGGTCTTTCATGCATGTCCCCACATCTGTACCCTAGAGTTCAGAGTGAACCCTGACAACCTCCTTCCCAGGGCTCTAGCCGAACCCAGAGCATTGGCCAGAGTGGCCAAGAAGAGGCTCCAGCGCTGAAGGGAGCAGGACTTTCAGCACAAAGGGAAAACTGCACAAGCGCAAAGGGACTCAAACCCTCAATCTTCTGATTCGAAGTCAGACACCTGATCCATTAGCTCACGCGGTCACATGGGGAAAGTTTCTCCAAGGGCTTCTTTAGAAAAGACGGACACTGTGTTTGTCGGGTCATCTACGGAGGGGACAGAGACACTCTGGGCACAAGGAGTCGAGTTCCCAGCGAGATGTGAGACTCGGATCTATGGAGCCAGGGGCAGGATTTGGTGGGGAGGCTTAAACATGGGCGATTGGGGGGCAGAGGACGGACCGGCTGTCTAGGTGCGGAGATTTAGTGGCACTGGGGCACAGGAGGGAGGAGCAGGAGGAATCCTGCTGATGGGCTGTGGCCATGGAGAGAAAGAGGAAGGGCTCCTGGGACTTTTTTTTGCCTCTCTTTTACCTGTCTGCTCTTGTGGTGGAAGGGGGCAGTTACACTCACTAAACGAGGCTAGTTTAGTCAGTAGAGTATCAAGTTCTTAGTCTGGGGTTCAAGCCCCATGTCTGGGCTCTCAGCTTTTTATGTTCCCTTGTGTGCCAGGAGCCAAATGATCCCTGGTGGTGTCCAGAGCCACCCCCGGGTTCCCAGAAGCCCTGGCCATTTCCTGGACAGGCCCCTTGCTCCTGCTGAGTCCTTAGGAGTCAGGAGAGAGGCTCACACCCACAGGAGCAGGCCCAGACAGCGCAGTCTGGGGCTGGCAGGAAGCGCTGGGGGGCCAGGTGCTGAGAGACCCGAGGGGAGAGAGGGAGAGAAGCGATGAGGACAGAGTGCCAGTGTAAAGGGGGTTATGGTCCTGCTAGTGCAGCAAACTTTCCTGGCTTATCCACGACCCCGGTGGAATGGGCTAGAGAAAGGCCCTGAGTCCTCACTCCCACTCCCTCACCCAGAGGCAGCCTGACCTCGAGGACTCTCTGTCTACTCTCCTGTGTGGCAGAGTCTTCGTGACCCCGACAAGGCTGGGCCCAGGACCCCTGGGGGGCTCGACCCCCAGTCTTCTTGTGGTCACTTAGAACAGGGGCTGGGGTGTCCCCACTCTGGGGTTCTCTCTCTGCTCTGGATGCTTCCCTGACCCACGGATCGTTGCATGTGCTTCAAGCAAATCCAATGGATTAAAGAGCAATCGATTTAAACCATAAGGAAAATGGGAACGGTTCAAGGGAAACACGTCACCTCGTTCTGTGGCTCAGGGATATCACAAACAGCGTCTCTGGGACAGACGGGACGTTCACAGTCTCCCCCTCACATGTCCCAGGCCCTGGCTGTGGTGCAGGGATGCCACCGGTCGGACACGTGCTCTGGCGGTGGCCCCATGCCCTCAGGCTGTAGATGGCAGGACCCTTCCTCCCAGCTTCGGCCCCCATGTCGGAGTTATGATCCCACATTGAGGGCACAGAGGGAGCCTCACTCAGCCCTCGTCTGCCCCAGCTCTTCCCCAACCCTACCCTCAGCCTGGGCCTTGGCTCCTGGCCCAGCCTCGTTCCCCTTACCCCTGTCCGCTCCCCTCTCCCTAGGAAGCCATGGCCCTGCTCCCAGCCCCAGTTCTCGACCGCGGCTTCCGAGGGGCCGCAGACACGGACAAGAGGGCACAGTGTGAAAAGTTCGGGGATCACTGGATTAGGGTGACGTCCTCAATCACTTCTATGCAGTGCAATAAAAGGTATTTCTCACCCACCTCGCCCCTCCATCAGGACGGACTCGGTATGTTCTGCCGCCCTTCACTCGGACAGGAAGGAGAATAACATTTCATTCCACTCAATGCTACAGTGATTTGTAACCCAACACCAGCCAGAACTGGTTCCTTTGGCAAAGCGGCCCCATCATGCTGCATTCCCAGGCCGAGTAGGGGTGTCTGTGCAAACACGGTCTGGTCCTGACGTCTTTCCCCAGCTCATCACTAGATGTGAGGGGGGAGCTCATCCAGACCCTGCGTACACTTAGTATTTAAAAACTCCTGATTATCCCTATCTCTACTGCTCTTAGATTTCTCCTCCTGTCCGCTTTTGGACTGCTCAGATGAGGTGGCCGAGTGGTTAAGGTGATGGGCTGCTAATCCGTTGTGCTTTGCACGCAAGGGTTCAAATCCCATCCTCATCGGATGCATTTAATTTTCTCCTTCCTTTAGAAGCAACCATCTCCCCTTTCGGTACAATGAGAGACCAAAGGGTAGGAATAAATGGTACATTTTCACTATGGAGAGGGGTAACTAGTGGTGTTCCCCAAGGGTCCAATCCTATTCAACTTATTCATAAATGATTAGGAAGAAGGGGTAAACAGTGAGGTGGCAAAGTTTGCAGATGATACTAAGCTGCTCAAGATAGTTAAGACCAAAGCAGACTGTGAAGAACTACAAAAAGATCTCACAAAACTAAATGATTGGGCAATAAAATGGCAAATGACATTGAATGTGGATAAATGTAAAGTAATGCACATTGGAAAAAAATAACCCCAACTATACATACAATATGATGGGGGCTAATTTAGCTACAACTAATCAGGAAAAAAGATCTTTGAGTCATCGTGGATAGTTCTCTAAAGATGTCCATGCAGTGTGCAGCGGCAGTCAAAAAAGCAAACGGGATGTTAGGAATCATTAAAAAGGGATAGAGAATAAGACGGAGAATATCTTACTGCCCCTATACAAATCCATATTGCGCCCACATCTTGAATACTGCGTACAATTGTGGTCTCATCTCAAAAAGGATATACTGGCATTAGAAAAGGTTCAGAGAAGGGCAACTAAAATGATTAGGGGTCTGGAACGGGTCCCATATGAGGAGAGATTAAAGAGGCTAGGACTTTTTAGCTTGGAAAAGAGGAGACTAAGGGGGGTATGATAGAGGTATATAAAATTATGGGTGGTGTGGAGGAAGTGAATAAGGAAAAGTTATTTACTTGTTCTCATAATAAAAGAACTAGGGGCCACCCAAAGAAATTAGTGGGCAGCAGGTTTAAAACAAATAAAAGGAAGTTCCTCTTCACACAGCGCACAGTCAACTTGTGGAACTCCTTGCTTGAAGAGGCTCTGAAGGCTAGGACTATAACACGGTTTAAAAGAGAACTGGATAAATTCATGGAGGTTAAATCCATTAATGGCTATTAGCCAGAATGGGTAAGAAATGGTGTCCTTAGCCTCTGCTTGTCAAAGGGGGGTGATGAATGGCAGGAGAGAGATCACTTGATCACTACCTGTTGGGTCCACTCACTCCGGGTCACCTGGCATTGGCCTCCTGTCACTGTTGCTCTCTGAGAGATGCTGTGTGCATTACCCCACGTGGGCACCCGGTGCCACTGTTGCTTGTTCGTTGGGGGCGAGAGGAGAAAGTTGTGGCGGTTGCAGAACAGGGTTTAGTTAATTTCACGTCACGATCCCCCCAGGCCCTTTCCCTGCAGACACACACCCGACATTCTGCCATGCTGGGGAAACGCGTCATCTCTTTCCTACAGTGGGGACCTGGCCCCTCCTGCCGGGGCTCAGCCCAGAGACATTTTCCAGCCTCCCCAGTAATAAAGTCTGTGAAGGAAACGCTAGAAAGGAGCAGAAGCAAAGGGGCTGGGCAGGCTCCATAGGGGACACCGGCTCCTCCTGTTCCCTCCTGGGCCCCGGCCAAGCCCTGTTGCTGGCAGAGAGCAGCTGCCCCATCGCCACCCCTGAGGCACCCACGTCTCGGGGCTCCCCAAACAGCCCCCCCAACCCCGACCCCCTTTGGGGAGTGACTCGGGGCAGCAATTTCCCACCCGAACGAGGACAAAGGGCTGCAGATAAACTGGGGGAGGGGGAACATCCCAAATCTGGGGAGAATTTAAATGGCCGTTGGAGACTGATGGAGAAAATGGGGCAAAAGAAGAGATGGGAGAGTCCGTCATTGTGGGATTTTTGTAGCCACATGTGGTGAGGGGAGAGCAAAGGGGAAGAAGCGGAGAGAGAATTGTGATCAGTGTGTGAGAGGGACGTGGCACAAGGGTGCAAACAGCGCCACACACAGACACTGACAGACACACACACACACACTATGACACACACAGTGACAGATACACAATGACACACACACACCGACTCACACACACCGACACTTACACACACACAGTAACACACACACACACTGACACACACACAGTAACACACACACACAGTAACACACACAGACACACACACACACAATGACACACACACTGACAGATACACAATGACACACACACACCGACTCACACACACTGACACACACACAGTAACACACACACACTGACACACACACAGTAACACACACACAGTAACACACACACAGTAACACACACACACACGGACACACACACACACGGACACACACACACACACAGACACTTTCTTCTCCCCCCGGACTTTCCTGGCTCCCAGGGGACGCTCCACCCCCCACGTGTCCCACTGTCCTTCCCCCGCCCGCAGCTCCGGCTCGTCCCCCCGCCTACCCCGGCCCCACACAGGAGCTGCCCCGCCCCCGGCTCCCAATGGAGCCAGAGCCCCGCCCCCAGGAGGTGCCCCGCCCCCGGGCTGTGCCAGAGCCCCGCCCCCAGGCGCTGCCCCGCCCCCGGATCCCAATGGAGCCACAGCCCCGCCCCCAGGCGATGCCCCGCCCCCGGGCTGGACCAGAGCCCCGCCCCCAGGAGCTGCCCCGCCCCCGGGCTGTGCCAGAGCCCCGCCCCCAGGAGCAGCCCCGCCCCCAGGCTCTGGGCTTTGAACTCTGGGGCTCCCTGTCCTGGGCTGAGGAGGGCGGAAGCGGCTCCCGGGGCAGGCTGGGAGATGTAGTTCCTGGCGCTCCTGAAGGGACCGGAAGTGACGTTGAAGGGTTTTGTGTCTCCCGGCTCTGGGCATGCGCAGATCGGGGCTGGGGGAGAGGAGCAGGTGACCCCCGAGGGGGGGGAGAAGGGGGGGGCTGAGACCCCCTCGGATTTACCGCTGCCCCCGGCCCTGGGGCCCCCCCCTGCCCCCTTTCTCCCTAGAGACCCACGGGCCGCACCCAGGGTGCCCCCCTCCCCCCACCCCTGAGCAGGTCTCTCCCCCTCCCCCCATGGGCGGCTCTCACTGTGGGGGGGGGCTTGGGGGGGCTCGGGGGTCACTGGCCAGGGACTCTGGGGGGCCCCTGGCTGGGGGTCTGGGCTCTGGGAGTGTCTGGGGCCCCTGGCTGGGGGTCTGGGCTCGGGGGGGGAGTCTGGGGCCCCTGGCTGGGGGTCTGGGCTCTGGGGGGGGTCGGGGGCCCCTGGCTGGGGGGCTGGCCTCTGGGGGGGGTCGGGGGCCCCTGGCTGGGGGGCTGGCCTCTGGGGCCCCTGGCTGGGGGCTGGGCTCTGGGGGGGGTCTGGGGCCCCTGGCTGGGGGTCTGGGGGGGGTCTCACTGTGGGGGGGGTCGGGGGGGCTCTGGGGTCACTGGGCAGGGACTCTGGGGCTCTGGCTGGTGATCTGGGCTCTGGGGGGGTCTGGGCTCTGGGGGGGGTCTGGGCCCCTGGCTCGGGGTCTGGGCTCTGGGGGGGTCTGGGGCCCCTGGCTGGGGGCTGGGCTTTGGGGGGGGTCTGGGGCCTCTGGCTGGGGGCTGGGCTCTGGGGGGGGTCTGGGGCCCCTGGCTGGGGGCTGGGCTCTGGGGGGGGTCTGGGGCCCCTGGCTGGTGGTCTGGGCTCTGGGGCCCCTGGTTGGTGGTCCGGGGCCCCTGGCTGGGGGGCTGGGCTCTGGGGGGGGTCGGGGGCCCCTGGCTGGGGGGCTGGGCTCTGGGGGGGGTCGGGGGCCCCTGGCTGGGGGGCTGGGCTCTGGGGGGGGTCGGGGGCCCCTGGCTGGGGGGCTGGGCTCTGGGGGGGGTCGGGGGCCCCTGGCTGGGGGCTGGGCTCTGGGGGGGGTCTGGGGCCCCTGGCTCGGGGTCTGGGCTCTGGGGGGGTCGGGGGCCCTGGCTGGGGGCTGGGAATGTGACATCACCGATTCTGCGTTTCTCCCCTCTGGAAAACTGCGGAAACGTCCGGTTCCATTGGGAAAATTCATCCCCTGAGTCCTTGTCCTAGATCTGGGGGTGCGGGAGGGGGGAAGGGGGTTCGCGCTGCCCCACAACGGTCTCTCCCACAGCGCTCTGGACTCGTTCTTCCTGAAACCTGGTGTCACCGACACCCCTGTTAATCCAGAGTCACTGCCTGGAAAGACGAGGAGTGACTCCAGATGGACAGTGGGGCAAATGAGATCAGCAATTCCCCCTGTGAGGAGGGGCTCTCATTACCTGCCCCCCCAGAGAGCTCAAGGAGGGAAGGCTGCTCCAACGCCCTGTCCCTCTCTGCTCAGGATATTGGGGTTCAGCTTCCTGGGTCAGACGCTGCAGCCTCCATCGTGATCTGGGAGACCAGGCTTAGCAGCTGCTGCTCTCCCAGCGGGGTCTGTGCTGGGAAGTGACCTTAATTAAACCTTCTTCTCTGCCCGGCCCAGGTGATGACTGTCTCCAGCTGATAATAACCCTGCTGATAATAGTTTCTCTTAATTAATTGGCCTCTTACAGTTGGTCTGGGTACTTACACCTTTTCATGTTTCTCTGAATGTCTAAATATCTTCTTACTGGATGTTCCATTCTATGCATCCGAAGAAGTGGACTGTAGTCCACAAAAGCTTATGCTGAAATACATTTGTTTGTCTCTAAGGTGCCACAAGTGCTCCTGTTCTTTTTGCTGACACCGATTAACACGGCTGCTACTCTGAAAACGGTAATAAAGAGATCGAGCCTTTTCTCAGCATGGCAGACTCTAGGGTGTCTGTCTGCTGGGAAAAAGCCTGGGGGAATCGTGCTGTGAAATTAACTAAAGCCTGTTCTGAAACCTCCACAACTGCCCTTCTCACCCTGCCAGGCTGCAGAATAATGTCCGTGTTTTGCTCCAGTTCATCCCGTCCTCCCATGGGACAGGGGAGAGACATGGCTGCAGAGGAGCCAGTTCAGGTAGGGATTATCAGGGGGTTGCTGGTGGGTTCCTGCGGGAGGAAGAGGGACAGCAAATACACCGGAGATGGGAATGTTTGCACAGTCTGGTTTGGAGGTTGGACCGCGCAGGAAATGCACAGGGTGGAGGAAGGGACGAGAACAGGGTGTAGCAAACCTTCTGGGAGTTATTTAATAAGTGGCCTAGATTCTAGGAACAGACCCATGACGTTTGGCGGTGGAAATGCCCTCATTGTTGAAGAAAAAATAACCCAGCGACATGGGGCTAGGAAAACTGTCCAGACTTTTAGTGCTGAAACCTGATCTGACTAACCAGCGGCTGCTGTGAGATATGAATTGGGCACTCACCAGTCAGGTTTAGGGGAGCTGCTCCTCCCTTCATATCCAGCTCCTCACAATGAGGAGGGTGTTGGGCTTCCTACCAGAGAGCTCGCCTTGGACCTTGCTAGGGGCTCCATCTCCTGTATCAGTCTGTGGCTAGTAGGCGTCTGATTGATCTGCTGGGAGAGAGGAGCAGATCTCTGTTCGTCCCCTCACGCTGGTGTTACCTGGATGCTCTGAGCGGGGTGGGGGTGGGACTCTGTTGGCTGCAATCCACCAGAGCTTCCCTTTGATTGACTCCTCTCTCCCACGAATAGCGGGGCTGTGAGTGGGGCAGCAGGCACTGAGTGTTGGACTCTTGCTCTTTCAGGGGCCGGTGACCTTCGAGGAGGTGGCTGTGTATTTCACCAGGGAAGAGTGGGCTCTGCTGGACCCCGCTCAGAGAGCCCTCTACAGAGATGTCATACAGGAGAACTATGAGAATGTGACCTCGCTGGGTAAGGGTTACTGTCCCCTCGGTTCTTGGAAGGGGAAAAGAAGAGAGAAGGTTTACGCCAGCCCCACAATACCACCTCAACTATGTCCTCTTTCAGCATCACCCCAACATGCCAGTGACCCACACACTACCGGAGACCCTCCCCCGCTGCAGAACACTTTTGGGAACAGAGCACAGGAGCCGTATCGCACAGTGTCACATATCTTCCGTTTGCACAAGTAAAACTGAGGGTTAGGTGCAGCATAACCAACAGAAGCTTCCTACCCCGACCTTCTCTCAAACCGTGAGCCTGCTCCTCCCGGACCAGAATGTGCTTGGGGTGTAACAAGCAGGCTGCTGGAGTCAGAGCTGCTGGGCCAGGGTTACTTATCAGATACTCAGTGTCCTTGAATGCTGGCTGGGGATATCCAGAGAAGGAAGCTCAGTGGCAGATATAGCGTTAGTGGGGCCCTGAGCTCAGCTTCATTTTTGGGGCCCTTCCTTGGGAGCCATCTAAGAAAAAGAACATTCTCTCTTATCTCCCCGCTGCCCCCATTTTTCATTCTTTTTTTCTTCATCTTCCTCCTATAAGGAATAGGAAGTAAATGAAAAGAAAGTGAGGTACTTTGATTGTATTTGTAGTCTAACCTATTTTTCCACAGACCACTTGAAAATCACGGAGGGTCTTGGCGGATCACTTAATGATCTTTCCAAATATTGTTTGCACCGTTAGCTAACTATTGTAAAGCGCTTTGGATAAGAGCCCTTTATAAAAAAAAAATGTAGAACGGTCTGGCCAGGATTTAGGGTGTGGGAGGGGGCTCAGGGCTGATGTTGGGGTGTGGAGCGCTTACCTGGGGCAGCTCCCGTTTGATGTGAGGATGTGGGGGGGGTGCATGAGTGTGGGTGAGCAGGGGGCTGGGAGTGTGTGTGTGGGGGTGCAGGATTCAGGGCTGGGGTATGAGTGGGGTTCAGGATTCAGAGGGGGCTGGGTGTGTGTGGTGGGATATGGGGAGTTGCAGGAATCGGAGAGGGCAGAGTGCTGAGGGTGTGTGAGGGGGTGTAGGAGTCAGGGCAGGGAGCTGAGGATGTGGGCTGGGGTGATGGGGTGCTCCCAGCCCCTTGCCCTGAGTGGCTCACAGCAGGGGCTGGGGGTATGTGCTAGGGGAGTGGTTTATAAAGCAGTGAGCAAGTGACCAGGGAGCTTTGTGAACAGGGCTCTAACAGGGACTTTGATGAGGGAGTTTGGAAGGGGAGTGGGAAGGGGGCGAGGTACTCTTGCCATTCTTTACAACATTTAAGCTATAATCCAAAGTTCTTGATTTAAACAAAAACCCTATTGTTAACCTAGGTAGCTGTAGGAGAGAATGCAGGCAGAAGCCCAGCAGCAGAGTGGGGGCTATCCTGTTTATTGCACTCAATGTAGCATGTCTGATTACCTGCCCTGTGGGTGGGTGGCGTATGTGTGCATTCGGTGCAAGGAGCTCCTGGCCCTCAGAGACCGCGTGCAGGCTTTGGAGGCCAGGGTGGCGGAACGGGAAGAGGTAAGGGAGGCAGAGAGGTATGGTGATGAGGCTTTCCGGGACACTGTAGATTTGTCCCACCTCCGGACAGAAAGCTCCTGAGCTGTTGAGGAGGATGAAAAGCCCAGAGAAGGAGAGCAGTCAACGGGAGCAGAGGGAAACCTTCCCATAGTTGAGAGCCTCCTTCCAGATGGTGTTGGGGTAACCTCTTGCATCAAGGTTACCTCACCGGGGGAGGGAACTCCAGTCATTAAGAAAAGGCAGCTGTTAGTAATGGGAGATTCGATCATTAGAAACAAGGATAGCTGGGTTTGTGTTGACCGGGAGAACCGTATGGTGACTTGCCTGCCTGGTGCGAAGGTTGCGGATCTCTCGAGGCATCTAGAGAGAGTTGTATGTAGTTCTGGGGAGGATCCAGTGGTCGTGGTACATGTAGGTACCAATGACATAGAGAAGGGTAGGAGAGATGTCCTGGAGGCCAAATTTAGGCTGCTAGGAAAGAGACTGAAATCCAAGACCTCTATGGTGGCATTCTCAGAAATGCTTCCAGTTCCACGCGCAGGGCCAGGTAGGCAGGCAGAGCCTCAGAGTCTCAATGTGTGGATGAGACGATGGTGTAGAGAGGAGGGGTTTAAATTTATTAGGAACTGGGGAAACTTTTGGGATAGGAGGAGCCTATACAGGAAGGATGGGCTCCACCTAAACCAAAGTGGAACCAGACTGGTGGCACTTACCATTAAAAAGGTTGCAGAGCAGTTTTTAAACTAAGAGATGGGGGAAAGCCGATGGCTGCAGAGGAACACGTGGATCGGACAGAGACTTCTCTTAGAGGAGAGTCTAGTGCTAGAGATTTTCTCGTTTTTAGTCAGGAGGAGAGGCTGGAAGAGGATAAAGTAGGGGCCAGATCAGACGAGAAGCATTCACCCACAAAAGAATCTGACACATCAGAAAAGGGCAGACAAATGAACAGTGATAAGTTTTTTAAGTGCTTGTACACAAATGCTAGAAGTCTAAATAATAAGATGGGTGAGTGCCTTGTGTTAAAAGAGGATATTGATATAATAAGCATCACATAAACCTGGTGGAGTGAGGACGATCAATGGGACACAATCATTCCAGGGTACAAAATATATCGGAAGGACAGAGCGGGGTGGCGGGGGGCGGGGGCGGGAGTGGCACTGTATGTTAATGGAAATGTAGACTCAAATGAAGTAAAAATCTTAAATGAAACCGCATATTCCATAGAATCTCTATGGATAGTAATTCCATGCTCTAATGAGAATATAACAATAGCAATCTATTGTAGACCACCTGTCAAAGACAGTGATAGTGAGGATGAAATGCTAAGGGAGATTCGAGAGGCTATCAAAATAAAGAACTCAATAATAGTGAGAATCCTGTGGCACCTTATAGACTAACAGACATATTGGAGCATAAGTTTTCGTGGGTTAATACCCACTTCACCCACGAAAGCTTATGCTCCAATACGTCTGTTAGTTTATAAGGGGCCACAGGACTCTTTCTCGCTTCTACAGATCCAGACTAACACGGCTCCCCCTCTGATACTCAGTAATAGTGGGGGGTTTCAGTTATCCCCATATTGACTGGGTACATGTCACCTCAGGATGAAATGCAGAGACAACATTTCTCAGTACTTTAAATGACTGCTTCTTGGAGCAGCTGGTACAAGAACCCTCAAGGGGAGAAGCAACTCTGGATTTAGTCCTGAGTGGAGCGCAGGATCTAGTCCCAGAGGTAACTCTAACAGGACCACTTGGAAATAGTGACCTTCCCCCTGCCAGAGAATGGCTATTTGACCAGCTGTTTGCCTTGCTGTCTCTGAGGAACTTAGGGTTTAGGGTTGCAACTTTTTCAGTAATATCATACAGTAAAATCTCATAACTTTCCATACAGTGTTGCTACACATTTTAACAGGAGGATAATATTCAGTAGATTGTCTTTTCAAATGATACCTCACAAGCCATACTGTGATAAATGGAGGGGAGGGGAGGGGAGGAAGCTCCCTTTTATAAACACTCAGCCTGCCAGTTTGCTGTAAAATCCCTGTTGGTGTCAGTTCTCTGCTTGCTTTACCTGTAAAGGGTTAACAAGCCCACAGGTAAAAGAAAAGGAGTGGGCAGCTGACCAAAACAGCCAATAGAAAGGCTAGAACTTTTTAAAATGGGAAAGAAACTTTCCCTTTGTCTGTTGTTCTCCGGAGAAGGAGACACGGAGTAGCAATGCTGTGTATGGCTTGAATTTTTGATCACTGGTCTGAATGAAATCCAATATGGAGTATATCATCTGTGACTGTCGGACTCCATCTCTGTAAGCAGGCTAGCTTACTCTTAAAGACACTGGATTTCCCTGGCTCAAACCGGACTGGACCAGTTTTTCCCACCAAAAGGGCTATATAAGGACTTGCTCAGCGCCTGGGCGGGGCTGTCCATTCCCGCGGCAGCACGTGCACGGTCGGGTCTCCCTAGCGCTCCAGAGCTAGAGAGAAGACACCATCTGTCCTGCAGCGAGGTTAAGGAAGGAGAGGCCTGTCCTCACTATCCCCGCCACAGCAAACCGAATCCATTTGACCTCTGGAGGGTCCTGCTCTCCTGGTGTCCATCAGCCCGGAGGGTCTCCCTGCCTGCAACAAAATCCAACCGTCGTCGGGACTCCCCCGTAGTCCTCCTCGAAGGCTCCAAATCAGCCGGAGCGTAGAAGGTCCTGGGCTTCGCCTCCGTGTGCTGTGTCCACTGCGCCTAAATCGCAGGGAAAGGTTTCTGTGTTGGGGTTTATTTACTGTTTCTCTGAATACCAAGGGAGGCTTTGTGGGTCTGAGCTTCACGCTTCTAAAGCCAGTCACTGAATCACTGTATGGTTAAGTTTGAGTTTCTTCCAGTTCTCCGTCCCTTTACCCTTAATATACTTACCTGTGGCACCATCTCACCTTGTCTTTCCTTCATTTTAATTACATCACCCAGGGAGGGAGGGACACCCTTATTGTGAGCTAAATCCACTGGGGACAGATCCGGGAGGGAGCCGAGTCTGCTCTTCTGAGAAAAGGGGCTTTCCTTTTCTATCTCCCCCCCCCCCGAACCCACCATTTCTCTAGTACGTTCTCTCTGAAGCGTGACCTTACTCCCCTTGGGGTGGGTGGGGTCTTTTGGTCTGCAAGGTGCAATAGGTCGCACTAGATGATCACGCTGGTCCCTTCTGACCTTAAAGGCTCTGAGTCTAACAGGGAGAGGGAAGTAAAGGAAAAAGTAAAAAAAAAATTAACGAAACATGGTAACACGAGGGTGACTCCAACAGCTCACTGGATAGTTCCGCCCCTTTCTTCCCCCACTGGGTGTTTAATGACCTGCTGGGATTTGGGACATTAATTCTCTCATTCCATTGATAAACTGATACAACGTGAGTGAAATTAAACCAATTCCCAGCCAGGAAAAGCTCACACCCCTGTATTGACTGGGAATCGAACCCAGGTCAACTGCTTGGAGGGCAGCTCTGCTCAGCACTACACCACCAATGCACTTGGCAAAAGCACCTCTCCTGTGTGCCACTGATGCTTGACAAATGACTCACCCCCACAGCGCTCAGGAGCTGGCTGGAGAGGCTGGAGGCAGCCTGTCAGCTGTGAGCAGAGACAGGTCCCCAGAGTGACTGACAGGTGGGGACCTGGGCTCCACAGCCCAGCCTGAGGTGGCTCCAGCCCCATCTCTGCCCTCAGAGAAGGGAAATGAAAATCAGTGACCCTAATGGCAAACGTGACCCCCGAAGGAAGGAGACAGCTCCTTTGAACACACAGTTTGGGTTGTTCCTGCTACGTACTGAGGGTTTGTTGCTGCTGCTGATTCCAGTCCTTGGGCTCTGCCCGGACAAGGAACGATTCAGGCTGTCACTCAAGGGAAGAAGGGAGATGATTTTTTTGACGGCTGCCTCGTCTTAAGGGTGTTTGTCGGCCACCTTCTAATCTAGTGGGTGCTGGGTAGACGCAGGCAGCCCCCGCTCCTGGGTCTCTCCAGAGGAAATAAAGTTTGTGCACAAAATCCCAAAGCTTTTCACCGAACGAAGGGAAAGGAAATGGCCACAAGAGGGCGCCAGGACATAGAATATCAAGGTTGGAAGGGACCTTAGTAGGTCTAGTCCACCCCCCTGCTCAAAGTAGGACCAATCCCCAATTTTTGCCCCAGATGGCCTCCTCAAGGATTGAACTCACAACCCTGGGTTTAGCAAGCCAATGCTCAAAGCGCTGAGCTATTTCTCCACCACATAAGGAAGGTCACACAGCCCCATTCTTAGGGGGAGCCATTGTTTTGTGTCAAGGTCCAGAACTGTTGGTCAAGATCTAGTCAATGTGTTTTACCCAGTGTGGGGTCCAGTGGCACAAAGGGTTAATGCGCAGTACTTATAGGGCAGTGATGCATGGAGTGATTGTGAGTTCAAGCCTCCTCTAGAGCACTGGTTTTGGGAGATCTGATAGCAGCCTTCAGTGGAGTGAAAGGAGAAACCCCCAGCGCTGCACTGAGCTCCAGGCTGGTTCATCGGGCGTGGGGGGAAATTGACTTCTCAGCTGCTGAGCAGGGAGCCAGGGCACTTCTCTGGGAATGAGGGTTCCCAGCCTGACCCAGCTGCTTCATTGCCCCCTGGGGCCCTGCCGGCTGAGACTGTCCCTGAGGCCAGGCAGCGGCTCAGTGAGCTTTCCTGGGGTCGCTGGCAGGGCAGGAATATCCCACGCTAAGGGCCTGAGTTCAGCCATCGGGAAAGGCAGCAGCTTTGCTCCCCCCCTTCTAAACAGAGCTCCCAGGCCGTGGTTCTCAGCCAGGGGTCCAGAGCCCCCGTGGGGGTGGGGGGCAGCGAGCAGGTTTCAGGGGGGGATTTGCCAAACTAAACCAGCCAGCAGGGCCGGCGTTAGACAGTCATTGTGGCACGGGTGGGCTGTGGAGTTTTTATACCATGTTGGGCGGGGGCCACAGAAAGAACAAGGCTGGGAACCCGGCTCCAGGGGATCCCGGGGAATAAAGACTCCGTCCCACTCGGTGCTGCCAACGCTCCTGATTTTGCCTTGAGTCTGATGAGAATTGTTGTTTTCCTTGAAGCCCCAGCTCCTGGAGTCAGGTGGAGACGTGATGATTTCAGCCTTCGCTCTTAAAGACACAGGACGTTGTCTTCCCCGTGTCAGGAAAGAGTCCAAACAGAGCTTGTAAGTAGGACCAGGACCCCTCAGCTGGGCCTTCTGGGGGGGGGCAGGGAGCTTAGACCCCAGCTCTGGGGCTCCCTGCGTTTCACCACCCAGCTCCAAACTGAGACCAAACAGCCAAACCTCCAGCAGCCTCTCTTCCCCTCCCCCGGGGCCCCTCCTCTAGCCTGTTACCATTCTCCCAGCCAAAGGTGTCACCTCCCAACCCCCATCCTGGCTCATGTTACAGCCTCAGGTAAAGTCTCGAATTTCCAATGCAGCCTTTCCCTCAGGTCCATCTCGCTCTCTGCTCCGTCACAGGCTCATCAAGCAGAAGGCAAATAAAAAGATCCCAAATCTATTAATTACACATCTCGTGATTTTCGGTGAGCCTGGCTCAGGGTTTTGAACGTTTGGGGTTGGTCGTTCTGCAGCCTGAGAGCCGGGCACCCTCCTTCCCATCCAGCGCCCCCAGACTGTCCTAAAGCATTAACTCTTTCCTCTCCGTCACGCCGCTGTAACGCAGCTGGGAATCCCCATTCCTAGACGGGCTTTTCCACACACAGTGAATCCCCCACAGGGCTGAGTCCCCACAGGGCTGTTCCGGGGGCTCCAGCCCCCCAGCCCAGGACAGACGGGGCAGTAACCTCACATCACCCCTCTGTGACTCCCTGGGGCCCTGCAGGGACAGCAGCTCCATGCTGGGCTCTAGGGCCCCCCAAAGCACCTGTGGGGAGGGGACAGTTCAACTCCCACGTCAGGGGGCTCCTGCTACCTGGAGGTGACCAGATGCTCACAGCCCCTCCCCCTCACACTGACTCCCCCATGGACCCTCCACTCACAGAAATACTCCATAGCCCTCCCCCTCACAGCCCCTCCCCCTCACAGCCCCTCCCGTCATAGACACCGCATAATACTCCCCTCATAGCCCCTCCCCTTCACACTGACACCCCCATGGACCCTCCCCCTCACAGCCTCTCCCCCTCACAGCCCGTCCCCTCATAGACACCCCATGAACCCTCCCCCTCACAGCCCCTCCCCCTCACACTGCACCCCCATGGACCCTCCCCCTCACAGCCCCTCCCCTCACACTGACACCCCCATGGACCCTCCCCCTCACAGCCCCTCCCCTCACACTGCACCCCCATGGACCCTCCCCCTCACAGCCCCTCCCCTCACACTGACACCCCCATGGACCCTCCCCCTCACAGCCCCTCCCCTCACACTGCACCCCCATGGACCCTCCCCCTCACAGCCCCTCCCTTCACACACGCAGGGACTTGTTCGCTGGGCTCTGACATTACAAACCCAGGGGGGAGGTTTCTGAGGATTTACTCCCTGAGCCCCTCCCCCTCTCACCGCTCCCCTGAGTGCAGAGGGGCTGGGCTCAGGCAGCCAGTTTCACCCAGGGATTTCCCAGCCCAGGCCCCCGAGTCTCCTCTGCCCATATCTACCAGTGACACTGTGCGTGGGCGGCGGGTACAAGGGGCTCGGGGAGGCTGAACCTCCCCAAACGGGGCAAGAAATGCTGGTGGGACGCACCCCCCTTGGAGGGGGGCTGGGCCGCTGCCTTGGGACAGACCCTCCCGAGGAGTCGGGGAGCCACCGGCACTCAGACCTCACGCACAGGCCTGGCTCTCGCCTTCAGCCCAGGCAGCCAGAGGGGCCGGGGAGCTCCCTGGCAGTCCCACACCTCAGCCACCTCCTTCCTCACAGCCTCGGCTCCTGGCGCTCTGCTGGTCGCCCCCTCGCTTGCAGGCCCAGAGCAAAAAGAAACAAGCACCTGCCTAGCAGAGGATGGTTTTGATCCACCGACCTCTGGGTTATGGGCCCAGCACGCTGCCGCTGCACCACTCTGCTGGGTCTCTGCCTTCAGCACCCAGCACCCAGCCTCCAGCATCCACACTAGCGCCTTGCGAGCGCTGGCGCTGGCCAGCAGAGATCTCAGCCACAATGCCCCAGATGGGCAAACGCTGTGGGCTCCTGAAGCCTCTCCCCCCCTATGGATCTGGGCTTTTGTTCTTCCCTTGCTCTTTCTCAGCAAGGGGAAGGAAAGAAGCTCTCCTTCAAGCTGGAGTCACAAGGGCGAGGTAAGGATGACTTCCTGGGAGCCGGCTCCAGTTCTTTGTTCTACCAGCCGACCCACCGAAGAGCTGCCACCACTTTCTCCAGGGTCGCCCAGCGGTGTGTGCCAGGGCGAGCGCCGGCCAAGCGGATGGAGTTTGAAGGGAAGGGGCAGAGTCCTGTTGCAGAGTTTCTGTGGTGTTGTGGTTATCATGTTTGCCTAACACACAAACGGCCCCTGGATTGAAACCAGGCAGAAACATGCTGGCTTCCTTTTCCCTAACTGTCCAGCAAAGCACTCCTCCATCTGCCACTGGCCTGTCCCTGGGATAACCCCAACCCCCGCAGGACAGAGGGTGGTGAAATGAGCTGAGAAAGCACCTTGGTGTCAGCCAGGGAAAGCTGGAGGATCTCGGCCAGTCACCTCTTGGAGCCTTGTGGCTTGGCCTCCTCTGCCCTTGGAGGTTGGCCTACAGAGCCCAGCTCTTCCCACTTGCCAAAGGAGGAAGTGAGGGGGGAATGGGGCAAAAGAGGAAGGTCGTGCTGAGGAAGGCAGGGCAGAAGCTAAGCGGCTCAGTGGAGTTAGTAAAGCGCCACCGTTCGTTCTGCCAAAGCCTGGGGAGGTGCGTTTGGCTGCTGGGGGGTAGAATCCTGTGCCTGCCCCTCGGCTTCCCAGGGGTGGCTTCTTGCAGCCCAGGAGAAGCAGCGGGGTTCTGGGTGGGAGGAAAAGTAGCCGTGGGGAGTCCCAGTGGGCTCCTTTCTGGCAAGATGTTTTTCTGTGTCAGGCTTGGGAGGAGCCTGCGAGCCGGGGGTGGACTTGTTCCCGTGGGAACCGCTGCTCCTGTCTCCCCGACCTGGGGGCGCCAGTGACAGCTTGGGAGGGGGCAGGTGCTGGCTTGAGTGACTGGGATCCAGGAAGCCCCAGCCTGCTCCTCCGGGGCCAAGGCCACTGCTAGTCTCCTGCCTTGTGACATCAGGATTTCAATCTCCCCAGCATGAGCTGTGGCACGTGTATTAACCCTTCTTGGGGGGCCTGGTCGCTGCCCAAGTAGCTCAGTGGGGAGTGGATGAGATTGAAGATCTGAAGGTTTCTGGCTGGATGCCAGGCCCTAGCTCACCCCTTCCCCCTGGGCCTGTCGTGCTGGGCTTTCTCCTGGGTGTGCAGCTGGGCCCTGAACTCACGAGTTTCCCTCGTTTCAGAGGCAACACGTGCAGAGGGCGGGATGTGGGCCCACGTGCCCCACCTGGGTTAGCATCCCTGCTACAGCATGGGGTGCTGCCAGGCTCCCTCCCTGCACAGCAGCGGCTGGAGGAGGGAGGGGAGCGGGGCTGCCTTTGCTGCTTCCTCTCCCGGCATTGTTCACTCCTGGGAGGGGTGTTGATGGTAAGGGGGTGGGGCTGAACCTTGAAATTGCGCCCCCCCCCCCCGACTCTTTCTGCAGAGACCAGTCGTCTGCGCCTGGTTTCCAGCTCCTCAGCCAGTGGATAACGTGCTATTCTGCCCCGGAGTGGCCGGCCCTGACTTTCTGTCTCAGGAAGGGGAGGGAAAAGGAATCTCTTTTCAAACCCCCAGTCCCACCGCTGACCGAGGGGTGACTTTCTAAGCTCCTGCTACAGTGGAGGATTTAGCATTAGTGGAGCTCTGTGCGCATAAACATTCCCCATTCATCCCAGCCCTGGTATGTCTCCAGTCGCCGCTGTCCCCTGGTACCAGCAAAGGAAGTTTCCCACCATCCAGGAGACCCCAGCCTGGGAGTAAAGTCAGCTTCAGGCTTCTCCCCTCTCCCTTCTTGGAAGCCAGTTCATGTTTGTACCATGAGTTACAGCAGCCGAACCCCCCGAGTCTGGATCAATGTCACAAGGTCCCAGTCTCTCCATGGAAGACAATTTGTTAAATCCCAGATGAGTGGAGTTAAATCGGTTCTCAGCCTGAGTCCTTTGCTCTTAATCCTGAGGATACTGTCCCACCATGGGGCCATTTCCCGCCTCTCTTTCAGACAGAAGCACAATTTTCTTTGCACACACACAGGAACAGTGAGATCTGTCTCTGTCCCTTGTGCAAAGCAGGGGGGCAAATTCCATGGACCCGTCCTCTTCTGCAATGGAACCAATGGACGAGCAGGGGGCCCTGGGCCCATCCAGCCCTGCCAGTGAGATGTTGCCTCCCCTTTGCTTTAGCGCTGCTGTTGTTATTTCATGGAGTGCCTGGGATGGGGGAAAAGCTGAGTTCACTCCAGGTGGAGGGAAAAAAGGACCCTGAAAATCTCGGGGCCTCGGGGAAAACCCAACTGCTGCTACCGGGAAAACTGCGGTGCTGGAGATCTGCACGGGACAGGGACTGTGAACTCTCCAGGTGGGGAATGAATAACAATCTACAGCTAGATCCACTTCATTACCCACGGACACAGGCTAATCACGCTGCAGAGAGACGGGAAACCGGGAGCGATTCTTTGCTGTTCAGTCATAGAAATAGGGACCCAATTGCCCCGCAGTGAATGTGCTGGGGAAAGCCGGACTTTACAGGCGGGTGGAAAAAGCAGATCCCAGAAACACCTGGAGCTCCCCACCCCACTTCTGCCACCAGGGGCAGGAGTTGAGCTGCTCCCAGCCCCCAACCACCACCATGACCTTCCAGCAGGGGGTGGCAGCACCACCCACCTAATACAGGGGAGAGGCTGAGTGTATCTCTGCACCCTGAGTCCAGGGCACGACTCTCTCTGCCCCGTACATAGAATCTGGCCCTGCTGCAAAGTGACCCCAAAGAACCAGCAACCTCCAGGACAGCAGGATTGGCCTCAGAGCAGGGACTGTGTCCCTGAAGTTGCTTTTAGGCCACTACAGTGATCCCACGGAGAAGAAACCCTGCCCGGGTGGGGGCTGAGGTTTATCAGCAGAAGGTTGGGCAGTAGGTCAACCAATTGGGCTGTCTCCTAGGCCAGGCTGCCCAGCTTCAGGACTCAGAGGAAATGGAGCTCGCACCCCTACCTACAGGACTCCAGGCATGACCAGACGTCTGGATCAAACGTCCCCTCTGGCACTCAAGTCCCCTCTCGCACTCGGCCAGCTTAGCCACGGTGCCGCTGTCTGGGACTTTTCTCCCAACTGCTCCATTTTTCATCAATGACAATGAAAAGGAAGGTGACAGGAGAGTAACTCTCCATTTCCCGCCAGACCTGCAGAGATTGTCTGTCAGGGTCTCAGTGCGCAGACATCCCCAGCGAATCACAAGGACGTGTGGCACAGGCTCTCGTGTTGCATAAATTGCAGTCGAAGCCACCACCTTGCCAATGCCGGTCACAGCAGCCTTTTCATCAGCTCCAGGCTCATGATTTGATTCTTTCTAATGCTCCTCTTCCAAGAAGCCTTTTCCTTAGCAAGCAGTTACTTGGATTGCCAAGGGAGGAATCTTCTGTTTCCTAGAAAGACATAGGGAAATGTGATGAGAGGAGACAAAAGCCGCACAACAAGGGACCACTGGGAGTTGAACCCAGGATCTCCTGTTTACTAAAGAGGCGCTTTAGCCAACTAAGCCATGGTGCCCACTTCCAGCAAAGTTTTGCAACTGTTCCCCTTGATGGTTCAAGACAAGACCTGCAAATTCCAAAGTACAGACGTTCCCCAGTGCCCTCAAAACTTGCAGACCTGGAGGTGTCTGGCTCTCCGTGCACAGTGCGCATGTGAGAAAGTTGCCCTGTCAGTCACAGGCAGAAAATGGCCCTTCCTAGGAAAGTCCAAGTCCTGAAAGGAAAAAGCTAGTGTCAGAGAAGATACTGAAGAACTGCCTTTTGGAGAATATGATGCTTTTTACACCTGAACAGGGATTTGGAACCCTGGACCCTCAGATTAAAAGTCTGATGCTCGACCAACTTAGCTAACCAGGGTCACATGAGGAAAGGGCAAGTTTGGTGCAGAAGGGAAACTAGTCAAGAAAAAGAGGGCAGGAAACAATACAGAAAACCTGCTGCTCTGGCTCCCTTAGCATCCCTAGCCCCAGCCTGCTCCTCCATCTGGTGCCCAGAGAGCTTCTTCTTTTTCTAGTTAAATCTCAGATCCAGGAGAAAACACCGTTCGACCAAGAAAAAAGAAATCACAGACAGAAATGCCACTGGAAATACAAAAAAAAAAAAAGGAAAATGCCATCCCCCTCACATTATGGCAGGGGTGGGGATTTGGGGAAGGGGTGGAATGGGGATGGGGGCGGAGCGCCTGGCCCCACAGCGCTTCCTGCCAGGCCTGTCTAGGCCTGCTCCTGTGGGTTTCAGCCTCTCTCCTGGCTCCTGAGGACTCAGCAGGAGAAAGGGGCCTGTCCAGGAAATGGCCAGGGCTTCTGGGAACCCGGGGGTGGCTCTGGACACCACCAGGAGTCATTTGGCTCCTGGCACACAAGGCAACTTAAAAAGCTGAGTGTCTAGACATGGGGCTTGAACCCGATGTGACGGAGTAGAGAGCGAGATGGATCTGACCTGAGTGACAACTGCATTGGGACAGGCTGCATTGGAAATGCGAGACTTTACCTGAGGCTGTAACATGAGCCAGGACGGGGGTTGGGAGGTGACACCTTTGGCTGGGAGAATGGTAACAGGCTAGAGGAGGGGCCCCGGGGGAGGGGAAGAGAGGCTGCTGAAGGGTTTGGCTTTTGGGTTTCAGATTGGAGCTGGCCGGAGAAGAGGGGAGGGGGGCAGACAGGGTCTGGCCTCCCTGCCCCATGTGGAGCTGTGGGGCGAAATGCAGGGAGCCCCAGGCTGGGGTCTAAGCTCCCTGCCCCCCGGAAGGACCCGACTGCGGGGTCCTGGATGTACTGACAAGCTCTGGTTGGACTGTGTTCCTGGCATCTCTAATAAACCTTCTGTTCTACTGGCTGGCTGAGACTCCCAGTGAATCCGGGGAAGAGGGGTGCAGGGCCGGACTCCCCTATACTCCGTGACACCCCAGACTAAGATCTTGATGCTCCACTGACTGAGCTAGCCCAGTTTAGTGAGCGCAGCTACCCCACTTCCAACACAAGCGCGAGCAGGCAGGTAAAACAGAGGCAAAAAAAGGCCCAGGGGCCCTTCCTCTTTTTCTCCATGGCCACAGCCCATCAGCAGGATTCCTCCTGCTCCTCCCAGTAGCCATCCCTGGGAAGCCAAGAGGCAGGTACAGGCCCAGCCAACCACACTTCCATAGGCCAACCTCCAAGGGCAGAGGAGGCCAAGCTACAAGGCTCCAAGAGGTGACTGGCCGAGATCCTGCAGCTTTCCCTGGCTGATGCTAAGGCGCTTTCTCAGCTCATTTCACCACCCTGTGTCCTGCAGGGGTTGGGGTTATCCCAGGGACAGGCCAGTGGCAAAAGGGGGAGTGTCTTGCTGGACAGCTACAGGAGTGGGGAAGAGAAAATCCATCATGTTTCTGCCTGGTTTCAAACCAGGGCCTTTTGCGTGTTAGGCAAATGTGCTAAACACACTACAGAAACTCTGCAACAGGGCTCTGCCCCTCCCTTCAAACACCAACCACTTGGCTGGTGCTCGCCCTGGCACACACCGATGGGCGAACCTGGAGAAAGTGGCAGCAGCCCTTCGAGAGATCAGCTGGTAGAGCAAAGGTCTGGAGCCGGAGCTCAGGAAGTCAACCTTCTCTTGCCCTTGTGACTGGCAGTCCTACTTCTATCCCTCTGCCCAGCTAGGGGTGTTTGTGTCACATTGCATATAAAAATACAATAAATGCATTTTGTTAGTACTTTAACCTGGGATCAAGATGAAACATTGTGATTGTAAGTCAATGAGAAAGTCTCTGCTGAGTTCTACAGAGGGAAGGTTTTCTTATCAGGTTCTTGCACATGATAAAAGTTCTGAAGGTTCTTAGAGCGTCCAGACACATGGACCAGAATTGTCAGAAGGTCTCACACCCACCCCTAGAGCCAGATTTTCAGAAGAACTCAGCTCCAATTTGGGCACCAAAAATGTTGTCCAGGTTTTCAGAAAGGCTGAACACACTGGGGGCTGAGCTATTTTGAAAAACAAAAGGTGGTAGAAGTTGTGGGTGCTGGTTGCTTGTCCGTCCGGCCCACCCTGCAGGAGTCTGAGGTTCAACATTACTTTCTCAGGATGGTAGCAACCATCTTTTAGTCACTTAAAAAGTGATCCGGGAGACTACATATAACAATCAGCTGTGCTTTCGAAGGTCTCTCGAAGTTGAAAGAGATGTGCCAGCTACGCCTCCCTGAAGAGTTCATAACAAGTTAAAGAAAACTAAGATTGGTAAATCGCTTGACTAACAGTGTTAGTCTGGCCGAATGATCTAACGCATCAGACTCAAGGCTCTGAATTTTCATCATACGTTGTTCTGGGCTCCACATGGAGGTGTGCGTTCACATCCCACTCCTCACACAAGCATTGTCTTCCACCTGAAGAAATAGCCTCCTTTGAACCTCGCCTGTAAGATGACACCACCAACTGCTTAGCATTTGTATGAGAGAAGTTGGAAGGAATTCAAACATCTTCAGAAGTGGTGCCTTCAGGGCACCACAGGGCCGTCCTTAGCCATAGGCAGAACAGGCAGCCACCTAGGGCACCATGGGGTCTGGGGGCACCAGACACTCTGCTGGGAGGGACGGTCCGAGAGAGAGCCGAATGCCTGAAGCACAGTCTGAGGGAGGGGATTGTCTGCTGGGGTCTCTGGGAAGGGGAGGGGGCTAAGGGTGGGGGAAGGAACTCACCTGTACTGGCAGTATCCTTTGTTGCTCCCCATAATGTCCATTCTTCTCCCCCTCACTCAGCACCCTCCCTTCCCTCCCCCCCCACAGAGCACCCCTCTCTCCTCCCTCCCCTCCGGCAGGGCTGGGTTGGGTGAGGTGCTAGGGGAAGGGGGGGCTGTCTGCATGCTGAGGAATGAAAGTGAAAGTAACTCACTTCCTCGGCAGCCAGCCAGGATTGGAATGGTCACACCCAGCTGGCTGGGCTGGGGACAGGGTGACCACAGAGCATGTGTGAAAAACCAGGACAGGCGGTTGGGGTAGGGTGACCAGATGTCCCACTTGTATAGGGACAGTCCCAATTTTAGGGTCGTTTTCTTATATGGGGTCCTATTACCCCCACCCCCCATCCCGATTTTTCACGCTTGCTGTCTGGTCACCCTAGGTGGGGGGTAATTGGTGCCTATACAAGACGAAGCCCCAAATGTTGGGACTGGCCCTGTAAAAACAGGACATCTGGTCACCCTCGCTGGGGAGCGTCTCTCCCCCGGGCTGGCAGCGATCCACCTCATCTGGGGGGAGCTGCGCAGGGCAGGGTGAGCTGCTGTGGCTCCGTGGGTGCCCGTCCCTGAGATCAGAGGCTGGGCTAACTTCCCCATGGTCCGTGGGGCTGGCGGTGGTGCCCAGTGGCCTGTGATCGGACCTGAGGGTTTGCTGCTGCTATTGCCGCTCTGCTCCCCAAGAGATGGATCTGGGGGTCCTGCAGCTTTCACCGATCTCCTCCTCTCCTGCAGCTGTTGGACCCGCAAGCTGGGGGGTGAGCCCAGCACGGAAGCAGGACTGTGTTGCCATTTACATGGTCATTTAAGGACTTTGTTTGCCAAAGACGCTTGCCAACAATCCTGAATCCAATTTCAATATTTTTAAAAAAAATCAATATCTTAGCCACAAACAGAAAATTAAGTTGTTGACAATTATTTGTGACAAGTTTGGTTTGGGGCGGGGACTGGG